>JALQBC010000037.1:0-399152 GCA_023375675.1 Cytospora piceicola | reverse complement strand
AGAGACTGAGAGACTGAGAGACTGAGAGACTGAGAGACTGAGAGACTGAGAGACTGAGAGACTGAGAGACTGAGAGACTGAGAGACTGAGAGACTGAGAGACTGAGAGACTGAGAGACTGAGAGACCGAGAGACTACTAGGGAGGGAGGTTAAGCGGTCCGGATTTATTGCCAAAATACATATCTGCCGAGTTGTGCTTCTGTTGCCAGTATCCGTTCAGACAGTTTCCTTCTGATTATTACTTCGTTCGGCTTCAAATAGATTCGTCTCTCGAAGACAAGGCACATGTTCTTGGTATAATTATAATGACACCAGACAGAGTGACCCTATAATCCCATGGGATGATATATGGTGTTCCAAGGAGCCGTTGAGCTTAGAGAATGGCTAGATCCTATCCTGGTGATGTAATGCCTTGAAGTTGGTCTTCACAGCCCGTTCTTTTCAATCGGAGAGTCACTTACTGCTTTGTGCCTAATTTCATAGATAGCAACTGACTTGTGACATGAAAATAGTCTTGACCATTGTATTTTATAGATAATGCCAACCTTGAGGTAATGCCTGTTCAACTAAACCGCCTTGCCCTGTTAGAGCCGGAAGACGACGACCGCCTCTTAGAATACATGTACATGTAGCATCGAGGCTTGCTCCAAGTGCCCTGTCAACTCGCCTGCTTTCCCACTAGCGGCCACCAACCTCCCACCGGCCACAGTTGCAATCCGCAAATTACATCGTCTCACCCCTGTGGCTGCTTGTATTGTTTCCAAGGTATATGTTGCTTGGAAACGTGATAGAAACGTCGTCCTATGAACAATCTAGAATCAGCATTCAGTCGAACTCACGATTTCATCCTAGTACAGGTTCACTCAACTCGACCTGGAGTTTCCAGTTCCGGCATGGACTCAGAATGCAGCCGATTTAGGTATGGGATGTTCTGCCGGGCACCGTGGTAGTGTGTGCGGGGTGTGATGTGGTACCTGAGGATGTTCAGGTTTGGCAGGAGAGTGTCGGGTGCATGAGAGCGATGCACCGGGAGGGGTGGAGCTTGTCTCTTTTTGGACCGCCGCGCTGAGATCCGTTTCTGGGCCCAATAGAAGCCAGGGACGCACATGATACCGATACTCAGAAGAGTGAGGTATGGTTGTGCGCTCGAGCTTATGGTCATGTCGAAGGCGATGTTCACGGTTTGACAATGTGCTTCAAGATTCCGAGTCGTGCTCGAAAAGAAAATACTGCGTGTTTATCCAACCATTCTTGAAGGCCGTCACGAACCAAATAGTTCCATATTCGAGAACTATGTCGGTATTTATTAAAACATTGACCTGCTTGACGAACAGGGCCCCAGTACCCATAACAGAAGTCTGGTCAACTTCGAACCCGAATTCTGGTCAATTTCGCACCCGAATTCTGGTCAACTTCGCACCCGAATTTTGGTCAACTTTGAAGTTGACCAGGCTGTCAACATTGAAGGATCTGGGATTATCGAATGACATGCAGCATTGCAACATCAAGAAAGCCTCCTGGGTGTAAGCATGACCGAACTCTGGTCAAGCTGGGCAGATACGCTGTGCTGCCACTGATATATCTCGAAGGGAAGATGTGTGCAAGTCAGGGACCCGCCCCCCGGGTTGAATGACCGAACTTTGTACGACCGAACTCTGGACGACTGTGGCGCCCAGCCTTTTTGGGGGAGGGGGGGGATGGGGGCGGGGTCTCAGGTACCTTATATGATTACCTTAGGTTGCACGACATAATATGTACGGTTATGGTTATTGCTCCGCTCTCCAACCCCGCGGCCATTCTGTCAGTCACGGGTTGAGAGCCTTGTATGTCAAAACATGCCCGCAGCGGTTGAGATGGCAAGCGACCAGGCAGCCAGGGTGATCACGTTGGCAGGTCGGGCGTGGGAACGTCCAGATGCGGTGCGACCTGGCTGAGGGACTCAGGACAAATCGTTTTGCATCTCAGCCTCAACTGCGCCTGTATCCACCAACTCATCACCCAGGTGGTGCAACACACCGGACCTCTAAGAAAGCAATATATTGCGTCTGTATGCATTAGTAGCTGCGCCTGGTGTGACCGAAGTCTGGTCAACTTCCGGGGATGGCTAAGTGGCAGATTGGGCAACTTTGGGCGCCTCACATATATATATGCAGACGTCCGTCCTGTTCGTTTTTACTTCTTCTGACATAATGCCTGGTTCTTCCAACTCGGGTTGCTTTGTTATTACCCTACCTGGTTCTTCCTCACAAGTTTCTGCCATCTGTTGACACTCGTGTATCCCAAGTGGACAGCTTGTTGACAAAGAACCTCCTTATTACGTTTCCAATCAGTCTTGCATGGAATACTGACTACCTACCTGTATACTCATCATGCCTCGGTCTAAACCACGTCGAATGCCTGGTCTCGAGGACCCATGGCAGAAACACAAGGTCGAAATCAGAGACCTCTACATGGCGAACCCGATCGAAGAGGTGAAGAGGGTTATGGAAGAGGAACGAGGGTTCCCCAGGAAATATAGGCAAGCACCCATTCAACCCCGTCATCGGCCTCCAACGCGGGGGATTACTTGCTCCAACATTCATTTCAATGAAATATCTGAATCTGGGCTCATAAAAATTCCGACGTAGCGAAAAGACGTGGATCGAAAAGATTGGCGATCTCAACGTTCGAAAAAATGCCACCAAAAAGGAATGGCACGTTATATGGCAGCACATCCAGCCCTATCTTGAAGACCCAACCCGGCTCAGGGGAGACCTCAAACTCAAACGGACGAATGTTCAAATCGCCATCTCCTTGCATGGCAGAAGATACACTTGGGACCAAGCCTGGAAGAACATGAAGAGTGCAGGTGCTGTTGGTCTACCAATTCAAGGTCGATCACATTCTCCTCTCAGAGCCAATCTGTGCCTCGTGCTGACTTGAAGCGAACCAGGTCCCCTCAGTCCGCTTCCCCATGATACAATCATCAAACGTATGCCGTCGTCATTCCCTGGTGCCTCGGTAACATTACGCCCAGCCACGCCCAAGCAAATGGGTGCCGATATTTCAAGACGGCAACAACAACCGAAGTCTCGCTCCGAAGGCCTCGTCTGCACACAGCACGTCTCGGCAGACCAACAGCAAAAGGCCCATGTGCACTCTTCACTGGTTCCTACATGGTACGATCCGTCGATCTCGAGGCGTCGGGTCGTAACATTGTCCTTGGGCACCCTTCCTTCATTCAGCTTGTTCAAGAAGATACTAGGTATGGTTGCAGATTCCCATCTTTCTAAGAGCATATTAGAGGGCAATTTAAATTGTTGATTCGATATTCTATTCTTTTCATTGTCGTCGTCGTTGTCCCTCACCCGCACTTGACTAACGGTATACTGCTCCCCTGTTTTTGGGCCCCTCGTTATTTATTTTAGTTTTGCAAGACCAATGCGCAGTCCTACGCCCTCACGAGCACAGGATGGCTGACCGTCTTACAGATATTACCAATGTCTCTTGCAAGCAAATGATTACGTTTTTGGGGCCTGAGTCTGACCTGAAGCTGCTTTGCCTGTCGCCCCGACCGCCGCTCATCTTCGACGCATCCGACAGTGACGTCTCGTCGATGATTCCATTTCTCGACTGCTATGAATTGTTCCTATCAGCGATGTCAAAGTGTTCACTGGACGTCGCACTCGCAACACCAGCAAATCATATGCAAGCTTACGTCTTCTTGTCGATGGCAATATATCTGTTTTCCAACAATCTTGTCGATGAATGGGATCCAGGCCAGTGCTACTGCAATCTATTTGCCAAGTTGGATATCGTCTTCGCGCTTATTCCCCAAGAACACCTTCAAGTCCTACTGAAGAGCCGTCTATCGAGCATCAGGGCTGCATGGGAGCAGTTCCTCATCGTTGCAGGTTTGTGCAAGCAGGCCAGGTTCTTCAGAACAATGGTCGATGTGGGCTTCGCCAATCACTGGTTTTCTGTATCTGTATCAGAGATGGGGCATGAATACCTGTGGCTCGCCGCCTCAATGGGTCTTACCGGCGTAATACGGAGACTGTTGTCTATAGGATGCCGTCCTGATCAAGGGGTAGTTGACTACTTCGAAGTGGAAAGTACCGGTTCTGTTATTGTGGATGCCCTAAACAACAGCGAAATTGAATGCGCGCACCTTTTACTCAAAGATTGCGAGGTCAATCGCCTGCTAGGAAGGAACCCCCAGGACGCGAGGTACTACGACGAAGTGACAACTTTCCAAATTTTCAGCCGGCAGCACTTATCATCTTCAAAAGATTGGAGCGAATATCTGCAAATGTTTGTAAATGCAGATGCAAATCTGGATGCTGCATTCATATCGGAGGATCTGTACACAGACTACTGTTTGCACGAGATCATTCCTGAATCAAGACCTGAATGGTGGCCATCGATACTGGATGGGTTGTTTTACTTCGAGCGACCAGCGTTTGACCGTTTCCGGCACTACAGTCAAGCTTTCACCTCCAAGGTCACCAGAGCAGGGGTTTTTCTAGCTTTGGAAAAGAATGGCCTGGAGTGCTACCTTTCAGAGGCAAGGGAATCCAATCAGGTGGATATAGATGACATCAACGGGTTCCTACAGGCGATTTTGTTTGAGCAATTCATCATTGCCCGCTCTTGTCGCACTCCCAAACGGACAAATCTAGAGGTTGTGCATGCATTGCTAGATTTTGGCATCGACTTCCCCTCAGCAGCATTGCCACGTCCTCCCAGAAAGACCAGATGCACACAGGCTGGATCTCTGCAGAGACAAAACCAAGCCTCATTTGCACTGCATATACTGGTAAGACAAATCCAGGGCCAGCCGCAGGAGTTTTTGAGACATGAGATCCAGGCACTGCAGCTACTCATTGATCATGGGGCTATTGTCACGAACGGCGTTCTGCAAGACGCTGTCCAATCACAAGGGACCGATCTTTTGGAGTTCTTGATACCCTACATGGACGACATCGCCAAGCAAGGCCGTTATGCCCTTGCGGAAGCGGCCACTCGAGAGAATATCGAAGTTGTCATACTGCTTTTGGGTGCTCGAGTGGATATCAATTCAGAATTGAGGTTTGGTGGTCACAGCGTAAGCATCTTGGCTTATGTCCTTATTCGCGGTGGCAGAGGAAAGAACACAAATGAAATGGTTCGTCTTCTGGTTGGAAGAGGAGCGATCATTCGACTCTCGAAGAAGAAACCACGGCCATCCGATCTGCTGAAATATCTGATCAGTGATCAAGGACCGGGACAACTGCGATGGTTATCAGTCCGCTACGTGATCGAACAGACACTTGAGCGTCAAGATCCTCTCATGTTGTCATCATCAATGTTGGAGTATTGTTATGGATTTGACGACATGACAGAAAGACGTGCGGTCTTTGAGTACCTCTACAGAAAAGGCGCGCATGTCCGATCGGGTGCTGTACTTGCGACCTGGATCTTGTTGGATGGTGGGATAGAACTTGTCCGAGAGCTGTTGGATGCAGGTGCTGATATTGATTGCCACCTCCATTCATCTGTTGACTGCCATCGTCTTAGCCCTTTGCAGGCTGCGGCGGATCGAGGCAACGAGGAAGTAGTATTGCTACTACTCAAAGAAGGAGCCACCGTCAACGCACCCGCCCTAGGCCGTCGGGGCTACACCGCACTTCAAGCGATTTGCTCGTTTGACGCCTTTACACAAGATGAACAAGCAAGGAAGATAAGAATCATCAACAGTCTTATCGACAACGGTGCAAATATTAATGCGGCTCCTGCATGGTGTGCAGGATATACCGCGCTACAATTGACGGCATTACGGGGAGACTTGGAGACAGCGATCCTACTTCTGCAAAAAGGCGCCGATGTCAACGCGCCACCGTGCAAACGTACGACAGGCAGAGACTGGAAGCCAGACAATGCTCTGGATACCGCAGCCGAAGAAGGTCGTCTGGATCTTGTCAAATTGCTTCTCAATGCAAATGCACTCAGCGAATTTCGAGGTGACACTGGCTATGACGGAGCCATTGAGCTCGCGGAGAATACAGCAGTCGCAGAATTGATACGCCAGCACGCAGCTCAGATCAGAAGTGACGAGGAACTCAAAACCTTAAGTGAATATCTCTCGCACCCGCCGCGGGACTGGCACGAGTATGAAGACGAATGGGGCACAGATTATGAAACTCTTGATCCCTGCCGTTCGTATGATGTATCTAGTTCGGATGATGAAGAGGCCTACGGCACTTCTGACCGCTTTGAGACCGTGCCCTCGGCGAATCACGATTATCAGGAGGACGTTTCGGTCGAAGGACCCGACCACGCTTCGGCGGCAGTCGATCAAGACATGGGGTTTCTCAGTGAGGGAGGAGAATTCAATCACATTGCGTTTGAGTCTGTCTGGACTGGAGCCACGAACTCAACAACCCGAGGAGACGAACATTTGGGCGGGTATGTTATCGAGGAGCCTGATGTCTCCCACTCGGACCCGGTACTCTCGGCTCTGACTCACGACGACAGTCTGGTGGTGTGGAAACCAGAGCGGTGGCCTGGTTCATGATCCAGTTGGAGCATAGCAAGTGGACGAGCAAACTATGTAATTATGAGCAGCTGAGGGGGGATGAAGATGTATGCATGAGTCTGGAAGAAGCATCGGAATACATCGCGTCTTACGTTGTCTCCACGCGACCCTACTATGGGTCCCGAATGGTTTGGGGAAATGGTCATGCATACATCTTGGTCTAGCGTACCTAGGTATCTTATCCCTTTTGGGAAGTCGTCGACTCTGTTCTGGACTTTAGTGAGGTTGTCAGGTATTTCCCGGATTTATAGTTAACAGCAATCTTTACCACTATCCTAGTAAACCTGCCGAGGAGGCGTATTTGAGCGTCACCAGATAAAGTGAGATCAAAACAATGTAGTAGCACTTGAATAACCAAGCCAGTGCAGGTAAAAAGAAGCTATCGATATGTACTCCCTGAGGAAAACCAAGATGGTGGTGTGTGTAATGTGTGTGACCCCTGTCAACATCGTTCAGGAGGCAGGGTTTAGCTGTTTGCCTCTTTAGGAAAGGCGGCCAATGGAATTTAGTGATCGTCATCGAGGGCTCTTTCCGCTTGACCACTCAATTCTGCCGCTGCTGTCGAGATGTTGGAAGACGACGACGACGACGACGGCCGAAGCTACCGAACCACCTGTCGACAATGAGGATACGACCGTCCACTGCCAACTCGCTGGCCACGCCGTGCAGCCTCCTGCGCGTCTGCACCAGGGGCGGATCCAATGCGCTGCCTCCCATCGCATCCGGACTTTCAGTCTCATCACGCGACAATGCACCCCGCGCAACAACGATAAAGAGGCTGCCGGTGACAAGAAGACAGTATGCCACAGTACCAGCGTCGCAATTGCAGTTCGGCCAGCCCGTCTACGAGACCCATCCTCATATCCTGAAACCGGGCGAACGTGAGTTGTTCCCTTCCCCCAAACCCCCTCCCCCTCCACTTTTCCAACTTGTCCTCCGGCTCAAGCCAACAGCAACAACCACCACAGCAGCAGCATAGTAACCCCTCTAGTAACCCCCGGCATAACCGCCCAAGAGTACCACGACCGCCGCGCCGCCCTGGCCCAGTCCCTCCCCCGCGACGCCGTCGCCATCCTCCAGTCGTCCGACATCAAGTGGCGCTCGGGCGCCGTCTTCTTCCCCTTCCGGCAGGACTCCAACTTCCTCTACCTGACCGGCTTCAGCGAGCCCGAGTCCCTCGCCGTCATCCAGAAGACGGGCGACCAGCCCGGCGACTTCCTCTTCCACCTCTACGTGCGCCCCAAGGACCCCTCGGCCGAGCAGTGGAGCGGGCCCTGGAGCGGCGTGCAGGCCGCCCTGGACGTCTTCAACGCCGACCACGCCGGCGACATCGCCAAGGCGCCCGAGGCCCTGGCCCCCGTGCTCCGGGGCGCCGGCCGGATCTACACCGACATCGACATCGGGCGCGGCCCCGGCCCCGGTGCCGCCGGCGCCGCCCGCACCAAGTGGGGCGGCCTCCTCCTCGCCGCGACGGACGGCAAGGTCGCCATCGACCGTCTCCAGCCCCTCGCCAACCAGCTCCGCGCCGTCAAGTCCCCGGCCGAGCTGGCCAACATGCGGCGGGCGGGCCGCGTGTCCGGGCGGGCCATCACGGACGCCATGCGCCGGCCGTGGGCGGGCGAGAAGGACCTGCAGTCGTTCCTGGAGTGGGGCTTCCGGCAGGACGGGTGCGACGGCCCGGCGTACGTGCCCGTCGTGGCGGGCGGGCCGCGCGCCAACATGATCCACTACGTGCACAACACGGCGGCGCTGGACCCCCGCGAGCTGGTGCTCGTGGACGCGGGCGGCGAGTACGGCACCTACATCGCCGACATCACGCGGACGTGGCCCGCGGGCGGCCGGTTCGCCCCCGCGCAGCGCGACCTGTACGAGGCCGTGCTGCGGGTCCAGCGCATGGGCGTCTCTCTGTGCCGCGCCGACGGCGGCACGACGCTCGACGGCGTCCACCGCGCCACCGAGCACGCCCTGCGGAACGAGCTGTCGAGGCTCGGCTTCGACATGAGCGGCAACAACCTCGAGGTGCTGTTCCCGCACCACGTCGGCCACTACGTCGGCCTGGACGTGCACGACTGCCCTGGGTACGGCCGGGCGGTGCCCCTGAAGAAGGGCCACTGCGTCACGGTCGAGCCGGGCGTTTACGTGCCTGACGATGATAGGTGGCCGGAACATTTCAGGGGTATGGGCATCAGGATCGAGGACAGCGTGTATGTGGATGACAATGGCCCGTTGGTGCTGACGACCGAGGCCGTCAAGGAGGTTGTTGATATTGAGGCCCTGAGGGACTGAGGTCCTTGGAGTTGAGGCTCACAACCGTGATGTTGTAGGGCAACAGGAGGTGCAACTGGTATATGCACGACTCATCTCATGTACAAAAAGAAGGCAAACCGTCTCTCAAATTCAAGTGAGCCGGTCATCTGGGAAGTATTCCGTAGCACTGAATTGCACAGCGTTTCTTGTCCAGCAACAATGACGAACCTGCGTCGTCTTGCCTTGCAGTTGCAGTTCTAAATGTGCAATATCAATCGTTTGTCCCTTGTAGCCCTTCGCGCTGCATATTTGTGTGGCCGTTTTCACGTGTCCACTCCACGTCGTCACCATCCATTACATGTCGTGGTCCCTGGCCATCTGACATTGCTGCGTAGCATGGGTCCAACACACATTGGCAGTATATATATGTATATAGAAGTATGTACAGACACGTAGCTGAGGTACGTAGGTAGCAAGAGTGCTTGCTTAGAGGGTAGTCTATAGTTTCTGCTCTCGTGGCGTCCGGGAGAATAAATTCGCCTCATGATGAATATCAGCCAAAGTAACGCCGGAAGCCAAGTTGGCCGAGGCAGGTGCCATAGAAGAAAAACGCCGATAAAACCAAACAAGACACTGCGTGAATTAACAAAAAGCTCTGGGGTCGAACAGCGTGCGACTGTAGTTGGGCATCTGGAATGACGGCCTCGCCGTCTGGCTGAGGAGCTGCTCGAATGCCGCAAGTCGCCTGGAGAGTTGCTGATGCTGCGCTATGATGGACTTGTTCTTCTTTTCCAGGTAACTGATGTACTCGGTTGCTTTCGTGAGCACCGTACCCTGTTCCAGATTGTAAGCTGTCTGTCTGGCACCAAGAAGTTGAACCATCCCCCCAAGGGGGAGAATGGCATGAAGTAAAGTCACCGTCACTAACCTTGCTGACTTTGGGCCGCGATGCCGGCGTGCTCGAGTCACCCTCTTCAGGAACACCATCTTCTATCGTCCTCAGCGCAGGCACGGCATCCCGCAGCTCGGCGATCCTGTCCTTCAAATTCGTGCGATATTTTCGCTCGATGTCGTTGTGAGCTGTCCGGTCTCCGGGTTTGACCTTGCCTCCATCCTCCGTCTCTGTCTCCTTTCCCTTGCCTTTGTCCTCGGTCGCCGACCGATCCGTGTTCGTCCGTGAGAGGCGTGGCCGGGACAATTGTGGCGGTTTCGCAACAGCAGGAGTCTCTGGTCGCAGAAGTGGCGCGTCGTCCGTCATTTGGCCCATCCCTAGTCCACCCAGCCCGCCGCTGTATGCGCCCATCCCGCCCATAGGCCCCATTCCACCCATGCCCCCCATATGCCCCATGTTCCCCATGCCTCCCAAGCCACCTAGGCTCAACCCAGAAGCTAGGGTCGCATGTAGACCGCTGCCTGATATATAACCGCGATTGTTATTTCCTAGTCCCCCAAATTGCCCAGACCCTAACCCGCCCATTACTGGGCCCGTATTCATAGCAATGGCGATCAGCCGCCGTTGATCCTCCTCGTTCAGCTGATGCGGGTCCTGGGTGCTCAACAGAGAATCAAGCCGGAGACCTGGTTGTGGCTTTTCCCAGCTCAGTGGTGTCGAGTATAGACCTTCTCGTGGCGGCACATCTGAGGGCGGCATTGTATCGATCTGGGACATCTGTTCTGCTAGATTCATCGTCGAGAAATCCTCGGCCGTCATATCACCCTCCTCGGATAATGCGTAGTCCAGCGCGGCGTCGTCGATCATGTCCTGTTGTCGACGACCCCGCGGCCTGGAATTGCTGGGCCCTGGCTGCCCCGAATCCGAAGTTCGCGACGTGTGTCGATTGGTCTGTCTATTTGATGGGTCTGTATGGGATCGTGACATCTTTGGCCTGGGATCGTTACACAGGTCAGTCACGCCACCAGGTTACTTTGCCGTGGGATCGGGGTACATGAAGGGCAACTTTCACGTCCAGCACGAAGTTCATGTCGATGCTCTTCATTCACACCGGTCGCTCGGGGGAAGGAGCTTACCGTTGATGCTGCGATTGTTGTTGGGCCTCCTTGCCCTTCTGGTGGTTGAGCTCGGAGCCCCCCGCCTCCCCTGCGCCCTCCTCGTTGTCGAACTGAATCCAATAGTTGACATCATCGAAGGGCGTCGACTCTGTACTTAGTTTTGTTCGCTTTCGTTCGTGGCCCCCTTTCGACTTGGGTGGCCTTGGAGGAAGTATCACTCTTGAGCCCTGACCGAACATCTGTGATCTTTGCTGTTGTTGTTGCTGCTGCTGTTGGGATCTGTTAGATGTGGCGGGGGAGGATGGCTGTTCAAATGAATCGAAGGAGAAGCCCGTCGGGGCACTCGAAGGCGAACCAAGGGCCGAGTCGGCATTCAGGCCAGCAATATCCCAGAAGTCCGGGTTCGAGGGCGTCGAGGCTTGTGGGTTGAATCGTCGTTGTTGTTGTTGCTGGCCATCAGGGTCATCGGTCTGCGCCGGGTCAGCACCAGAAACGCTCGGTCCAATCGGCATCTGTATGCCCGGGTTGGAAGCAGTCGATAGACGGGTTCGTAAACGGTGGTGACCTTACTTGGCTGTTAGGCTCGAGGAAGTACTCGATTTGTCTGAGGAGATTGGGGTCCATGGTTGGTTATCTGCTGAGCATTGCAGACAGAGACAGGAGAGATCAGCGTGAAAGGGAGCTGGATGATGCAGATTGTGTGGTGTATCGGATGATTTCGCCGTGGGTGGTGGGAATAAGGAAGACCGGGGGGGGGGAGGATCCCTTCTGGCGCATAGATGGCGCCTAGTAAAACTTGGGACGGGTGGTATCGAGGCGAGGTGGTTACTTGATAGAGGGGGGGGGGGCTTGGTCGGAATCGTACTGTGCGTATCTTCTGCGGCAGGAACGTTGGGAGAGTGCAGTACTGTGAATCATGAAGAAGAATTCCTGGAGAGAGAAGCTATCGCATGACTGAAACAAAAGTTTAATGCGCGGAGTTTTCCCTCGACTAAAAGTTGTCGCTGCCCGGGCAGATACCGTCAGACAGTATCTACGTACAGTACAGTAGATACGTAGAGAATGAGTGAACTCTGGCCTATCTGGCAGTCGAAGTCTCTGATCTGAAAGTCGCACGGGAATAGCATAAAATTGGGTAATAGTGACCAGCTGTGGTGGGAATTAGGAGGAGGAGAGGAAGTATCGAAGTATCAAGGTATCGCGAGTGTGAAGAGGGTCAATCAAGCAGCGAATCGCGTTAACATGCGCAATGGTGGACGGACAAAGAACCGACTGGGTGGAGAATGAGGGCGTCAACACACGCACTGTGGGTGTTTTGTAATGAATGGCCTGACACTTTTGCGACGGTGACGATCGACGGTGACGATTGATGGTTGGATGTTGGATGTTGATGGTTGATGGTTGTTAATTGACAGTGGCTGGTTGTATGTGTTGGGAAAACATTCGGGGCCTGTTCAGCAGGAGAGAGCAGTGAGAGAGCACTTGAAAAGCCCTGGGAAAGCCCTGAAGAATGGTGCTGCTACCTGCTGCTGACACTGTCCCAGTCCCCGTTCGCCCCCATCAGTTCCAAGATCCCCCCCAAATGCGCCCGATCCCCCAGTCAAAACCCCTTCAACTGTGTTGACATGTCACGGGAAAACCATCAAAAAGCATGCCATTCTGATTGCAGAATCAGACCACTTTTCTGAACCCTTTGGCAGTTCTCGACCCCACACAGAGCCAAAGAGGGCCAAAGAGGGCCAAAGAGGGGCACCCTGCATTAGTGACATTAGTGACACCGAGGGTCCCCCTTCTCAAGGGCGGGCCGTCATCTCATTGGCAAGCCCTGTAAAAGCACAGACGGTACGGGCTGGACGGGTAAATCGCAGGCATCTCCCCAGGTATCCCCCCTGATCTTCAGGACCTTGTTTACTGTTTAGTCTTTTCCTTTTGGCGCGCTTGTGATTTGTCGGACCACGCCGGACCTTCCCGCTTTATTAAATTCTTTTTTTTTTCTTCCCCTTCTTTTCCTTCTTAACCTGAGAAGTTGGTCAACCCGAACCCTGACATCAGTGGTTCTAAAGTAGGTATACAGTTAGATAGTAGATGTCATATGTCATATGTCAGAGACGACCT
Source organism: Cytospora piceicola (assembly GCA_023375675.1). Lineage (NCBI taxonomy): Eukaryota > Fungi > Ascomycota > Sordariomycetes > Diaporthales > Cytosporaceae > Cytospora > Cytospora piceicola. The sequence goes on along the minus strand of JALQBC010000037.1, from coordinate 386,224 downwards.
GTGGGTGACATCGCATCAATTGATTTGCATGTTGGGGCTGGCCCAGGTCTCTCGACAAATGCAGCCTGGCAGGATGGTACGAGCTGCCATGATTATCCACATCCTCTCCCAGAGCAACAGGGAACACGCCTCTCCCCTTTTTGTTCCGTCTTTGATCAGCTGTCATCAGTCGCAACATACACCCTATAGTGACATGAACACGCATACAGAGGAGTCATGTCCGACTCATCTCCCCTCATATCCCATGCTAGTAGACTGTTACCCTTGTTCCGCGGGAGACCATGGGTCAAGGGCCCAACAATTGGCAAGGCCATTACGACCGTTTAGGCTGACCATATGTCAACTGCCCAGGTGTTGGGAAAGTGATCATTGCATGTCAAGAAGCCATCAAGGAACAATGCGTCTGTCCAACCGCCACTTAGACTTGGTAGACTTGGGTTTATCCCAAGTCCATTCAACCCCGGCCCAGAAATTCAGCTCGAAACTGAGGGTTGATGGGCATATCTGCCCAGGCAGGGTTTCTACGAGACCACCCACTACAAACACTTCCACAGTCTTCCATCCGTTGGTACTGATCCGTTTCAAGTCGGACCCGAAGGCCTCTCTACTTCCGAGTACTACTGGCGCCAACGTACGGTGGCAGTAATGATGAGATAACCGCCAAAGGGCACAGCCAGCCACCATGACGTGGATTGCTATCCAAAGATGGCCGTATCTTGTGTATCGCCAAAGTATGTTTGCAACCGGACTAGGCCCAACTAAGTTGATGGGAATCTCTCCGGCTGTTGCACATGATCTGCAAACACCCATGGACCCCTTGGGGCTTGCACAGTACGTGAGATGCAATGCCGTGTATCTGCTCTTATGAACATTTATCGGTTACTCGTTATTGACCGAGATTTACAAAGCCCTGGGCATCGGTGGCATGGATATGTGGGCAATTATATGAACAGTCCATCCCATGTGGCTCCAATATATAGTAAGTCACGGTCTACGCGTGGAATGACAGTACTCCCAGGTGCCGTGTTGATTAAGTCGTATGGCTTCGCTCCCGCCTCCAATAAGCGTCTTTGCCTGCATGCAGTTGCATTAAGGGGATATTAGGTGATACTGTTTTTGATACGGAGAGGATGACTGCAAAGTACATGCCCCAGGTAGGCACTGTGTCAGGGATGATTGTTGCTCGATTTCAAAATATGTATTCATATGATGTGTCAGACATAAGCAGTGAGGATGTTACTGGTATCCAAACGTTGGAACGTTGGACCCTTATTTCCAGATAAATGACTTTTTCTATCTCTCTGCTGCCTTAAGCCCAATGCTCATAAGACGACAAATCCAAGTTTGGAGGGGTTGATTGATATATCCTGGTTGAGGAAGGACCCAACGGGGAAGTCGAGTCTGCCCTGGTGAGCCCGGTTACCTACCTGTTTGTTCATTGTTCCCTCATTCCTCTTCTCAAGATGATGTGTAGCCCCGAAAGACACATAAAATTCCTGGTCCTGTTTGGTATCCCCCCCCCCCCTCACAACAACGTCTCCGCGTTCATGAGATCCCAACCCTTGATGGGTTGCAAAACAGGACCCTATAATCAATCGACTAACGACGGCTCTGCAGTACTATCTTACCTAATTACTGGGTAGAGGACTACTCCCCTTCACCCCGGGGCGGGATATAGCCGATGCAGTCGACCTCGGATCCGGTAGACTCGGGGAATTCGTATTGATGCTTTCGTTGGATATAATAACTTACAGCTCGAACCCTCTACCGGTGTTTTCATTTGACCTAGGAAGTATTACCTCCTATTCCTTTCCAGTACAAGAATCATATTAGCGAAGCACATGGCTCCAGAAATCTTGTATATTGACTAGTAATTGTTCCCCCCAACCACGGCATCACGCACACGCTCTGTAATGGCAGACAACAAGAAACCAGTGCATATCGAGAACGAATTAGCGTGGGCGCCGGCAGGTCACCTAGGAATCCAATACTTAGCCATACTCATATTCAAGATATGCAGAGCACTTGAGGCCATACTTACAAGCGGGAGGTTGGTGGAGAGTTGGACCGAAGCGTTGAGCATGAGCGACAGAAGCCCGAGAGAGCACATCCCACAGCCCCCGAGGCCCAGACGCCAAGTCGGAGTCTTCCACTCGACAGGATTACCAAAACTGCTACTCCTAGCCGGATTACGGAGGTGACAAGGGATGCTTTCCTCGTTCAGGAAATGCACGCCGTCCACGGGTAGCTCGTATACCCCCGCGACGGCATCCCCCCACAGAGCATCGGGACACGAGCTGCAGCACGGGATTCACAATGGCGCTGTAGACAAGTGCATGGAGAGCACTTCCAGGACCTCCTCGACAGCAATGACGAGGCGGGCGTCGTCGAGGACGTGATCGTGGTGCCTCCCGAGCCGAAGGAGGTGCCAGCGGCCCTCGACAACGCCGAAAACGACTTCGCCCGCATAACCGAGGGCCTGCTTCGCGTGCTCACCATTATGTCTATAGACTGGTTCAGCTTTGAGGCCATGGAGAACAAAGATATACTCGGCTCCTTCCTAGGAAGTAAGCTGGAGATAGCCTGGCCCTGACTGGCGAGAGGCCGGTAAGGCAACCCGGATGAAGTCCAAGACTTCCCGAGCAGCCACCAAGGGGACGATATCCTACGGAGATGATGACTCGATTTCCTTCGGCGCGTACTGGGTTACCTGACTGCCGTTAGGTCGATCTACCTGATGGTTATATATAGGGGCCTTTTCTGCCTTGGACTTACCATCGATCAGTATTATCCACCTTCAATATTAAGGACTTACACCCATCTGAGTTTTGTCTCCATTTTGCACCTCAATATTTCACCATTTTTGCTCTCGTGACTTTCAAACATATCCTTCGCGGTCCTAGGGACCTAGGCCAATCGTACCTCCAGCTCCTCGGAATCATTCCCTACCACTTTATCCCCGTCGAGCGCAAAGCCGTCCTGAGCCGGGTTATCTGCAGGTCGCTCATCAACACCCGTGTCGTCGAGCTGGTGGCACAGCGAGCCACTAAGGGAAAGAGAACCCTCTTAATGGTTGCTACCCTCTGGATACAACTGATCGACTCACTGGGTACACCACTCATGACGGCGCGGTACTGCCCTACGGTATAGAGTTCTCGGAACATCGTCCGCCCTTGACAAGTTGCCGCCCTTCTTATCGAGGTTGTTTACATGGAAGGAAGCTACCATTCAGCTCTCGGAGATGGAAACAAGAGACTTGTGCTGGTTTCTCCCAGCACGCGACCAGCATACAGAAGTTATACGACGGGGATCATGGTAAGAATGCAACTGAGCGAACAGATGGCTTGGAAGAACAGATCACGATGCCTTGCAAATGAATATGTCAACTAGAGAGATGTTGACCTGGGCGGAGGTGGCCCCGAGAGGAGGTCTGTGGTGAGAGGAATCACGATGATTTCCAAAATATCATACTCTTCATGATAGAGCGAGTACAACAAGTGCCCTAAAGTTCATCCTCACAGGCTATAGGCTCTCATCGCGGTGGGCGTGAATGTCGGTATAGCCTGAACCCAGTTCGCGCTCAACTTCAAGATATATATCACCATGAGCGGCAACTGGAAAGCTTCTGGGCTGGTAATCGATCTTCGTCTTAGGGAGAATACAGGTGCAATTTCAAGAGCAAAGACAACACCTGCTGGTCACTGCCCCGGTCTTCAGCATGACAATGTCCAGTATCAATTACTGTACGTAAATGGAAAGCACGCTTCTTCTCCTGTGTTCTGTACTGTCTCAGACTCCATCTTTGACCTGCACCAGAGAAGTCGAACGACCTCGGGATGTTATGTACATAGTACATAAAAGCACTCATTGATCCATGTATGCAGCTGAGGGTGAGGTCTACGGGTACCATCGCTCATTCATATCTTCCCGCCATGGCCTATGCGCATGCGTCTCTCACCCTCCCAGGCTAACCCTACTCCTCCTTCCCACCATCAGCATCGTCCTTGATGCCAGCAGTAGCCTTAGCCTTCTCGTACAAAGCCAGAGTCACAGCCGTTAGCGACGTCGGATCAGCACCACGGATTCTATCGACCTTGCCCCCATCAGCAAGTACCACAGAGGCGCCTGGGCTCGTTAGCCTGGCCTCCACGGGCGCGGGCTTCCCGTTCTCGAAAAACAAGAAGGTGGGCATGGCAGAGACGCCATAGCGGCCCGCGACATCGTTGACGTGGTCGACGTTGATCTTGGCGAAGGCGAGGTGGCCCGGGATGGCGTACTTGTCGGCCAGCTTGGAGAAGACGGGCGCGATGGCCCGGCAGGGCGGGCACCAGTCGGCGTAGAAGTCGACGACGACGTTGGTGGTGGACTTCAGCAGGGCGTCGAACTCGCCGGCCTTGGCGGCCTTGTGGACGTTGCCGGACGTCTCGGGGATGGGTGAGCGGTCTTTGAGGAGGGCCTGTAAATGTGTCAGTTCTGTCTGTCAGCCCGAGTAGTTATTCACTACCGTCTCTGTGACTTGTTGTGGACCGATATGAATCGAGATGCGTAGCATCTACATCGACGCAGTGATGATTGAGTGAGGGGGTTTCGGGTGTGTCACCGAGACATATACAGAATACAACTGTTATAACTTACAGGTGCGATAAAATAGATGGCGATTAACGCTAAGATAAAATACCAGTTGGTCTCCATGGCGTAAAGAGGCGAGCGTTATTCAGGCGGCTGATGTAGTGTTGTTGTGTGAGGTGTAGTGCTTCGCTGTTTGACAGATTGTGAGCGGGACCCTTAGCAATACGGCCAGGGTTTAGGGTTGGACTAGGGTTTTACCCCGAAATTGTCTCCGCTAGGTTCGCTCCCCAGTCGAACCCCCCCCGGTCTAAGGGCAGCATTTTATAGAGATCACAACTAAATGGTTTAGTCCTATGCCTAAGTTTCTGGATTTAAATTAGATCTAAAGCTAGTTGAATGTAATAGCATTTGTACCATCCCCGTGCGCAACGCGTTAAGTCACAAAGAGGACTGAGCCCAAATCAGCAGACTTCCCAACTAGGGTATAAATGACCACTCGATGCCCCCGAAGCTTTGCCCTCAGACCAAACGCATCTTTTCAGACCACATTCAGCACAACATTTCCCGAGGTCTTCTCAACATCGGTACCCTCAAAAGTTGACAACAGATAAGCAACGACACCGAGACAAACGACTGCCAGCCTTCTCATATCAAAATGACACCTCGCGCCGTACACAAGTCTCGCGAAGTGCCTCTTTGGACCTGCTGCAGTTGTGGCCGTGGTTGGCAGCTATTTGATTCGAAATGCTGGGAATATTTCTGCAAGGAGTGCTGGCACGCAACATGCAGCAATTGCAGCAAAGCAACTTTCAGTTTCGAATCCCCACTCAAGAGATAATCCAGACTGCAAGCCCCGGGTTTTGCTTTCAGGGCGGGCGTCGACAATCCGGTATAAGGATCATATATATAGACAGAGGAAAGATAGAGAGTACGTAAGGGAATCCCCAAGCGACCCTGGGAATTCAAAAATTTGGTATGCCCGGTGCTAACCTTCGATCTAGGACACCACCATTGCTTGTAGGGGAGATTTTAGACACCAGGAATCAGACATCTGGACATCTATCATGGACACATGGTTTAGTTACTAAAGGTATCTACTTATCATAATGAAGTCACCTAGGCTGCTGATTCAACTACTTTTATATACCTGCGACGCTCCTCACATTGATATATGATATATGTAGAATATATCTTCAACTTTGTCCTCGGCTTTGATATTGAGATAAGCTTAGATTTCAATAATAGCTAGCCTATATCTAGTATACTGTACTCCATTACCTGTAGGCTGAATATTGAGTTCACTACTCTTTAAGTGCTGTTTCTTATATGTGAGGACTTCACTATAACTATCATGAACCCAAGTATCACTCGCCACTCATCATGGAGTTTAGGGGGTTGTGGTACCACTGTACAGCTGTTTCACTCTATTCTTATGATGGCAATGGATCTGATCTCTGTTGGTCAGGCCGTACCAGGCGCGTACGAGTAGGGATGTTCACTTCATGTTGCAGGCCCTAGTGTCTACCTGACAATAAGAAAGTCCGTGGAAGATTCTGCATCCTCTTTGGAGGACAGGCTTATTAGACGCCTTGTTCTTTTGTAGGTCAACACACATCTTACGCCTAACGATGGCGCTTTAACGATTCAGCTACGTATTTTACGTCACTGACATATCCCTGGGAAGGGATAGACTAAGCAAAGGGTTCCCTACATGAAACAGGTTTTATAAACATGGGATAACTCAGGCTTATATCTAACTAGGAAGCCTACTCTATGTATTGGCTTTATACGAGAAGGTGCGACCATTCTGTCAGCTTACTATATCAGGATCCCAGACATCTTCGATTACTATCCACTATTAGTTTATGAAATATTCGTATCGTGATGAAATAGCTAATAAGATCACCTGTCCATATTATGACAAGTGTTTGAGCCCGGGTAGTAAGTTGAGGTCGACATTTCCAGCACTTGAGGAAAGTGCCGATCTGTCCGCCCTAATTCCCTTGCCCCCTTAGAAGAAGTCATCAGTCCCTAATTGATGATTCAGTATGAATGCCTGAGCACCTCAGGGTAACAAGTTTTGTGTTTCCTTGATTGCAATCGAAGAATTTATGATCTAAACCTCCCAGATCAACCTTCTACATCCAATCCAATCTCACGTTTTCCCAACACAAGAACTTTTCAACCATTCAATACTCAATGCAATCCAGTCTCTTATGTCGCTTCGATAGCTCTACTGCATGCTGTCAATGCCAACTTCGATGTTTATGTGGCAGGCATGGAGGTAATGGCATTTCCGCCAGCGCCTAGGGATTCCAGGTCTATAGCAGCACCAGGTGCCACCAACCTGCGATGAAACAATCGACTGAATCTGCAGAGCGAGTGATTCTGCAAGCGGAGGAAAATATGGCGTGCGCTTCAAGGGATTTGATCAGTCATTTTATGCATCTGATGACCCATCGAGTGAACTATTGATCTGTTTTTCAAGAGCTGGAAATGAACTGCGACAGCAATGGTCATCATTAGAGTAAATTGTCAACGTTTTGATTGCTACAGATGTCTGTGTGCGAGACCAGCTGACCTCTTGCAATGTAGCCACTTATGCGGATTGCAACTGGGCACCTGGGGTCTGTTTGACCTGGGAGGCAATCAGGTTGGCACTTGCATGCCGTTCCCTGATGAGCAGTTCTACTGTGGTCAATCGGTTGGCCAGATTATAGGACAGCGGAAGATACGCTGCCTGACCGACTTTGTGAATTCGGGAGATGATTATCAATTCGACCAAGCCGTGGTGAGAACAGTTCCAAGGTTGTTGGCATAACAGGAGCACCTGCTATCCGCTGCATCTATGGTGTAACGTGGTTATTAGAGACCTGTAGCTATCTGATTATCTTCGGGAGTTTTTCTCCTGAAATTAGTTCACCACTCTAAGTACCTAGGTAGTTACAGAGTTTTAACATTCGAAGAAACGGCTGCTTGAATGACAGTATAAAAAACGCCTTGTTCAACTTTGTCTCCGTCAACAAATGTATATATATCAATCATATATTGATGCTGCCTGTCGTATTATTGGACTATGACTAATTAAGACTTCGCCTCTGTCTTAATTTCATTCTTCTCCAGGTTGCCAATGGGCAACAGAACGGAGAGATGGATCGAGGCAGACACCAAGGCAGGAAGACTTTGTAGGTTCCCCTGTTAGGACGGTGGGTATGATCCAAACCTGTGGAAAGGGCTGCATGTGGTGCATCAACTGGTCTCAATCCTTCCGGGGGGCCAACAACGGTGGCCCATGTCGTGCATTTATCGACCACCAACAGAATGTGCATGTGACCTTTTCTTACTCTTGGCTTCCACAAGTTCCTTTCATTCCCAACCCCCAACAACTGAGATTGCTCAAGTGCTTTGATTGGGGCTGTTTACTACGGTAGTCTTCTTTGTCCACCATTCCCCTTCCAGTTGCAATGTTCGATGTTGGTCTCTCTTAGTCTCCAGATGTCTGGGCAGTGCTCAATCGCCTGCGCAGCCAACATTCAAGTGGATCAAGACTCGTAGTTCCCGTTGTTATCAACCAGTTGACTCTCCGGCGACTACTGAGGCTCCACTGATGGAGTTAGTCAGACTGGGAAGCCCCTAGAAGAGCTGCGGTTCCGGGCCAACTTTGACAGGTCCAAACGTCGGCCCGGTTGCGTGGCTGGTTGTTGACAAAGGAAGCTTATGCCCCTCACGCAAGGGCTAATTAACGGTGAATGAAAGCGGCCTTCAGGCAATTCATAGCTCGAAATGTAGAATTAGTGGGACAGGCGGCCGTTCGGCCTCGAAAACTACTTATTTACTTTCTACCCGTAACAGATAGAGGCAGGGAATTGACTCTTCGCTTAGATTTGACACTACTACTTACTACCAGACACACTACACACCAGTTGGCTACACACTAATTACTTTGACCATTTGACAATATCGCGATTCGACGAAGCATTCATAACGATGGTAAGAAAGAGCCCTCTCGTTGTCGCACATAATTATCCTCATCTGCTGACTTCATACTAGGTTCAAGAAGTTATCGTACCCATTTACACAGACCATGACGAACCTCCTCCCTATTCCGAGATGCAGGAGATGAGCAGTCCATCGGCAGATGCTACCCTGAACATCCAACCTTTACCCGACAAAGATGGAGTCATCGTCACAGTCCAACCACCAAAGAGCCCTGCGAACCACACGATGTCGCATGTACCTTGCGATATAGCGCTGGTCATCGATGTCTCGGGGAGTATGGGCGCTGATGCTCCAGTGCCAGGGGAGGGCGAGAGCACAGGGCTGTCCGTCCTCGACCTTGTCAAACACGCCTGCAGAACCATCCTATCGACCATGACAGCAGAGGACCGGTTGGCGATTGTGACCTTTTCTAACAGGTCCAGGATTCTCCAATCACTCACGGCCATGACGGAGGACAACAAGGAAACGGCAAAGGCCAAACTCGAGGCGATGAACTTGGAAGGCTCCACGAATCTCTGGCATGGTCTCAAAGATGGGATCAGGCTTTTCGAGAATGAGGAAGATACCGGCCGTGTGCCCGCAGTGATGGTCCTGACCGATGGGGTTCCTAATCATATGTGTCCTCCGCAAGGTTACGTTCCCGCCCTGAAAAACATGGGCAAAATCGTGCCGTCGATACACACCTTTGGATTCGGATACACCCTCAAGTCTGGACTTCTGAAGTCTATCTCAGAGTTTGGAAATGGCAACTACTCTTTCATCCCCGACGCCGGCATGATTGGAACCGTCTTTGTCCATACCGTCGCCAATCTCCAATCGACCTTTGCGAATAACGCCACTTTGCATTTGACCTACCCAGATCATGTCAATATCCAACAAACTACCGGCGCTTCAGTTGACCGAAAAGATGCTGTTCAAGTCGCAGGTGGCAACTATGAACTGATAGTACCACTAGGAAACATCCAGTACGGGCAGTCTCGCGACATCTACTTACAATGGCAGAGTAGCCCTGGGAATGACGACGAAATTTCGCCACCATTCATCAACGCTGTCCTTCAATACAGCCAGATGACCGGGACGCAGTGCACTATCCACTCAAGCCGCAGCCTGCACGATCTGTCTTTCACGACTCTGTCTGACGCCGAAATGGCATACCACATCTCACGATCACGCATCTGCGCCTTTCTCGCAGACATCTTCCCCATCGACCCCCTCGGCGAGCACCGCGTCGACAAGGCCCTAGAAACCGAGCCAGGCCTCACCCAAAAACAAGCCCAACTCCAGGCCCTCATCGCCTCCCTCCCAGCAGCCCACTTCCCCAACGACCCCCAATGCGCCTCCCTCCTCCAGGACCTCAGCGGCCCGGAGCCCCTGGGCCAGGTCACCCTCGCCCTCTCACGGCACGACTACTTCTCCCGCTGGGGCCAGCACTACCTCCCCAGCCTGCACGGCGCGCACGCCCGGCAGCTCTGCAACAGCTTCAAGGACCCGGGCCCGCTGCGGTACGGCGCCGCGTCCCCGCTCTTCGTCAGGTGCCGGGACGCGCTCAGCAGCGCCTTCGACGACCTGCCCGCGCCGGCGCCGAGCATTTACCGCTACCCGGCGGGCACCTACCAGGCGGGCACCCGCCCGGCGGGCACCTACGCGGCCCTCAAGAGGACGAGAGCGCGCGACACCGGGGCGAGGTCGAGGTCGAGCTCACCGGACGACTGGGCGGGCCACGACCGCCGCCGCCGCCAACCCCCCATCCTGATGAGCTCGTACAACTCGCCCGGGGCGCCGTGCTTCGCGGGGCGCACGAGGGTCCTGCTGGCGAGCGGCGGCAAGGTCCGCATGTCGTCGCTCCGGGAGGGGGCGCGCGTGGCGACGCCCCTCGGCCCCCGCGAGGTGGCCGCCGTGCTGGTCACGCCCGTGCGCCGGAGGGTCATGGTCCGGCTCGAGGGCGTGCTCGTCACGCCGTGGCACCCCGTCGCTCTGCCTGCTGGTGACACCGTCGCGGGGCGGGGTGGGGGGCTTGGGTGGGTGTTCCCCGCTCGGGTGCGCCCTCGCGAGATGGTGAGGTACACGGGTGCCATCTACAGCGTGTTGTTGCAGAGGGATGGGGATGCTGGCGCGCATGCCGTTGCGCTGGGTGGGGGACGGGGTGATGTTCCATTTTGGGGGGTTACGCTGGGCCATGGCATGACGAGTGCGAGGGGGACGAATGATGTCAGGACTCACCGGTTCTTCGGGAGTTATGATCGCGTGGTCAGGAGTCTGGCGGGTTTGGGGGTGAGGAAGGATGGACTTGTACTCGGTGGTGGTGTGAGAAAGAGTAAGACCACGGGACTCGTCAATGGGTTCAAGGCATATCGGAGTCGTCGGGGACGACGGTCTGCTGGGACCTTGCCGGTCTCGAAACGTGAGGCCGGCTTCCGGCGACGGGCGATTGGGGCGTGAACTTTAGAAGGGTTGTGTAACTACATACATCATGGTAGGTAGCAGGTCAACAACAGATCATTACTTTGGCAGTCTGAATGATCTTTGGAAATCATATGTCTGTCTCAGCCCTAATTGCTTTGTGTTGATCAAATTGCAATTACTTGGTACCTTGCTGTCACCCATAAAACTACTTAGGTACTCGTTTGTTTGATATTTATAAATCGGCACCAGGGAGTCAAATAGTACTAACAATACTTTGCTTCGAGGGGCGGGGGAGCGGCAGAGTTGGCGTCGATGGGAGTGGACATGTGGACAAAGACCGAGAGGTATTTGCCTGATGGCTCCGTCGAGTCGAAAAGGGTCTTCTCTGTTGACCTTGTAGTGTGCCTGGGCCCGGTCGTGCTTTGGGCTGTCTCCTATCTTGGGTCGGTGCTGGTCGGACAGCGGCTTCACTGTCCCTATGCCTCTTCCGGGGATGGAAGATCGAGGCCACTTAACTTGTTCTTCCCAGGTGCCCGTAATACAACATCCTAGCTCTTCGGTGTATACATAACGGTGTTTTTGTTGGATCATGGGTACCCAAATTCACATAAACTTTGGTCTGACAACAGTCAAGACTCTAGAGCGGCTGATTTCCTTGTAGAGAACAAATCAGGCGTGAGATTTGCCTTCATGGCTCTGCCCAAGGTGACATGCCGCAGGGGGTTGGTAGGTTTGAACTGTTATATGTAGAACCACGGTCTTGGCGGCTTGGCTATTTCCATGCACTTACTCATGCATATAACAGTTTGTTTCATCCTGACACATTGAACTTGATCATTATAACGGAAAATAGACATATGAGTAAGGTAATTCGATTTTTGAACTTCCGCACCACAAGCCCTTGTGATGATATGCTATAAAACACACTTTGCTGCTAATATGTCGGCTCTATACCGATATCCCAGGTCCTCGACACTGGCCAATCCATTTCCATTTCTCCTACTAGTTCATCCGTCTAATCCACTTTAAGCGGCAACGTCAGGCTTGCCGAACTCCTTGATGTACTCCTCGGAGTAGGGGTAGTCGATGTAGCCAGGGGCGGTCTTGACACCGGCGGCCTGGTTGATGTAGAAGGTGAAACGGTCGTAGTCGTTGAAGGGGAGACCCTTCTTGACGCGGTAAACCAGGTCGGGGGTGGAGATGAAGCGACGTCCGAAGACGATGCCGACGTTGTAGTCGGCGTACTTCTCGTTCACGGCCTCGATGGCACGCTCGGTGGACATTCCACCGGCGATGAGCACCGGCTTCTCGCGGCCCCAGGACTGGAGAGCGAAGTCCAGGGTCTCGTTCGCGGGCTCGACATCGACAACACCGCTGCGGGTTTTGTTAGCATCAAAACTTCGCAGAGTTTAATTCTCAAGGGGATTACTTACTGGACTCTGGGCTCAACCAGGTGCAGGTAGGCCAAATCCAACTCGCGGAGCTGGTGGATGATGTAGCTGAACTGGGGGATGGGGTCGGCCATGCGCATGCCCTGGAATCCGGACCAGGGTGACAGACGGATACCGGTCTTGTCGGCGCCAACGGCCTTGGCAACGGCCTTGGCGACCTCGAGACAGAAGCGAGCACGGTTCTCGATGCTGCCACCGAACTGGTCGGTACGCTTGTTGCAGGTGTCCTGGTTGAACTGGTCGATCAGGTAACCGTGGGCACCGTGGATCTCGACTCCGTCAAAGCCAGCCTTCTCGACGGCGTTCTTGGCGGCGGTGGCGTAGTCGGCAACGGTGGCCCAGACCTCCTCCTCGGAGAGGGCACGGGGGGTAGGCTGGCCCTCGGCGATGGGGACGGCGCTGGAGGAGACCAAGTCGTTCTCAAAGTCGAAGCGCTCGTCCTTGACGGCACCGCCGGAGCCGGCGGGGTCGGGGTGGGCGGCGCGGCCCAGGTGCCACAGCTGCATGTAGATCTTGGAGCCCTTGGCGTGGACGGCGTCGGTGGTCTTCTTCCATGCGTTCAGCTGCTCGTCGTTCCACAGACCAGGGATGGTGGCGTAGCCACCGGCCTTGGGAGAGATGAATGAGGCCTCGGAGATGATCAGAGTGCCGGGGACGACGGCTCGCTGGGCGTAGTACTGGGCCATGAGGTCGGTGGGGACGTTGTCGACGGTGGCACGGAACCGGGTCAGGGGAGCCATGACGACCCTGTGGTCGAGCTTGGTGCTGCCCACCTGGAAGGGAGAGAAGACCTTGGTGTTGGCGGCCATTTTGAGAGATGTTTTGGGTATAAATCTAAAGAATTACGATGAAATAGAAGGATGGACTGGGGTATCAAACTGAACAGAGATGGTGTTATGAGAGAATGATTGTGTTTATGCAAATTTACAAAGACTGTTTAACGACATCGACGGGCGAGCATTTATATATCAGATTCCTCAAGGGGCGTTTTCAATAATTTTTCTGTTCTGCTCCTCGTACTCCACAACCGCGCGAGAATTATAATCCCTATGAAAGTTGCTTAACAATCCCGACGAAACCAGTACCCAGGTATCTACCGAGTAAGCACTCGAGTCGGCTTTGGTGTCAAAGTGGATCAGTTTTTAGAGGGCCCCTTTTCTCCGGACGTTTCTCGAGCATTCGGCAAGCGGGACCTTGCGCGAGTCGCAGGATCTGAAATGCAGCTTTGGCATATTTTTCCTTCTTCTTCTTCACAGTATGGATTTTCTTACCGCTTTAGGTGCTTAGGTGCATCTTCGTACGGAAGCCAGCCCAGTCTGCCAGTCATGGTAGACGTAGTATAGACGATCACAATGATTGTCAGCAGGCATCTCTACGTATGATCCAGTGTCGCTGTGCTTCAATGTTCCTTGTCTGCGATAGCGGACCTTCCGAACAACTGATCATCTATTGATAATATATGCTGGCAGTTCGACTGCGGTCGCGGTGAAGGACTTCCAGGTTCATACCGGTTGACAGGTGATTCCAGATTCATATAGGTGAATTGGTGACCAAGATTGCCACTTGGCAAACCTGGAGAGCCGCATCTACGAGAACGTTGATCATTACGTAGGACGGAAAATCTAGAACCCCGGAAGCAAAAGCCTCGCTTATGTACTGTAGTAAGTGGGTCTCGATGTCAAGCACTTATGCAGGCTTAATAATCTTCCGGATGTGTACCTAAGCACAGCGCCTTGGGGAAAAAGATGCTCCCGAGCTATTCCAGAGATATTAAGTACATATATAAGTATACATATCCACACGTGCCGTCAGCCTTGGCGGGTCGATCTCCCGCAACTCTATCTTGAAACGCTGCTTCGCGCATGTGATATGGAGTCTCCGACCGCCCCTACTGCATAGTACCCGACCCAACAGCTTCTAGCTGCAATTTGGATGCAACCCGAAGGAGGCGAGATAAGGCCGAGGAGTTTCGACTCATGCGACTTGTAGCATTCGCTCTATGGCTCTGGAGCTCTGGATCTTACCGCCAGGCGATCTTTTGCCTCCGCCCGCTGGGTTTGCTCCTGCCTTGACATTTGTTGCCACCGGAGCTTTCCCGCCGGATCTAGAATTCCGAGGACCGGATCCGAGTTCTTTTTACAAGGAATTACAGATGGATGTACTGTAGGTCTTTAAGTAAGCTCTACTGCCCAATGTGTTCTTTTCTTAATAAGCACCGCCCCGCCGTCACGTACCACTAATACTACTGGTAGAAGCCTTTTACGATGGCATGCATCTCTTTATTTACTCTGATTAGTGGTCCACGGATTGATGTCGATTTGCCCGAGGCCTTTGGCGTATTTGTAACTGGTCAACGTGTGTTGCAGACCGTTGCCTTGCCCGACCTCCAGGTATTTATTTAATCACATCTGTTGGCCTCAATTCTCAGCACCACCCTGCACTATTACATCGTCTGCGGCGACGTTTTCGAGAATGGTGAGTAGCGGCTGCGACAACTCACTGCGAGCAGGGACCAACGGCTCAAAATGATCGACAAGCAGGTTCCCTAACGAAGCGCAGGCATCGAAGGCTGAAGATGCGATTGTTCAAATGTTGGGAACAACATACAGTTCAAACACATATGAACAAAACATTTGAACCAGAGCAGCCCACGATGAAGGTGGCGACTCCATCTCCGCCATATCCCATCCCATGATGGACATCATAGCAAGCACTCGGTTCCGGAACAGGCAAAACTGCTAAGCAGGTTAGCAGTACAATAAAGAAACGATTACCGCATATCAATCCTCGCGAAACTCGAATCATCCCCCCTCTCCCCTCCCCTTTTTGACTCAAAATGCTCCACACAACCCTTACGACGCTGGAGTCCTGAAAGATTGCAACAGTCTCCATTTATAGCCAACATAAGTCTGATTGCAGACGTAAATGCTTTCCTGAGTCCGCACCGGCGTGGAGAAAATGTGGGCAGGTGGGAGAAGGTGAGTGCCAGTCTGCAAGGATATGCGGAATCCATGGCCACTAGAGCCCTGGAGGACAAAAGGTAAGGGTAAGGCCCGAGATCCCGCTTATAACGGTGATCAGGGTTATGATCATGGTTGGGCTTTCGATGCGATATGGGCGATATGCATGTGGGCAATTCATAAGAGGATTGTACCAAAGCACAGCCTGATTGAGTTCGCAAGCTTTGAACTGATCACTGATCAACCATCAGCACAGGGGCCACCTGGGACGTTATATAGTGACGTCGGAGGTGGCGCCATCCGGCTCCTTTAACCAACATGCTTAAATTAAACTAGGCCAAAAATTGGGGCTTCGGCCGGTCTTTATTTATAGCCGCTCACGCACCAGTCGGCACGACAGGCTATTGGTTACCGAGTCTGAAGGAACACATTAAATATTACCCTGGTATCCTCAGGGGTATTAGCCGGATCTTTGAAAAAGGGCAACAAGGCGGCCCTTTCTCAAGCTTCCTCGAATACACCAAATTCTTGCGACGCCATCCGTTCCTTCGCATATCTTCGCACTCCTTCACTGACCTTCCATATTCACTCATTATACCAAGTCGTCACCATGTTCGCACGCTCTCTAACCCTGGCCTCCTCCGCCTTCGTGGCAATCGCCATGGCCCAGTCAACGTCCGTGACCAGCATGTTCCTCTACGGCCAAGAGGGCGAGAACTTCCAAGCGTCTGTCATGTCTGTCTCCCCAGGAGCGACGACATACTTCGTCAACTGTGCCAAAGGCACCGATTCAGATGACTGTGGCCTCGGTACGGGCGTGACGGTTGTAGAGGGTCCATCCACCTTGGCGGAGCACGCCACGGAGAGTGGTGCATAGTAAGTTACTCTCTTGCCTTGCGGCTCACCCTCATCTCGTACACAACCAGTACAGCCCATCATCCATAATAGGCGTCCGGCTGGCTGACTTGATGCTTCCACAGCACGGTCGATCTGGAATGCGACATTGCATCCGGCACCATGAGCTGCATCGAGACCCTCGCCGGCCCCGAGGCAAACGGTCCCGGAACCTACAGTGCCGTGGTGACCGACCTCACGGACGACGTGTACGCGGTCACCATCACCGCCGGGCTGGACCTCCTCAAGGCCGCCGCGACCGCGAGCGCCACGAGCTCGGGGTCCGCCGCTTCTGGCACGGCGCAGCCGTCATCCTCGGCTTCCTCCGGCCCCGCGGAGACCGGCAGCGCTGCGTCTTCTTCTGCGTCTGCCTCTGCCACTGCCTCAGCGGCTAAGACGTCCGCTTCGGCAGCGAGCTCGTCGGCGGCGACTGGAGCCGCAGCTCGGGCGAACGGAAACATTGCTGGTGTTGCTGGTGGGCTTGTTGGGCTGTGCGGGTTGATGATGGCGCTGTGGTGAGCGCGATACATGGTTGAGAGATCATAATTGATCATGATTAATATTGTAGTTATTCACTAGAGAAGAGTCTGAAAACTTGGGTATAATTGGCATTCCACTTGTCAACAAATCGTATTTCTCAAGTGCTCAGGGCATCGGGCGAGAATTCATTGCGGGAGCCACGATATCCAGGTACACTTGAATATAGCACCGTCGCAAGGGGACATTTTTTGTTTAGCCCTGGGATAGATTGACAGTTTGTTGACTTGACTGCTCAATTCTGTGAGACAGCTGGTGGTGGTCTGTGCACAGCTCTGCAAGCGGTGGATGCTTTTTGGATTGCCGACACTGCTCACGGTTTGAGTTTAGCGCACTAGTCCAGTAGCCAATGAACAGACCGCTTCACTCCTGGTTGCTACGCCAGTGGAGGTCCGGGCTGGCTGATCTGATCTTGGCACCCTGGCAGGCCTGGGCACCTGGGCTTGCGGGCACCTAAGCTTGCAGGCTTGCAGGCCTGGCGCACGTCCCCGGTCCACCGTCTTCCGCCCACAGGCCAATCCCCCCTCTTTGCGACCATTTGACTCCTCCAGACCCAACTTGGGCTTCTGCTGCAATCGCATCGCATCACACCAACCCCGTTCTATTTCTATCACTGCTCCTTCACCATCCCCTCACCCCCACGCTGAGACCCGATATCTCTGCACGCTGGGAAGAATACACTGTGGGCGACCATCGTGAATGTCCTAGCTGGTCCTTCATTTGCTTTGTTTACTCGAAGTCGCTCGACATCGCATCGCTGGAAGCCTGTTTACTCCGCTTCGTTTCATTCACGGTCGCACTCGTTATTACAGAGTATGGTCGTGACACACCACTCCGCCTCCAAAAACCCACACGACGAGCCGCTTGTGTCGAGCCATTGAGCTCAAGACAGACATTTCTCCAATCAATCAGTCCAATATGCCTATTACAGACGCCGCTGTCGCAAGACCGACCGTCACGGTCGAAGACGATGCACCAACAACGCCTTTCGACCCTTTGCAACAAAGCTTTTCCTCGCTACCCTCGACCGAAGCACCCGCATCACCCGCCGGCGCCGGCGCCGACCAGTCCTTCAAGAACGAGCTGAGCGACGACCATGCTGCTTCCCAATCCATCATCCCATCTTCCTTGACCCCTCCGCCTTCCTCTCAAGTACCGACCAATGGCCCAGTTGTCAGAGCTTCGCAGAGGCAACGAGTGCTGTCGCCTCCAGTGACTGGAATCAACACTGCCCGGGCGGAAGCAACCCCAGCTGGTATCTTCGCCGCACCGAGACCTGACCGAGTCGTCGCCGCGTCGCCCGAGGAATTACGGGCAATGCTCCAAGCCTGCATCGCCGAGCAGACGAGGTTGAAGACGGAGGCTGCGCACCACAAACTACAGTACCAACTGCTCAGCGTGCGGGCGGACGAAGATGCACAGCGAGCTGCAGTCGAACAGGAGATGACCCTCCGCCAGCTGGAGGCATTACGGAGGCAGAGGGTCGAGAGCCCACAACCAATCAAGCGGGACCTCAGCGCTGGTCCCGAGATCACACAGGCGATGTACGACCAGCTGAGGGACCTGGGAGAGAAGGCGCTCAAGGATAACGAGAGGCTTCGAAGGGACCACGACGAGGCGTGCAAGAGGCTCAAAGCCGCCAAGAAGCTCATTGTACGGAAAGAGGAGGATATGGACAGCCTACGAGAGGAGAACGAGATGTTGCGGAACCGGCTCCAGGACAAGCGTGAACTTTGGAGTCAGCTTGCCAGCCCGGGAGGCATCTTCCATACCCCAAAGACGACACAAATATCACCCGCCCAATACCGAACGACCCCACGACACACTCCCAAACACCGAGAGGTCCGTGAAGGACGACAGGAGCCGTTCGCAGTCCTCCTCCAAGCTGCTACGCAAGAGAACAGCAGTGGCCCCAATACCCCAGTCACACCTAATCGCTCCGGAGCACGGCACCCATCAAAACACTCACGAAACGTACAGTCCCTTTCATCCCTTCCAACGACCCCAAACCCACCTCGGCCGCGTGGCTCTGATTTGCTGCCAGCAGCGGATCTAGTTCCACAAACAGAGCCACCTCGACGGCTGATCAACCGAAGCTATGTTCCAGACACCCCGGAGAGGGGCCTGGCTTTCGCAAGGATGGCAGAACGACCTGAACGCGGCCGCCACAGCCGAGAAAGTACCATCTCGGCCGACGACAATGAAGAGCTAGCTAGAGCCGCCTTGCGGTCAGTGGCACAGCAGGCGACGTCCTTCGCCACCCGTGGATCACCCCCACCGCGGAAGCCACTGCCCTCCCAACGGAGCCACCACGATGGAGACAGCCAGGTATACGAGAGCCAGGCCAGCCAAGAGGCATCGGCGATGCTCCGCCGGGACCCGCGGGAGAGCCTGGAGGTCGCGAGCTCACACAACTCCAGAGACGTCACCCCGGTAGTGGCCGAGAAGAGCGCGAGGCTGCAGTCGACATTGCGAGGCCCGGTACACAAGACCGGACTGCCGAACCCGGTGAAGCGGAAGTTTGACGGCAATGTCGATGATGCGAGGAGAGCGGAGCCGACGAGCCCAACGAAGAGGCTGAGACTCGCCGGAGGCCTGCGCGAGGGGAGCTCACTTGTCGGGCTGGGCATACGAGACTAGGCCGCGCTCGTGGGTGTGGGCACGATACCCTATGGGTCGAAAATTCTGCTTCTTGGAGTATGGTGTTTTGTGACACTTTCGATATCAGGACGGGCCACGTTGAAGATTGGCCTGCCTTATATAACATTTCCATCACCATTATTAGGACGCTCTAAGCTTAGTGTGAGCACAGTTAAGGGTGTTTTTTTTTTTTGCATTTGGGTTGCTGCAAAAGCTTCTGGCTATCCCAAGATTGACTTACGGGGAAAGCCTTTGAAGAAGGGGCTTGACTTTTTTGGGCAGCGGGTGCGATCTTGATATTCAGTTATGTGATGCCAGCAGTTTTACAGTTTCATGGAATCGGCGTTAAATCGGCCGTCGATGCCATTTGGAAGGCTGAACAAGGCTATATCTATCTAGCGAAGGAGAAGAAATTGAGGAGATACCACAACAATGTTCCGAATCTGTCCCGACTCGAACGTGCGGTGAGTGAATCCAAAGCGCTAGGCTCGTGAGTTGGAAATTCAAGGGCAATAAATAACACCGTAATAGAGGGTCCTGACTGGCATCTTCACGATGCCCTTAAGATGTCCAGACGACAGTCTAATGTAATAAATCTCCCCATAAGGTCATCGTGGTATGAGCAAGCCGGGACTGACAAGCATATATGCTTAAGTACACAGTAGGATGTGCCGGGTTTAAGTGTTCCCCACAAGTCATAAACATCCCCACCGCCTGTGACGTTTCGAGCTTTCAATGTTCCCCGGAAGAGAGCTCATCCAGTGCGCTCAACGGTATACTAAACCCGTACTTTATTGCCTAAGTCGTCCCGGCCCGCCGCCCACTTCCGACCTCGCCCATTGCCGCGATCGTGTCCCGATTTGTACCAGGTTGATATCTGGTCCCTTACTTTTGCCTTATATATATACGTGAAGAGTCTATAAAGACTGTTACTGTCTATTGTATATATAAATCTATTCTACAGTCTCAATCGACCGCGTGGAGAATTTCTTCGCCCCTTGGATAGCTCTCGATTTTATTCTCACGAGACCTCAACTCACTCACCCGCCCACCGGAAGAGCTCGGCAACTCCTCAACGGTGGTTCACCCGTACGACCGAAACACCGTATTGTTCACACCACAAGGACCTCCAACCACCCAGCCCGTCATGGCCGCCACATTGCCAAAGGGCCTCAAGGCCGTCCTCACCAAGTCGCCATCCGACGTCGTCATTCTCTCGGCCCTGCGCACGCCCATCTGCCGCTCCTACAAGGGCCAGCTGAAGGACGCCTACCCGGAGGAGCTCCTCGCGGCGGTCCTCAAGGCCACCCTCGAGGCGAACCCCAGGCTCGACCCGGCCGAGATCGACGACGTGGCCGTGGGCGTCGTGCTCTCGGAGCTGGGCGGCAGCAAGGCCGCGCGCATGGCCATGAACCACGTCGGCTACCCCAGCACCACGAGCCTGTACACGGTCAACCGGGCCTGCAGCTCCAGCCTGCAGGGCATCGCGCTGGTGGCGTCGCAGATCCGCGCGGGCATGATCGGCGCCGGCGTCGGCGCCGGCATGGAGAGCATGACGCGCAACTACGGCTCGCGCGCCATCCCCGCCGACGCGTGGCCCGCGCTCCGCGAGAGCCCCGTCAAGGACGCGCGCGACTGCGTCATGGCCATGGGCCTCACGAGCGAGAACGTCGCCGCGCGGTACGGCGTCGCCCGGGCGGACCAGGACGCGCTCGCGGCCGAGAGCCACCGGCGGGCGGCGCGGGCCCGCGCGGCCGGCGCCTTCGCGGCCGAGATCGTGCCCGTGGCCACGCGGTTCCAGGAGGTGGACAGGCAGGGCGGCAAGGTGGGCGAGGAGAGGGCGGTGACGGTGACCGAGGACGACGGGATCCGGGAGGGCGCGAGCGCCGAGGGGCTGGCGCGGCTGAGGCCGGCGTTCCGGCCCGACGGGGCCAGCACGGCGGGCAACTCGTCGCAGGTGAGCGACGGGGCGGCGGCGGCGCTGCTGATGCGGCGGAGCACGGCCACGGAGCTCGGGCTCGCGGGGGACATCATGGGCAAGTTCGTCTCGGCCGTGACGGTGGGCTGCGCGCCCGACGAGATGGGCATCGGGCCCGCGCTGGCGATCCCGAGGCTGCTGGGGCAGGTCGGCCTGGAGACCGGGGACGTCGACCGGTGGGAGATCAACGAGGCGTTTGCGAGCCAGGCGCTGTACTGCATCCGGGAGCTGGGCCTGGAGGGCGACATGGACAAGGTCAACCCCGATGGTGGTGCTATCGCCCTGGGGCACCCGCTTGGTGCGACCGGTGCGAGGATGGTCAGCACGTTGATGCATGGGCTGAAGAGGAGCGAGGGCGAGGTCGGCGTTGTCAGTATGTGTGTTGGCACGGGCATGGGCATGGCTGGGCTGTTTGTGAGGGAGTGAGCGAGCGTATAGTTAAGTCTGTTCGCCCGAGGTAGAAAAGGCATACTATTTCTGATCAAGTTGCCCTGATAGCGTTGGCGGCCACCTACGTTGTTACTTTGTGCCTACAAATGCCAACCAACTGGACAAAAATCAATGGATGGGTATGAGTGAATACGCACATGCAGCATGTACAAGTGGTTTCCTCGCTCGCACAAGCGTCAACATCTCGAGACGAAGTTTACGGACTCAAGTCTCTGACCATCCGCTTAACAGATCTACTCTGTGCAAGAGGCATCTTTACGAATCCCAGATCCAGACTGATGATGTCTGGTCTATCTCTGTCCAACAAACCTTACCATGTTGCCAACGCATCTCCCTTAAGGGTTCAGTTCAGTTCGCCTTGACTCGATCTATGTACTTGTGAGGCTTCCCCCAGCGGATATCACAACGGCCCTTTCTTTACTTGGGTAGTCACCAAGATGATTATGAGAGGATCTACTGCTCCGTCCGGGTGGAGTCAACCACCCAGACACCCCGGATGAACCCCACGACGTCCTACCTGTCGAGGGGCACATCATCAGTGTGGTTTGCTGCCCAGATCATCGGGCCAGTGATCTGAAGAATTTCATTCAGGGGCGGGCGGGCCTTTCCCATGATGAACAACGGTTTAGATTTTCTGGGAAGCAGCTGAATGAATATATAACCTTGGGCAGTGTGTTGTCCAGAATTTGAATATCCCTCTTCCACTTTTCCTTGATGAAGCATTCACCTCGGTTGAGCTGATCCCAGGCGTCCACCTTGCACCTCCTCCTCCGTCTCTGTCGAGGCGGGCGGGACCACCAGCTTGGGATCGTGGCCGGCGGAAAGACACGGCAGGAGATATGTGAGGAAACATACGAACCAGACAACTGGTTGAGGGACCTGACCTTTACGATTGCCATCCACAGCCTCAACGGCGAGACGTTGCCTGCCGTCAAAGGCATCGATCCGCCCCCGGCTTCCGTCAGTGCCGGTGCCTATACCCAAAAAGGGCTTCCCTATTACGATTTCTATAATGAAGAGGCCAGAGATGTTTCTGGCTCTGATAACTTCGAGGCGCTGAAAAGCATCACCCAGTTCGTCAAGGACCGCGGTCTGGCAGAGGAGGATGTTGAGCTCCCGGTGCATCCTCAGAACGTGGTATATATATATATATATATATATATATATCTGATGCGTCATCCGTCCTTCATTGTGATTGAACATGGCAGAGACTGGTACGCAGTTAAAGATCTTGATGGTTTGCTGAGACCTGCTGGTCCGCACCAGGCGGCTCGGTCGGTTGCGGACATCGAGGTGGAGATGGACAACTTGAATATGCAACCTTCTTGCTGGTCAACATATGTCCATGCACTTTGGATCGAATGTTACATGGCAAGGCAATCTTAAAGGCAAATATACCAAGTGTACTAAATGTGTTTAGTCCTGTCTCTACTGGGGGACAATCAAGGGATCCTTACGACATATGAGTTACAGATCTACAACGAGTCCCCTCAGAAGTGTATCAGAGAGCGGCTGTACTCTATTATAGTTGATAGGTAAAAGCTGCAGTAAGTTCTCAAATCGGAGATGAATAGAGCTAGCTCTAGATGCCCTATGTACCAAGTATGGATTGCTATTATTCACATGGTAATTCATTCAGTCTATGGCTAACGCATACAGCTGTCGACTATCATGATACGTACACGGTATTTGAGTTACTTGAATACCATGTAGGCTTGCGATGACTATAATATATTGGCAAGACTATGCAGCTTAAACCATGTGAATTCACTTCATGTACTGCTAAGTAACCTCATAGTATCACTTCAATGTTCTCATGATGCACACTCTCAAGACAAATGCTGATGGCGATGACCCACAAGTGATTATTCACTGAAGCACGGGAGTTTATGCCAAACCCAAGAACGATCATCATAGTGACAAGAGATATTCACGCGAGGTTCGCGCATCTCAAGTGCTTTTTACACGGTTGCTTTTACATCTCAACCCCTCAGCTGGACTTCACATTCATGATCGTCCTTTACCCCTGTAACTTTACCCCTGCAAACACACGACACCATGAACATGTCCTCGGGGCTGAAGTAGTTGATGCTACATCGATAATACATTTCAATATAAGTACGCCACAAATGCATCGTCAATACATTGTTAGCGTTCATCTTGCAGTTTGGAGATCGCGCTGTTGTCTCAGCGATATTCAACACCCAACTTGAGAAACCCCGTCTCCATCCCCATTAGCTCGCAGGCCTCTGAATGCTACAGCATCGTATACCCCAATGTCAGACATGCAATCTCCTAGCACATCTCGTGTCCAAGGGGGAGGAGGAGTCTCAAACCTGCATGAGCGCGGTTATTCACGCTTGATGCCAACGACACCCCAAGATGGGGGTCCACCTTTCCGCTAAGCACAACGCCTGAGCCTCACCGAGCGTCGTGAGCCCCTTGGTTCAGCTTCGCGGTGGCCAGCGTCACCGGCCCGGATGTGGGTTCCCCCCCGCACGCAGACGGAGCTGAAGATGAGGCTCCCGGGGGATTGGCAGAGGATACGAAAGTTGGCGGCAGTCATCAAGACGTAATCCTCTCTTCCCAGCAAAACCTCGTGAGCTAACCTGGCGGCCGCGCGGTCTCGGGAAGATGTCTCTTGGCCTTTGCTTACCGGCGTTACGTATCAGGTGGTCAAGACCCGCCCAGACACGTCTCAGTTCCCGCATGTTTGTTTTTGTTCTGTTCTCTGTCTTGTAATCATTGACTGATTAAAGTTTGCTTTGCTTTGCTTTGCTTTGCCCCCAGCTCCCCATCCCCATCCCCATCCCCATCCACAGCCGGAAGGGACCCCCCCCCTCAGAAAAAGAGGGAGAGACACGGACAACGGCACAGAAGAAACACCAGGGAACGAAAAGACGTACGATACTTTTGCACTGTTGCGCGGTCTCCCATGTGGCCGCTGATAAAGCAGCTGTCTGTCTCAGACAGGATGATCCGCTGATGTGCCAGGGCACGCCTCTCGTTGGCCGGCCTGGGTAGAGCTGCCTGCATTTTTGATAGAGAGTCCTTTTGTAACCACCGCCCTTTTTTTTTTTTGCTTCGAGCATTGGCAATTCGGTCGGTCCCGAGGGTCTGGATTTCACATGCTGCACAAGGACGAACCCCAAAACACCTCCCCAGCGCCTTATGTGCCGTGCGATATAGGGTCTGCCGCGTCCGGATGCAATCACATGAGGGTCAAGGAGTGTACATGTATGTCTCAGAAAGTGGTGTGGGGGGGGGGGATGGTATTACACAACGCGGGGGGGGGGGGATTTTTGTGAAGTTGTCTCTGATGCCGCACGTGAACGTTACCTCCCCATGCCTCTGCTCTAATCCGTGCATGCTATCCATTCCGCTATTCCGTATTCTTCACCGGGCGTGGCTCATCGCATCCCGTTCAATCCCTTGGTATTCCTGGCCGCCTTCCACTGGCCCCCCAGCCGGCCTTCCGTGTTGCGGTCCGCACCGCCCGCCAAGGGGGGGCATCCTCGCTCACGCCGACGGGACACCGTCGCCAATACGAGAGAGCTGAGCCACCGGGGACCGGGGGAATGCCACCCTCCAGGCAGCTGTCGCGCCCGTCTTCGGAAACTTTCTGTCCCCGAATCCATCGGGCGACAAGGGAGAGATAAGGCAGGCCTCGGAGGATTATCCCCCCCCCCGATGCTGCTGGCCTCCTCCCAGGAGGCTCATCCCAAACAACCCCAGGGCCAGACGACCCCGGCTCCAAGTGCATCGCAGACCCCAACAGCCCCGACGTAAGGCTGCGTCCGGCCTGCTGTGCGACGCTGGGGCTCGACGCCTCTCATGTCGACATGACGGTTCCAGGTCGGATGGGTTAGCGGGCCCGCCGCTTCTGGGTATCTTCAGCCCTTTCAAGGGCCAGGGTACGTGGGAGGCAAAAACAAAAAAGCAAAGGAGGCAGGCTAGGGTGGCCCGAAGGAGGTTGGAGAGCGGGGGGGGGGGATGCTGTGGTGTGTGGTATGCTCGTTCCTGCGGTGTATCCTCAAGATCGCTTGCAGGCTCGTGGCATTGGTTTTCCTTTTCCCTGGTGCCCCCGTGTCTGGTTCAACCTTGTGTCACGATGGCGCAGGTCAAGTGGGTGCCTTGGCCCGCCCATGGTAAGGTGAGATGGCGCGCTATAGTCCGGGGTCTCGAGGCGGGGGCATGAGGTTCCAAAGCCACCCAAAGCCACTTTATCTATGATGTTCACGACGAGGAACACTCTTTTGTTCTGCTTGGCAGTGTTTTCGTCTGGGAGGCAGGTTGAGCCGCAGCGATGGTTCTGGAAGGCAAGAGGAAGCGTTATCATCCCCTCTTTGTCTCGGCGCCCTGGGCCCATTCCGTTGCCTTCTACCGTGATGGCTTAGCCAGGCGTCTAAAAGGTCTTGGACACGAAATCTTGAAACCCGTGATCAAGGTCCACAGATGAGGAAAACCTTAGGGGGTTAACAGTGAACTAATATCATTAAGCTCTCGGCCGGAACACATCTTATCTGATTGAATGAGATGCGACTGGCTACCTAGGTAGCCTAGTGATCGATGATCCCGTGAACAAATGCACAGCATCCGCGCCTCCGCGTTCCCCGTGCCGCATCCGAGCTGTAATATGTGATGACCAGACTGCCGGGACGCATAAGTAATCTATCCCAGGGCCACCCTACGGCAGTCTCGAGGCGGGCCAGCGGGCTAGTGAAGGCTCACGATATCGAAGCGGTGAAGATACGAGCCCATGTGGCCACGCAGGAGATTGAAATGGGAAAAAAAGAGTGCTCACATAATATCCTTAGAGCCTGTCGTGACCGGCAGACGCCCAGGAACCCCAGACTAACCACGGCGGCTTACAGGGACGCGGTCCATGGATATCACGACATGCTCAGTCCGTCATCATCTTGACCTCGGGACCCCCTCTCCCCATCTCACCGCATCGGCAGTAGGGTATACAGGTGAGGATCCTCATCATTGATCGAGTCCCGTAGCTCAGGGACGGCCTGCTGCTCATGTCGTGTTTCAAAACCCAAGGACGGCCCAGATCCCGGGAAGTCGGTCATCCGCTGAAGTCAAAGTCCTTCCAGGGTCAGCAATGGGCCCCCCTTTCTCGTCGGCCCGCGCAGCATTGTCGTCGCCCCGCCCCGCCCCACCACTCTTGTGCGGCCTCGTGTGCAGACATATGACGGAGGGATGATGCCTTTTCGGGAGCTGCTCCTGTCTTGCGAGGCGTCCAGCTCGTGGGCTGAGTTAGAAACAGGCACAGCACAGGGGAGGGAGGGGGGATCTCTCGCCCGGCGGACCGATCTGATTAGCAAGTCAAGCCGTGGAGACCGCCGCCCTCGATCGTGGCTCCGTGGCTTGGGCTGGAGGCTTTCTGTGGTCCGACGGCGTGCCTGAGGGTATGTGGGATGGTGTAGGCGACTGCAGGGCTGATCCCCGCGGTGTTTAGACGCATCCGTGGCGGGCGTGTGTCCCACGTTACATGTGAGGTCGGACAAGGAACGCTCGTCGATGGGTGTCGCACAGAATACGGTGGGCTTCCGTGGCTTGCTTGGCTGGTAGGATACTGAGAAGTGGACAAAAGAATTCAGAGATAAAATGAATATTGATATTTTCCAGGGCAAACAGAGAAAGACATGTACAAGTGTCTGTCCTACCTCGAAAGCCCCATGTCAGCTGGCACGTTCGTTTGATTCCTTCCAGAAGCACTCCCCAAAAAGAAAACAGGCCTCATCCATACTAGGTTCGACAAGCGAACAGTCAGCTGAAGTGGAAGCGCCGCTTGACTGCAGGTCATCTGGCGGATTGCATGCCATCAGCGGGCGTTCGCCTCGATCACTCCCGTCTCGAGTATGGTTTTCCCTGAATCTGGAGACCCGATCTGTAGTAGAAGTCATTGCCATTTGGTGATCGGAAGGAAGTGTGGAGGGGATGATATCAACCTCCTACACGAGAAAGCCTCCTCCCGCTGTCGTTGACCGCCTGTTATCCCGACAATGGGCGGCTCGATGCGTTTGCGTGGTGGGGGTTGGGGAGGGGGTGATCATGACTACTGTCGGCAAGTGATGGATGGATGGATGGATGGGATGGATGGAAAGAAGAGCGAGCGCTGTCTATCATCACTACCTAGGTATCCACGAATATCAATCATGCCCATATTAGCCGCTGAGTGCAATCAATATACGTAGACTAGGTGTTGTCGCTCAGGGGTCACCACCGGCCGGGCCCGCTACACTTACAGGGGGTTTAAGCCTGGGGTAATTAACATTCAACACCAAAACGCCCCTGAAAATGATTAAAGTCACTCCTGGTCCGCAACTATAGCCGCATAACGGCAGCAATCTATCAACGACTGTGTGTCTACAATGCTTACTTGCCCATCCTTGGGATTCCATATTAGTGTGTGCACGGAAATACACATCTGGTGACTCTTCTCATTTCCGGAATTCTTCGCGTAACCAGATCAAAGAAAAAACAAAAAACAAAAACCTCAAGAAAGTGCCTAGGTAGCTGTGACCTAGACAGTTGTACCTGTTCCGTTCATTGACAAACCTTCCCCCCCCCCACCTCCCCGGGCCTTTATTCCTGAGTCCATGTCTCTCTTCCCCATAAGCCGTGGGGTTTCCATCCGCAAGGTCTCGCAGGAAACCTCACGCCGTTCAGAGTCCAGACAGGGTACTGGCATGTATAACGCCGCAACCTCTTCCTTGTTTGAAGGGGGGGGGAGGAAGGGGGGCGCAACGATCGACATGACCTCTCCTGTTGGTGCAGTCGCAATCAATGTCTTGTCGTCAGGAAGATCCGCCCGAAGGTCAGCAAGAGCGCGTAGTGGGTTGAAAGAAAAGGAAGCCTGACGAGATCTTCTGGTCTTCTGATGGGCAGAGCTGATATCGTTAGTAAGCCCGACACTACGCAAGGCTTACTCGGCCGTGCAGGCAGGAGGCACGGAGACCAGCTGCTGTGGTGAACCTTACGGTTGATAGACAAGGATGAATGAGCTTGAGAGGGCAGAATGCGTTGCAGTGGGATTGCAAGATTACCGACCGTCAGCATATGGTGGGATTGAGGCCTTCGACGTGGGGAAAGGGGCTGGTGTCTCTTTGGGGGGGGGATGGGAGAAGGTAGTACATACACGGTAGAGTCGGTCTACGGAGACCGTAAGACGGACGTCGCAACGAGGTGGAAATTAATTCCCATCCCGATCCATGCCATCCATCCATCCACTCATCCATCCATCCATTCATCCATCCATCCGCTTTGTCATTGCCCAAGACATAGATTGCAGGATCGCGATCATCTACCTCTTGGTCCTTTTGCTTTGGTGCTGCGCTGTCAAACCCGAGGTCTGTTAGGGTATCATCAGGAGCAGAGTTGGTGGGCAGCCTGGCAAGGCAGGGCAGGCCAGATTTCTTCACCAAAGAACCTCCAAGTACCGACAATCCGTATACATACACATACGTCTCCCAGTAAACCACCCATAACCTGTGAGAGATAGTGCTGCCAACGCATACCGGAGGAAAAGGCCATACGCATGACCCTTCAAGTCAGCACCGCCCTGGTCAACCGGTCACGGCAGGCCGACCCAAACACGCCTGGACATAGCTGCGGTCAAGACTTCCAGTGGCTGTCATCAGGGGTAGCAACTCGTGATCTCTCCATCTGCGTCCAGGCAGTGATTTGTGTTTCGAACCCTTCCTCATTGCTGACATGGCGCCGTTCAACGTTTGCCCCCCGATGGCGATTTGTCTGACTGGCTGTCTGAGATTGTGGCTCGAACCTTGAAAGGAAAAAAAAAACGTTTGGGGGGATTTAGAGGGGGGGGGGGATAAAACTATTTTGGAGGGAGAGAAAAGGAGGAGATGGGGATTATGGGGGGGGGGGCGCGAGTGAGAGGTCTGAGAACTTAGAGTTTCATTGGGAGACAAAAGCCCACAACACCAACTCCCAGTTGATGTGCTGGCGGATGTCTCAGTCTCGACACCCTCATGAAAGGGCGGACCTGGCGCGAAATAGGTAGGTCTCCTGAATCGGTATGCAACCAGGTTCTCAAACAGTGACCAGATCTGCGTGACCCACTACAGTTGCTGCTGTGTCATCGCCGACATGTCAACTTCCAGAAGAATCACAGTACCGCCCTGTCGGTGAGGCCCCCTTACGAATGCGTCACGGGTGGTAAGAGGTACTGTAGATGGCCAGCACCGTTCTTCGGACTCGGACGACGTGCAGCAAATCCCACAATCACGTCTCGGTGACGGTCCGCTTACACGCCGCTCTATTCGGCGGAGTATACTCGGATCCTGAATCGAAAAACACCATCACGAAGAGGCAAGCAGCATGACAGAAATCGAAGGATCAACGGCCCCCATCCCGATCAACTCGTGGGGTTGCAGTGCTAGTTCCTGCTCTTCCCAAATATACCAGCGTCATCCCACTTGCCCACGGGGGTTTGACACATCGTGCCGTCCCCTCCAAGGGACCGTGGAGGTGTGTGTGTGTATGCATGTTTGTTTTGTGTGTATGTAGGAAGAGGAGGATGAGCTACCGAACACAAACCATCAGCCTATTCTGGGCTCGGCGGACTTGGCCGAACGAAGCTGGATCTCCTCAAGTGCTCGAGAGGTAGGACACAAGCAGCACTTGAGGGTTGTCTCGTCGACCCGAACATCTGGCACTCCATGCAACCACCACCACCACCACCACCCACGCACCACACACTTTCACCCAGCTCGCTCACTCACCACAGGGCTGAGAATAGCGCACCCTTGCAGATCTCATGATCACACGCAGCGGGTAGTTTCAGTGGTCTGCGGTTGCCGCCGCTTCTCTTGCTTACGTGTTACATGGGCATGAGTGAGAGCTTTAAAAGGGGGGGGGGGGAGGGCAGCACAACCGTGGGGTACCATCCAGCGCGTCATCCGGCTTATTATTGTCCTAGTGCGCTGGACTCGAGCTGACTGGGCGTCGTATCATTGCGTCTTGCTCGGCCGTTTCGTGCTACATGCTGGCATCCCCAGTGACCGCTCACTACTCCTGCTGTAACCATCTTCTACTAAGTTTGGGCCTCGCGATGCGACGGCGGTGAACAGGATGTGCAGTGTTGAGTAGCGGGGAACGACGTGAAGGTGTTGATCCGGGGTTTGGTGTGGAGGATGATGGCCTTTTTTTGGGAGTTACATGTTTGTTTCTGGGTCGTTCTACTTGATGTCTGGGAGAAGGAGTACCAAACCGAGTACCAAACCTTTGGAGGATCTGATGCTGGTCGCATGCCACAAGATATCTCCAGGTTTCGCCTGCTGTCAGATGGCGAGAGAGTCTGGGGAAGGTTTGGGGGCGGCAGGTCAAGAGATAAAATCAAAGTTTATCAATAAATTTATTACAAAACAAAAACACGATCTTAATGATTATGTCGCCGTTTCGAAAATACCGTTTGCCCAGGTGGCCCCAAGCAGATACGTAAAGCATGTATGCATCTATGTAACTACCTAGGTATATATCATGAGGCCCGTGATACTACCTACGTACATACATAGTCGGTACAGGACCTGCAGCAATATGCCGAGGTCTCCCAGAAGCCAGGACCTTCCCGGACACTTGCGAGGCTATTTGCCCGATATCGACATCGTTCACCAAACCCCGGCGATCACGAGGGTCTCGGGGAAATTGTTACCAAAAAACCGCGAGTGAGCCATTTGACCAGGAAGTGCAGTGTAAAAACCTCCAAGGTTCCCCCCCGGAACGCGTCGCCGACAAGACCCGACAGCTCGGTCAAGACGTGGCACTCGTGATCCGGCACGGACGCGTCTGTGGCATGTGCACCGTTTTATGGTCCAATGGTCTAATAAAAGCCTCTCCTTAGACCGCAGCTAGGGTTCCGCATGCCGAGGGAAGTCCATGATGCCACCGGTAGCAAGTTAGCGAGCGAGCATCGACGGCCAGCAAAGCACAGCAAGGCACAGCAGGGCACAGCAAGGCACAGCAAAGCATACAGGCGAGCCTCATCAGGCCATATTCACATACACATGTGACGCGGTCAAGGTGTAGTTACCGTGTACGGTAGCCTGACGGCGCATCATATCTGGGCCATCAGACCATCCAAGCCTCCCCCGTGAGATAAGATCTCCTCGGCAGAGCTCCGTGCTTATGTACTATGATAGTTCCCGCCTCAGATCTGAGAGCTGGCTGGCAGGCTGGCCTCCACGCCTCGTGACCTATCGGCTGAGCCTATGTAAAAGCATGCCAAGTGATGTTCGGAGCCTGGGGCTCAAGAGACGGGGCCTGACGGGCTGACGGAGAAGGGGGGGGCGGTAGTGTGGGGTTTGGCTGGGGTTTGGCTGGGGGAAACTCCGCCCCCAAAATGGACCCCTGAAACCCCCAGTGCGGGGCCACCGTGTCAGTGGTGTCCAGCTGGCGGCCGCAGTGGTTTGTTCATTGATGAGTTAGGTGGTTAGTTGCCTCTGCAGTGACAGTGGCAAAAAAGACCCCGCCCAGGACCCACGGCACAACCATATACGGTACCTTAGGTACTGAAGTATGTACCTAGGTAGGTAATGTCAACGGTACTTGCGGACTTCTTCACATTGAACAAACAGGAGTCACGAGACTAGCAGAAGAGTTGAAGAGGCCCAGGTGAGCCTCAAGAGCGGGTACACCAAGATGTATGTATGTAGTAGTGTACAGTACCGCAGTCTTGGGAGACAGGGCGAGAAGCGTCGAGATCTAAGCCGCGACCAACGCAGATCCACACCAACTACCAACCTTGGAAGCCTGACTGACAAGCCCCCAAGCCCCCAAGCCCCAGGCCCCAGGCCCCAGGCCCCGTGACCCCTCGAGCCCTGAAGAAGTGGCAGTGACGCTGCCCCATTGACCAGCCAAAAAGAGAGAGAAGAGAAGACGTACCACGTAGCAACTTACTCACTGTAGCCTGGCCTCGTCGGCAGTCCGGCGTAGCTCTCTGTCAGGCACGTATGTTGCACATGCCCAGCAGCGGCTTTTTCCTGCTAACTGCTGCACAGCATCACGCGTCCCTTTCTATGCAGTGGGGTCGTCCAGCGCCCTAAAGCCAGTCATCAGCCTCCCCCCCCCCCTGGCAGCCTGTGCCAGCCTGGGCAGCGCTGTTTCTCATATATCGTTCAGGCAATTCTGGCAGTCAGGGTCCTGGGTCCTGGGTCCTGGGTCCTGCCGTCCTGCAGGTTGCTGTTCGCTGCCAGGCCGATCCGATGATCCCAATAAGCTGGGTCGTGCATCAAACTGCCATCCAGCAGCGTCCAGGCCTATGTACTGCCAGCATTGATGGCCCAGACTGCCTACCGTGAGTACATCTGAATGCCATCTGCCACAGCTGATGGCCCACCTGGCACCAGCTGGATATGTACATAGGCGGCTTTCACCAGTAACAGAGAACTTCTCAGCAGATCATGCGGAAACTTCCGACTCCAATCACGACAGAATGGGGTCGGCCTCGTGAGCGTGTGTTTTTTTTTTTTTTACCCTTCTCTCCATCCTTCCCCTTCCTTCATCTCCTCCACAACCCCGACCGTCGCGACCGTCGGGTCAAGTTCTGAGGCCCGACGCTTGATGCCGGGGCGCCTCGGGCACGTGCTGAGGTATGGACACGGCGATTCGACGAGATGGGAGTCCTTTTTTTTTTCTTTTCGCAGGAACCCCTGCGCCGCTACTACCTCGGCGATTCTCGTGGGGTTCGTGATTGAACGAACGTTCGCGACGCGGCTTGTTGAGAGGCTGGAGCTGGGAGCTGGGAGCTGGAGCACTGAGGAGGGGAGGGGCTCGAATCCATGATACCCGCTTTTCGAGGGGTAAACAGGGCAGATCGAATCCAAGGGACCGGTTGTGGCAACCACAGTCCAAGAGACGAATTGGCAGATGTAGCGAACTATACAACGCTTTCGTATTTGTTTTTTCCTATGTACCCCATGAGTGGGTTTGCGGAGAATGTCACGTTTCGAAGCCCCAAGCAACTCCAGTTTAGTAATTGTCATGATTGACCTGACAGCCTGATTGATCTAGGGGTGGATTTTCGATGCATTGCAGGCCAGCAGGGTTCTGAAGTCAGTCTTGCGTACATAGCAAGGGTTGATGAGGCTCAACTGACAACATCCACCGTTTTTTTTTTCTTCTTGTTTTTTTTTCACCCCTTCACTCCGTACCTTGCCAGGCCCGCCCGCTGTTCCTCACGGAGCCCGTCCCAATTTGTCCATCCGGCTGCCGGTTAA
Organism: Cytospora piceicola; assembly: GCA_023375675.1. NCBI lineage: Eukaryota > Fungi > Ascomycota > Sordariomycetes > Diaporthales > Cytosporaceae > Cytospora > Cytospora piceicola. The sequence goes on along the minus strand of JALQBC010000037.1, from coordinate 352,095 downwards.
GACATTGGGGGAGACTGGGTCTCACCCCCGCAACTCTTCCAGAGTGTTGCCAACATTACTTTGCCACTGTTGCGAAGGGAAACAACAAGAATTGACAATAATCGACGTTCTGACGTTCTGGACCATTGAGTGGCCCGAGACATCTTGACAGCCTAGTAGATCTTAGATTCCACAGCGGCTCGGGCGTGTAAATGTGCCCAGCACCCCCCAAAGGTAAGCCGGGTTGAAGCCTAAATAAGTGACATATCAGAAAAAAGATAGAGATGAAATAAAAGCCATCCTGCCATTGTTGAGACCGTTGACGACTGTCGGCTATTGACCGAATAACCACCCAATTCCTGCCTGAATATGGAGACATTGGGTTTCCAGTAAGGAGCGAAGAGTTTTGCTACCTATCCTATATGCAAGCGATGTTACATTCGATTCCTATCTGCTCGGTCGCAGTGGCAGCGGGCAGCCTGAACCGGCAGCCTGGTTCAATTCTGACAGGTTTGACAGGTCGCGGGGGGCCTGTTGGTCGGTTGAGTCAGCCGCCGACCGCAGCTGACTGACAGGACAGACAGACAGACAGACAGACAGACAGACAGACAGACAGACAGACAGACAGACAGACAGACAGACAGACAGACAGACAGACAGACAGACAGTTTGGTTTTATCGCCCCCGTTTCCAGATCCCTGGGGCCGAAGCCAAGAGCCAGGTTTGTAACGGTTGAAGACGGCCGTACCATCATATGCCATCCTGCCATCCCGGAGTAGATCGTTTGACGCGCCTTGTGCATTGACACCGCGTCATCTGAAAAAGAATGCTCGACTGCAGGTCGTTTCCCCTTGGCCTGCATCTCGATTTGCGTCCATACATTTGATATTGATACATAGATACATTCCAGCAGCTGCGGGTTGGTATTCTCGAAGGGCGCTTCCTGACACGTACCTAGGTACCTACTTTTGAGTACCTAGGGCGTGGATGATTTGTGACATGCCGAACGCTGAGGCCCTGGAACGGAAAGGCGAGGTAACGGAGAGCGTACTTATAGAAGGAGGGCACCGCGGACCGTTTTGCCCCATCGCCGCCCGGGGACTTCCTTCCTTCCGAGCTCTGACGACAGAACGTTACCGGCTCGCCTTCACGGCCAGTGCACCTGGGCAGTCAAGCTACATACAACCACACCACACTGAGCCTCGGGGTGACTGAGTACCAGCAGACCAGATTTGACTACCTGGTTCGCTTGGGAGTAATGGGAAGTGTCTCAAGTGAACATGAGGCGGATCGTGCACCGTCGGAGAGGAAGAAGGAAAACGGATGGGCTCGACCTCGCCTATCTTCTTATCGGCTCGGGACGGATAGTTCAACCCCGGATTTTTCGACCCGACGATGTCTTACATCCCTTTTCCGTGATTTGTTACCCAGCTGCCCTTCCCCACATTTTCCATGAGCAACAACGACGGAATGCTTTGTTTGCCCCCCCTAGATCGTTACGGAATCGGCGAATCGAACTCATGGGGGTTTGCTCCGGAGCAGCACGAAGCACACGTCGTTCCAGCCGTCGTCCGTGCCAGAAGGACATTACGCGCAGGGCCGTCGTGCGTCTGCTGACTGACGGACTATACCATGCCACATTATAGGGACAAGGGAAGGGCATCCCCAGTGCCCACGCGCTGGTTTGATGGCATGCATTGAGATCCCAGGTTGGCACCTTCGGAGCAACACCAACGACGCGGACAATGCCAGGGCAAAGGGCCTCCCTCCTCTATGCAGCCCGTACTCCTTTTGGGCATGTGCCGGTATTACTGACTCCTCATGTTTTACAGTCGATGCAAGGCACAGACAGGTTCTTAATTCCTCGTACGGGACGCGGATGGTTCCCCGGAACTAGATGTGCTTTCGATCTGGCCATTTGTGGTGTTTGTGCTCAAGCTTTAAGGACAAATTAGCGAGGCTAATCGTTATTTTGTGGGAGTTCTGGCAAGTTATCACGGTTGAGACCAATCCAACCTGTCGGTAAATACATGTTTGACGGTGCGCCGCCACCTGGGCAGCCAACGGTCTGATCGATTGTCGAGAGATTAGCGAATGTGACAGCTCACGCCCAGCTCGGGCCCCCGTGGATCGCTGCGGTTGTGGTCTCGCGTGCCACCAGCGCAACCGTCTGACGTTTGACCAGGCATGATCAGGCCATGACTGAGCCCCTGGTGAAGGTCCGACCACCGTTGGAAGTGCATATGCTCGACCGCGTTGAAAGAAGTTGTATCAAAGCCCCCCGTATTGCCTTGACTGCTGCTTGTGTTGTTGGGTACGGGGTGGTGGGATCCAAAGCGTCCAACAATCTCGGGCTCGATATCTGATCGATCACCAAGATGGGAGGGGCGCAAAAGCAATGTGAAACCTCGGCCCTGTTACCCCTATGCATCCGGGATCATTTGCTTCTTCTGGGATGTGATGGCTCGCGCGCGCACGCACACACACATACACACACACACATACACACAGAGAACAAGCAAAATGCAACCCTGGGAAAGAGTACATATGTTCAATAAAAAGGCCCTCCCGTTTCCCGTGTGTCAGCACTGCGTTGGCGTAACCTGCGCCATGCAGGTATCTGGTCGCCGATGTCCCTATCCCTGTTGGTTTGCTTCTTTGCTATGTGCCTGCTCACTTGCATTTTGTGATGTTGTGATCATATATACTTATACATATATGTATCGTTCTGCTTCTTCCCATATAACGGCCCTTGTCTGATGGGTTGACAGACATGCAGACAGGTGTCAGCCGGGCCGAGAGCTGATGTGTTCCCCGGGAACCTTTCTCCCCCCTCCCCCCCCCCACACACACACATGCCGGACCCCGGCGGCCGCTAGAGCACCGCGGAGCCCGGGGTTTTCCCCCATCCGGTGCAGGAGACTAACAACCGTCGACGCTGACAATCAAGACCTGTCACTTTTCACAATACTATCAAGGGTGATGAAGATGAGGAGGATAGCCGGAAGCAATCGCCGTATCCGGGAAATCGGGCACTAAATATACATTACAATGGTTGTGCTGGTAGCATCGTGAAGGGGATTGCCAGCGTGGCTGGAACGGTCGCCACGGTACCTAGGTAATATCCATCAGCCATGCTGAATCCTTTGATAAGGGACAAACGACGGAGAAACGACGGAGAAATGCACATCGTGACCAAATGTTTCCGTTTTCAGGCCCCCCCAGGGTTCCATCGAGGAGGGCAAAATTAGGACAATGAGAAGGATGAAGGCCGTACTTCTGCAAGAAGGTCAACTGGTGTGGTTACATCTTGATCCCATTGACAAGGGTCACTTTTGGGGGCCATAGCAGCAACAACAACAACAACATCAACAACAAAAAAAGCATTGTGGGTATGGCAACATGTACCTCGTGGCCGGGACTGGGATTAATGGCCCGTGCTCACCCTTCACAACTGACTACCTAGGTAGGTATATCACATTATACGAAGTATAACTGAATATTTTCAATCCTCCTGACCTTTTCTTCCCGTCCGAGCGGGATGTGGAATCCGTTTGCTTCTTCTGGCGGACATGATTTGATTGATTGATATCCGAGCGGGAGCTGCTCCTGTCCACCCCCCTCGCGCATCCATCTCTCTTTGTGCAAACTCCGCCACCGGCTACGAAATGTTGCATTATCAAGCCATAGTCTCGGAAAACTAGATCCCGTCCCGAGATCAACCTGTTTTCGTCTTTTCGCATGCTCTTCCAGTACAAGCTTTCTAGGCGAGCGGTCCTGCCCTTCCCCGGGCGTGTGTGGGCCAGGTTCGTCCGGGACAGAGAAGGTGGTGGGGTCAGGCTCAGCCTCGCCTTCTAGCGAGACTTCCAGACTCCCCTTCCCAGGCACGCGGGGGGGGGGGATCTGGTGTTGTTGATCGGGTGAAGAATTTGGGAAATTCCACCAATGAGCATTTTTCTTTTGAGTGCCTTCCGGATTGGGCTGAGATTTGGACCCTGGATTTCTCGTTTGTACATACACCTCCACCCCGGTCAGAACCCCCATGTTGTGTGGTGCAGTCTCAAAACGTTATCCCTCGTCGTCGTTCTTCCCTGGTACCCAATCCGGAACACCACCCGCAGCAACGCACCCAAACACGATGCCGGATCGGGCGAAACTCACAAGCCCAACTGCTCCAGAACGTCCTCACCGAGGTCGCTGAAAATGGGACCAGGGCGTTCGTCCCAGGAACTCGGACTTGGTAAAAGGCTAAACTAACACTGCAGCAACATCCCATCCTGCAGGCCCAGACTTCGGTCCTTTTCTCCCTCACCGGTGTGGGCCTCTTTGGGCCTGGGACAGCCGGGGCTCCCTCTTGGGAAGATTGCAGAACAGGTTGTGGTTTGACGTTCCGTACTGGTGAGCCCGGCCGTATTGCATGTGGCATTTCCTGCGCGGCTTGGAGTCCTTTTGGCACGGTGGCATGGTTTTTACCTTATCTTCACGGCGAGGAGTCAATGCACCGGCTGGTTGCCACTGCCACGTTGTTGGCCCAGGCTTGCCCCGAGGGTGGGAGGACATCCCCGCCCACCGGTATCATGGGCACGGCTGGCACGGTGATGATACATGTCTAGGTACCCGTACGGCGTGTTTTCCCAACGCCGCTACACATCAATCATATTAAATCGTTCCCCGGTCCGGGCAGATATGAGCTCTCGAATTCTCGAACCCCCCCCCCCGACCTGACCCCGTTGGGCACGCGAGGCGGCGTCTGCGAGCGAGATTGCGGTGGGCTTTCAAAAATTCCACCATCTCGGGCTTTTGCGAAGGTTGCTTGCTTGCGCAGAGTTACATGCCATTGCCCTGTTTGCTCCCCTGTGTGTTTTGGGTGCCCGCTCCCCCCCCCTCCCCCTGTTTGCTATGTGATGATGCTGTCACGAATCGGCCTTCCGGTCGGCGCGGGCGCGCGGGCGGGGTTGGTGACGGGACTTTCGTGTTGGGAAAGTAAAAATCATTTTGGGAACATTGTAGCACCGATGAACAGCCGTTCAGCCCGTCTCCCGCGCCGCTGGCGAGACGTCAAATCACAGCGTTGTTATAATGCACCATCGCTGTGAGTCTGACGCATCTGGACGTGCTGGCTGGCTGGCTTACGGCTGCGACGTGCTGTGGTAGCAGTCGAGTGCGCGTGCGGTGGGGTTTGTTCCTTTATAGGATCTCATCACATCGAGTACCACCAATATCTGTAAGTCGTGAGTAAGCCACCGACGTCATTCGCCGACCAAAGGGTCCCTGTGTGCCCATCAAGTTGGGCCTCGCGCTGCATTGATTACCTCGAGATTAAACGGCAGGCCACAGTAAACCCAAGTGCAAGAGTTCAATCAATACGATACAGGTACCAGGACGATCGGCCCTTCTCCTGTTGAATGCAGTCTGAGCAATGTGCCGGGATCGGGCGCAATATAGCAAACAAGCCACCAGCCGCCCAGATGCTCACGAGGCCGTATGGCGCCATTGTCAGCCTCGGGGACTGGGACCTGTTCACAACCCCCCAACTGCACACCCTCCCCCCGCCGGCTTTGTATACCCGAGCGGACCCTACCTTGTCTGCCACGTTTGAAGCCATCAGGGCAATTTTATAGTGGCGCGTCTATTGAAGCGAAAAGGAAAGCTTAAAGGATGCGAGCCTCCTGAGCCGTTTAGTGCGGGGGGGGGGGGGAACTAAGGGGGGTTCGTGATTGTTGCAGGTCTGGACATCCCCTTCCAATGCTTCGAGAAGGGCCATGATACCGCAAGTTGGAGACCGGTGAGCGCAGGAATGCGCACCCTGCTTCCCCGGTGCAATCTGGGGTGGGTGGATATTTGTTGTTCCTCAGGTGTATGTATCCCAGAAAGGAAACATGTCTCTGGACGGCGCAGCAGTTTGGGTTCCAAAAGGTTGTCACATCTCGGGGGGGGGGGGGGCAGCAGTATCGCAGCCGTTTCAGGGAGCCGCTGGGTCTGGCCTGTTATATGGCGACGAGGCCGAAGCCGTTCGCGACATATAGCAGCACATCGACACGGACTAAGACCCCGGGATCCAGATCCTGTCGGGACCGACGAAAAGTAGCAAAGAAGATTCCCGGGGAAGACTTGCCGTGGTCACGGTCGCCGGGTGTGCGAGCGCTGATCACACCAGACCAAGAGGTGCGTCGGTAATTGGTGCGCCTGGGCGCTATCGCCGCAAACCAGACGGGGAGGTAAGGACGGGAAGAGGGAAGAGGGATGAGGGGCACGAGCTGAAACCTGTGGGAGTTCGCTGTGTTGGCGCGGATGAAGTGACGAGTCGTCCCGTCACCTCGTTTTCCAGTTTGTTCGTAGCGAGTAGGCGCACAGAATGCTGACGAATGGAGGGTGCAAATGTCAAATGTGGGTTGTTTGGTTCGTTTGTCGACTTGAAGCTCATCATGAGGCTTGGCTGCACTGGGTCTGTGAGCGATGACGGCGATGCTTCTTCTGATACATGCCAGGGCCCAGCAGCCCAGCAGGGACGAATGAACAGAAATGAAGATATCGCGCCGATCGACGATGAGGCCACTATCGTCCAGTGTGTTTCTGGCAGGTCCAATTCAAGGTCAGGTCAGGGGATTCGGGGGAGAAGAGCTCTCCCCGCGCTTCAGCCACAGCCAGCGGATTCTGGCAGATGACCTCTTTGCCGCCATCCCCACTGCAACGTTGATGAATGGCCTACAAAGCAGGCCTACTGTTCTATCTACTGTCTGGCATGCGGCAATAACAAGGAAAGCATACATAGTGCCTACCTAGGTATGCCATCATGACCTGTGTGTACATGTCTTGCTCCCAAACTTGCGAGAGTGCACTGATCGCCATGGTTTCAATAGCATAGCTATGATATACCTATACCTGGCAGCCTGGGTAGATAAAGACGACTATCAGTCCGCGGCAGTCCGGGCCATATCTGCGATGCGAGATATGCTAAGCGGGGACTTAAAGGTATCACGAGGTCAACCTGGGCCCTATGGGGCACCTGGGCAAGAATTCCAGCCCGTCTGTTTGGACAGATCAGGGCCATTCCACCTGAGCCAGTCGAGATTATAACGTCAATAATATCTATCTGGGCTCGTCAGCCCCGCGTTGTCGCTGTCAATGGGTTCGTTTGATGACTCGTCCAGAATGTGGATTCATTTGCGACAAACATTGACCTCATCGGCTTCACCTCAGTCCGCCCGCCCGCCCGTGTGCCGTTCAGTCAATGAACATGCCCAGGCTGTGACATGTAATGCGATTGGTGCGCAAATGGACCAATCCTGCCAGGCCGTTTGGCAAGAAATGCTAGGAGAAAAAAGGTATCCATCCTTGAAGGTACACAGTAGCAGACTAGGTAGGTAAAATAAATCTAAGGCAGATTGTGCTTCTGCTGCTTGTCAATATCGCAAAGAACCATCTGATGGGGTGGCTAGATGGATGCCTTAATCAAGTCCAAACTAACATCCTCATCAGACTACCTAGTTCAATATTTGGTCTGGTCGTCTGGCGGAAAACATGTCGATGCGCTGTCTTTTCTGGTGCCCCGTGATGCACAGAAGTTTTGATGTGATGGGCGCGAAATTGGACGAACAACATTGCCTCTTGATCATGTATCCGCGCGCAGATCCCTTGACGCTTTCATCGAGGACGTGACCATCGTGACACAGCAGAACAACTTGTCGGGGAACAGGCCTTGGAATTCCCCCCCAGGTGAGGCTGCTGTCACGGGACGGTCAGTTCAACCAGGGCTGACTCGATTGGGACGTGGGACCGTTTCTGGGGAAGAAGAAGAAGAAGCAGAAGAACGGTGGGCACACACACACACGCGGTTCCGTTTTGTCCCGTTTGCTTTGCTGGTCGGAACATGGCCGCTCTCTGGAAAGGGCGTTTACGCTACCTAGGTACATGGCAGTCGAGCCGACGGGCCTAGAATCGCGGCCATTCTCTTTATAGTAATATCTCAAATCAGGACTTAGCCTGTTTAGGAAATGTGTGACAGGTGTTTGGAGATCCATCATGTGATGAGTAGTGGGCGCGCAAACCCCCAGGGTGGCCACGATATTACTCAAGATGTATTAGCCAAACTTGCAGGCTTGCCTAAACAGGGCTTAGGGACACTGCCTCTTTCAATGCAAGGGCCGCTTGATACTGTCCCATTAGGAACAGCGCCTTCACTCATCGGCCCGTCTAGGCAATTCGAAGCCCATTTTGAGGACATCTCTGCCAACCCCCTGATCAAAGCCTAATGGAGTACAATTTTCTATTTTATTTGTATACATGTTCGTTCTGGGCCTCATTGGTATCCATGGATGTATGTAGACAAGAGGGCGTACTGAGAGTGGAGGGACGTGGGGACAAGAAGGCAGCAAGGAAACAGCAGTTGCTACAACAGCGAGTCCTGGTCATCATCAAACCGCGTCAACCGGCGACAGTTTGATGGGTCTTGTGGTTAGGTTAGTACGGTCGTTGGTAAGCTGGTAGGGAATTTCGTGATGGCGGAGCGAGCAGCGAAGGGACTTGCCACGCCCGTCTCAAGGGGGAAACCGAGCCATTGACACGGGAGAAGAAAAAAACAGTCGGAAGTTTAGTCTACGTGTACATTACCACTCTCAATTGCACCGTCGTGTTTGTGCCTGAGCAACACATCCTCATCAATGGGAAAGATGTACACGATGTGATGGAGGGTGAGTCTCTTTTCTTGGAATCCCGGCTCTTTTGTTGTTGTATCCGCTCATTGGAGGGGGGGGATACCTACTAAGTACCCAGGTAGATACGTACCTATCCAGATACCTAGGTATCCAGGCATGCCCCAGGCCCCACTCTGGGATGGCTGAGATACGTACCGTTGGCGGGAGTACCTGCCCAGGTGAGTACAATTGCCGGTACGTATCGATCCAACGTACTTCGTACCATGTACCTAGGTACCCAGGTACCTTTGAACCAAGCGGAGTTGTCAGGGCCTGGCCCAGGGACGTTTTCAGAGTCCAGCAGGCCCAGGTGCGCTCGCTCACCGCACAAGTCTCCCGAGGTCCATCCCGCGCCCACATTGATCCAAGGCCCTGGCCTGGCAGCCCTGGTCAGCAGGGTACCCTCCCCCCCGAGGCCCCCTCTTCCGATCCCCACTGGAACAGCTGCCCAGCAAAGAGGGCCCAGGTGCCTCTCGCTCAAATTCCCAGGCACAATACCGGCAAAATACTATTGGGAAGTACCGTCCCCCACCATTTTCTAAGTCGAGGTACATGCCCTCTGCCCAACCACGACGACATTAATTACATCTACATCCCGTCTCCCTCTCCTCCCCCACTGTCCTCCATTCCGTCCTCTTCTTTCTCCTACAACAGTAACAACATTGAACAACAAATATAACCTCACTTCCACCCGACAGACATCTATAACAGTCGGTCTTCCCAAGAACAATCATCGACCACCCTCATACTTCCTCTGAAAGTATCTGTTCAGACCCATTCGGCATCGACTTACCTCTTCCCACACCACCCATCAATACCCGCTATCACCAAAACTGTGACCTACCAGCGTCATTGCGCATTTTAACGTCACCAACATTCAACCTGCAAAAGAAGCTTCACCGGAAACCAACACCGCCCACGACGTCAATTTCCCTGCCGAATACGATTTCACTCTCGGTGACGACTCGAACCTCGTTTACGACTTCGATTCCCACAAATTGGAAACCCCGTCACCCTACGCGATCCTGTCGCGAGCTACCCCGAAACACCAAAGACCTGACCGACCTTCAGCTTCTGCTCGACCCTTCGAGCATACCAACTTCACCACACCATGCCTTCAACGCTTAGCGCACCTGTTCTGCAGGTCGACGCCAACATTGTGCACCAGGTCGACACCTCGAACCCCCAGAACCTCTTCAACCTCTGGTGCAGTGAGTGCTCCGCCTTGAACTCAGTCTTGTCCCAGTGGGCGCAAAATCCTAACAATGATGTAGTGCTCTCTAGATGCGCAGATGCTCTGCCACAAGGCAGGCGGTTAGAAAACCTCATCTGGAGACTGATGATGGAAGAAGTCCCCAACGAGCACACCTCGACCACAGCCACTTCACTACCCCGGGCGATCCAACGACCAGCACGCAAGTCCTCCACAGACGACGTGCCGCAACTTTCTGCAAGTGTTGACTCCGTCGAGAACGAGGAGGCCGTCGAGTTCTCTTCCGATTCCAGTTCAGTCGACCTCGTCCGACCTGTGATACGGCGACAAGGCTCTAGCACCAGCAACGGAGGCAGGCGCGAACGCCACATCTCTTCCGAGAACCTCGAGAAGATGGTCTGCTCCATTGTAGAGCAGAAGGAGTCCCTGTCTGCACCGCTCCCCGAGATTCCCGCCTTCATGTCGCCACCCGAGCCAGAGAAGGCTCTGGTCATCCCTCCAGCAGAACTTACGCGGTCCGGTTCAACTACTACCGAATCGCCTAGCAAGGACTCAGATGGCAGGTCAGAGTGCTCGCCACCTGGTTCTTACCTGGACATCCCCACTATCAAGACAACTACTGTCGTCCGTGGCTTCTCGCCTTCCTTCCGCCCTCAATCAGGATTCTTCTCACCTAAGACAAACTCCGAGATCCCCGCTCCGAAGTCTTCTCCAGCAGCAAAGCCCGTGGAGTCTAAGAAGTCCCGGGCCAAGTTTGTTCTGGGAGGCTCCTCGGAGGAGTCCTACAGCGATCACGGACACAGCTTCGAAGAGTCCCGACACAACCTCGCGCCCCCGGCTCCGAAGAAGAGGATGTTCCAAATTGGAGGCTCGTCCGAGGAGGAGGGATCCCTCAGGAGCGCGCTGGCTTCCCCGCGTAGCGCATTGTTGACGGCACACAAGAAGCAGACTTCATTTGCCAACAACCTTACCACAACCATCCCATCCACATCCACATCTGCTATCATTGACGATGACGACGACGATAGCTACGATGAGAGCGCCATCGAGGATGACGATGATGAGTGGGAGGACTCCAACGAGGAGGAGAGTGGCAAGAACAGCGTTGACGAGAAGACACTGTTCCAGCGTGTCGACTCCAAGGTGAACCTGACCTCGCGTCGGTCCCTGATCACTCTGGCTCTGGAGCAGAACCATCGCCGAGGAATCCTCGCCAACGCGGCCTCTCAGTCAACATCAGCCCTCCCCCAGCGTGCACGCGTCACCTACAATGGTCCAATGGTGGCCTCCCCCAATGATTCCGACGAGGCACCTCTTACGATGAAGAGAGCGGCTCGTAACTCTCAACTGCGATCAATCAACGAAGTGCCTCGCACATCGGCACAGCCCATTGTGACCTCGGCGAACAGCGTTAGTCAACCTGTAGCCATGTCTCCGAGGACAACCCGTCGCAACATGATGTCTACTGAGCTGCCCGAGTCACTGCGACGACACCTTCTCTGGGAACGGTCGCAGAAGTCCTCGACTGCGAATGCAGTATTGAAGCGCCGTCACACCTCGCACGATGTCGCCAACCTGAAGCAATATCCCCCGCAGCCTCACATGAACAAATGCTACGACGACGTCAACGCTAGCAGCTGGGACCAGGACTTTACCAGAGAGGCCTTTGGTGGATATCACACCAAGGGCTGGTAATCCCACCAACCACCTCCGTATACGACATCACACACCAAAACCGCGTCATCTGCATATATCCATTCAAAAAGTGATACCCAAAAAACGACAGGAAGACTGGGACTTCCATTACTTCAGCACTTGAACGTGCTATGTACAAATCTTTCGAACGAGCATTGCGAAGCGAATTGCTTTTTATTTACGACAATGAAGCATGACTGGCGGCGTTATGCTTTCACCGACTTCATTGGGCTGGTCCGCCTGGCCGATAATCAGGAAAGGCCAGAAGACGGATCAGTGGTGTTATTTTCTTTTCCTTTTCTAATGATACCATGGTCTTCAAATCGCATCAGCTTTCACCGTTTATGATCACGGTAGAGGGCTATGGCATTATTTTCTCGTGATACCCTCAAAGTCAGGGTTTGGTCAAAAAGGAGGGGGCATTGGGTCAGGGCGGACAAGGAAAGGAAGAAAAGAAAGTATGTATTTGTTATTACGGTGACGGTACGCCGCGGACGCTGGGCAACCAGTAGTCAGTCATCAAGGGATGAATGGAAGATGATATGGCCCATTTACTACAGTGTTGTGTGTACCTTACCATATTTTCCACAAAAGGGGGGGGGGGGGAAACAAAAAGTACATGAGCACACTTGCCACACGGAAGCCGTCTCTCAAAAGGAGGCCAGCTGGCTTGACAGAAAATATCAAACCTGGTGAAACCGTCACAAACATTGCTCCGTTCCCTATGTTGCTTGTGACATGTGTTGGCACTGAAGAATTCTGGAAGCCCATTATTACCAGTATAATGACTGATTCCGGTGAGACAACGACATCCAATCCCCGGGAGTTGGTGGGAGCCTCAATGACGGGCTGGTTTCATGTTCCCAGGGAAACTAACTACCTAGGTACTTAGACCTCCGCGGGGAAGTGTTCCCTGAGGTACCCACCCTTTTTCTACCGGGTTACAAAGAAGCAAAAACACAAAAAAAAAGGGCCAAACCCAAACCAACCGAGAGCGCGGAGCCGCAAGTGCCCAGAGTTAAATCCAGTGCCCACGTGGAGATTTAGAGCCGGGAGAGAGGGAGAGAAAAAAAAGAAATTTCACCCTACCAGGGCCCATAATAGCGCCGTAGTAAGGGCCGCCTAAAAAAGCGAGGCGGAAAGGGAAGTCATGCATGACAATTAACTCGCCGTTTTGGTTTTTGTATTCTTTTTACTGCTTGGGTCCTTGTTGGTCCGTAATGAGGAGCGAGAAGAGAATTACCCGGAAGGAGGAAGTGGAAATGATCGGTGGTGTTTTTTTTAAAAGTTCAGGCAGAGTATGTGAAAGCATGTGATTGATGACTCTGCAGGTAGATCTTCCGCTCTCCGGGGGGAGGACTTTTTGTTTTTGTCTCTTTGTATGTATGTACATAAGGAGGAAGAGGTGGGGAGGGGGGGGGGAAACGGAAAGGGACGTGCACTCTTCTAGACGGTCACAAGCCGGGGGGAGATTTGTTTGCGTTCGCTGCTCCCAAGTAACGGAGCCTAAAAAGGGCTTGGGGTCGGGTATACCGTCCTGATCGGGAAGGATTACTCAAGATACGCAACCGTTGGTGGAAGGAAGGAAGGAAGGAAGGAATATACAAAACACGCCCAAAATTACTTTACAAACAGTACATACAGTCAGTACTTACAGGGGGGGAGCGTGGGTTGGAAGAGGGGCGGGAAGGGAAGGATCGATATGATTCAACGTTGCAGATGGGGACCGGATAAGCACAGCAAACCCTTGAAATCCCAATCCTTCCGGTGAGGTCCGGACAGGGAAGAAGAGAAGGGCGAGAGAGAGAATAAAGAAAAAGAAAAAGAAAAAGGAACAAAAAAAAGAAAACATCAGCCCAAACGGGGCCCCGCCGTTTATTGCTCCACTGTTCCTGTGTCTTGCCGTTCTTCATGTCGACTGAACTTTTCTGGAAGCAAAGCAAAGCAAAGCACAAAAAAAGCAAGAAAGTAACCAAGCAGCGGTGACATGACCTGTTTTGATGGCGGGGGATCCACGGACATGCATCAAATGCCGCCCCGCGGGATGCAGTAGGGCTGGTCTGGAGCGAACTGTTTCGGCGCCGCTGACCACGGCCGGCCATCGACCGAGGGCGGCGCTATTCACAGCATCATCGCGAGGGTGGTAATTTTTGGGGGTGATTGTGTGTGTGAGTGTGTGTGCTAGTTTCCACCCCCGGGCCCCGGGGAGCCGGATCCGGTCCTGGTCAATCGGATCCCTTCTCTTCCCACTATAAACATGACGGAGCACACCTGGGCATCGTCACCTAACCCAGCGGCTGGGTGTGGATGAGAAAGAGTTTACTAGAGATGAAGTGCTCCATTCCTGCCTTACCAGGAAACCGATTCCGACGAGGATGGACGAGGGAGTCGTCTTTGGGATCAACGGACTCTGCCCGAACGGGTGACGCTCACTGGCATGCGACAGGACAGGCACACCGGATGGTGGGAGATTTACTGCAATCTCGCGGTTGTTGGTTGACCTTTGCGCCTTCTCACCATGCAGTGTAGAGACACACCGGTCATTACGGTGTAGGTTCCGACTTAGTGTGTTGGTGCGGTCAATACAACCGGGAAAAGTGGGCTTTTGTCTTTTTGGAGGTTCTCACCTGGAGATGATGGCATCCATCGCAGGCGAGAAAACCCCACGCACCCTTCATTTCGTTCGGCCGTGTCGCGGACCAAATTGGGTCGAGAGCTTCAAAGCAGAGAGGCACATCGGTCACCGACCTTCCAGAATGTTTTTTGGAGAGGGTGTGTCGACGTGGAATGGACAGCCTCGGCTCCGATGAATATTATTACATGTGTACTTACTCTACATCCGTGGGTCAATTGATACCTACCTAGGTACTTACATATCGAATATGGAGTTTGCCATTCATGGCCGTGGGGGGAAACCTACTACAATAAACAGCAGGGTGTTCACGTCTACACGGTAACAGAAAAGGAAGTTTCCAAACTGCTTCTGCTACTGTATTTTTGCGATGCTTCCATCTTATTTTACTACCTAGTATTCGAGACAGACAGGGGGGCATTCCCGAAGAAGGGGGTGGGGGTGGGGGTCAAGCACCACCAATTGATATATTCCCACACACGACGTTCCATTCCGAAATGCCATGTGGTTTGTGGCTCCGGGCGCCAGCTGAATCAAGAGCCCACCCCCCAAACCCCAACCCCACCTTCCCCCTTGTTCCTTGTTGTACGTATGTATATACCATAGTAGCTGAAGGTATATAGGTAGCTGGATCAAGTACCGGAAGGAGCATCTTATCTCTGCCGGTGGTGATGATGGGGACTATGCAGTTGGGAATTTAAAAAAAAAATGTTTTAAAAAAAGACAGACAAGGTCTCCACTACCAAGCTTGGAATGCCGGTCCGGGAGGATTGGACCATGTCCCGCATGTCAAAATGCTCGCTGTTCCTCCCTGGCATTGATTGATTGTTGACAATTCGTCTCACACCGCCGGTCGCAAGACGAGACAACGACGACGGCGGGTGGATGCAGAGGCGAGCCACGTCTGTGGGTGACGACGACGACGACGGTGATGTTGATGGGCGGGGGGCCAGCGCCTCGTTCCTCGCACATGCCGCCGTTGACGATGCTGTGGGAAGAAGAGCCCGCAGGACCCCGGGAGAAGGGAGGTCTTGGGGTGGGTGGATATCGCTAATCTCCTCCATCTCAGGGGTGTTGGTTCGCTGCGTCGGCCGGGAGACCCTTTCTTGATTGTTTTTGTTTTTGTTTCATGGTCCGGGCGTTATAGTGCATGTCAACCATGTCAACTGGCGGTTTGCGTTGAATTTACCCATCCACGCCGTTGAGGAATACTTCGCAGTCATGAGATGCATGCATACATACACGTGTGTTTACGTGGTGGGATCGTCCGGCCGGCCGGCGGTCGGGGTTCAAGGAAATACCACGAGATAGGAGAATCTGTTATACACACCGCAGGACTCACATGTCAAAATTCAATTTTTGAGGTAGCGCGTGGGCAGTCACCCCGGGGCTTCATCTCGGCGCTGGAGGTGAGCTTCAGGAAGGTCAGGCAGGGTAAGCGATAAAGACGGGTTTCCAAGCTCGATAGTGCCCCCGTTCTCACATGCGCGTTCGTGCCGAAAGAAAAAGGACCTACGACAGGGCCGGCCGGCTGCGTGCAACGGCAACGGCAACGGCCAAGTTGGCGATCAGTCAGTCCCGAGGTCCGGGGAATGAAAAGGGGGAACCCCCACGGTCGAAGATCTCCAAGGCACGACATCTTGACGGCCGCCGCGGCCCGGGCGCGGGGAGGGGGTTTTTATGTGTGTGTATACTGTGTACTGTGGTACTATTATGTGTGTTCTTACAGATGTCGTGTTTCAGTGGTCGCTGACGATCCCTTTTGGGTTCATCTCGGCCGTAAATGCGGATCGGAGGCTTGTTCCCCGGGAGGGTTGGTTGGCCAAACATAAGGCTTGCTGCATGTGTGCTGCCGTGTGTCAAATATGAGGATTAGATTACCTACCGCGACGTTGGGGTATCGATCTATGTACCTACACCATTGAAAAATTACACTGCGGACATTGAAAAGGTGACACGTCCTCGAATCCGGACTTCAGGTGGCCGCCGTGCATGCATATGGATGGTTTCGCTGCAGCTGTGGCTGCTGGCAGGGCAGTGACGAAGAGAAAGTTCTTGTCGAGTAAGCTGCTGTGACTCTATCTTCCCCCTCCTCAAGGTAGCCAGTCTGGCATCAGGCGTCAACCTGTCTGTCCGAACATAAAACCAGAAGCACGACACGATGCCAGACGCAGGGCAGGGTAGCTGCCAACCAACACTTGAACCTGCAGTCGGCCCGTCCTCTAATGAGCATCAATGCGAGGCCATGACGAGATTCCCCGGAATGATGGGCACCTGCCAGGTACTTATTGATCTACCTAGGTATGTATCTATATCGTGTAGATATCAGGGCGGGTGAGGAAGACCCTGGATTTTTGTTTGCGACAAGCTCGGCTCACGTCACTCACTGGCATCCCCGCTTTCAATTCCCCCGGATATCAATCACGTCTTCTCTCGGAAAACCTTAAAAAACACCAAAGAAGACCATTACGTAGATACACAAAAAGACAGAAACTGGGCACTCTAGAACATACAGATCCCGGGCTAGGAAATCGAGTGCCCTAACCACAGCCGGGTATTGTTGAAGAAAAGTACCAGCTGTAAGGATAAATACCTAAGTAGGTAGTGCGTAGATATTATTGATATCACCGCTCTTACCGAGACAACTCAACCTGCTTCCATCTTTCTTTGTGGCTTGCATTCGGCACCGTATTCCAATTTGGAGATGCAATGCTTGCAAACTGGAAAACGGTGGTCTTGAGGTTAGGCAGGGATCACGACCGCCGAATATCTACCCAGGTTGCTAGCTACCTAGGTATTACGGTACTATGGTGAGATTTGGGCGTTGCTGATTGACAAAGAGGACGTTTCAGTGGTGCAAACATTCATCGCTTTCCTAAACATCCTGTCTACATTTGCGGTGACACCGAGAGTGCCCACATGGGTACATATGTAGGTATGCGGTCGATGGGTATGTTAATATGTTTGTTGTGGGGAGCAACGAAAGTTCGAAGTGACTTTGAGGTCATCACCAGCAGCGAGTTGGAATTTACTTAGGTACTTGAGTACAACAACCAGTTGGGAATTCTGCCAACCATCGATAAATTCGATTAATTCTCTCTATCTCTGTCTGTCTCTCTCTCTCTCTCTATGGTTTTTTGGGTCATCCACTTCTTTAATTTCTACCCTCCTGCAGGAGAAAGTATGCCGTCTCCATCAGTATGCTTCTTTTTCTCAGTTTGGCGTCAGGTTTGCATCAGGTTTTGCAAGCCGTCCCCGTCAAATCGCAGCCATGGGGCTGTTCTGGTTGGCTGTGAGGGAGCATCATCTGCTGCACGACATGGCCCAGTGTGCGTGCCCCACGTCGTTCGCTGGCGATGGCAGCCCACTCATGGCAACGCCCGCAGGGCCAGGGTATGCTGGGTGCTGGGGATGGAGCCCTACACAGTGGGCAAAAATAGGTACTTTATGTATCAATCATGCAAGCACTGCTGCTGCTGTCCGTCATCTTGGTGATGGAAAATGGAAAATGCAACATTTGAAAATGCCCACACCACCACCAGCCAACTGTCCCCGTTATCAACACCACCATTCCCACTCACACCAAAACAGAAAGAAAAAAAACCACCTTCTCACCGACTTTTTAATGAAGTCCTGACGTGTTCTGGAAACACATCCTGGATTTCGGGGCTTCCAGTCCGGTAACGATGTTCCTCCCAATGCCCTTGCCCTGCAGCCTCGCTACTGGTACATAGCATTTTTGATGTGTGTCTGGTACTGGGTAATTCTTTTATTTGTTGGGAATGTTCATCCAATTGATCACAACACCAAACCGACTGTCACATCTTGCCCATTCTGACCGCGCTGGCAGTCGGCAGCCGGTACATGTAGTCCCGAGTCTTTGTTTGTATGTATGTATGTTTGTACCATGTATGTTTGTTGGGCGATAGAGGATTACACTAATACCGTCACGGATATCTGGCGTCCCACATGCCGCCGTGGTCTGAAAACGGAGATGCCGGGGGAGGTGGGGTGGAGAACGGTGGGAACGGTGGGAACGGTGGGGGGAGGGGAGGGGTTTCTAAAGCCGGAGCCGGCTCCGGAGACCTGGGCCAGCCAAGCAGCCGAGGGGAAGGGTGGAAAGGCACATCAATTGATCTGGACTGGCCCTGGTTTTGGCGGGCAGGCGTGCGGGACGGTTCCAAGGTCTGTGCGGTCGGTCTACGGCGCCGTTTTCCCCTGCTGCCCCGTGCCGAAATGACGAGCCGATGCCGTTAGGCGCACATAACCCGCTCGCTCGATCTACTTAGGTGTGTACCATGAGCCCGGTCTGACGCAGCTGCTGTACGTCTTGCCGCACGTGAGAGCGTTCAATAATGACCTGGAAAGGGATCTCATGTACTGTGGTGCTTGGTCTCGTGCGTGAAAGGACTGAAGATGAGATGAGGCGAGAAAGCAAACAACCATCACGGATGGATGCCAGATGGAGGCCGGTCTGTTCGGCCTGTCGATTACAAACAAAACCCTCGGGAGACCATCCCAAGGATACATGATATACACCCCACTAGAGAAAATCCATCCCTGAGAAGATCAGTTCCCATACAAAAATTTATTCCCATTTTGCCACCAACCAAACTGCCAGACCATTGTTCTATTCATAGAGAGAAAGAGTGGTTCGTAGACATGGATGTCGAGGGTACATTTGAACAATTATTAGGCTCTATATACTATGTACCGTGGACTATGGGCTTGTACTGCCTAAGGTAGGTACTTATCGGAGTATATACCGACATAGTGTATGCCAGTAGAAGATCCCGAACTGTCAGACAGCTGTCATTGGCGCGTCTCTACTAATACGACGGTGTAGTTCCTGGTTGGTGGTGCTACGTGCTATACCGACCAGTACTAGCAGCCGTCTCAATTGATCACACTTTTGGTGCGACATCGAACTCATCGCCAATACATGTTGCCTTTCGAACGTGCATTGCGCATACGTCCAGCTTCTCTGAACTCGTGCTCACCAAACCACCTTCCCAACCCTCGCCCCTCTCCCCAAAACATTGAATGCAGCCATGAAGCTGTACCTTGCCCCAGCGTCAGCGATTATCCACGCTCCTACTATCATCGGACCGATGACTTGTCGCCTCTGACGCTGGGAGATGGTAAATGCAGAACGTATATGATGTAATGGTGTTCAACTCGTTGCTGTCCCCTCCTCACTTTCGATGTCCTGGACCGAACGAGGCTGGACACATCACCATATGCTCTTTTGTCATTGGCAATCAGGCCCGACGAGTCGGTGACGGATGCGGCTCCTGCAAACCATCTGACACAACCATCTCAATTCACCCATACACACACACACACACACAGCTGTCGCCGGCTGGTGTTCCCCGACCAATCCGGATCGCCGGGTCTGGTGGCGGCATTCGAGCTGTCACGCCGGAATCTCACATGTGTAAGTATGTATGGTGCGCCAAGCCAGGCTTTCTAGAAGCCTTCTAGCGCGAACGGACGGGCAGGAGGTACTCGGAGACCCCCAAAACAGCGTCCTCAACCCTCCGTCCACGAGTCATTGCGTGAACGGGTTTTCACAGCAGGACGCCCCCAGTCCAAACCCTTCAAGGCGCCAAGGGGGTTTGCACCACCGCGAGGAGGATCGACACGTCCTGATCATCACCATGGTGGCCGTTTCCGTCCTTGTCCTGGCCTGTGCTGTTTCCGATCCGGGGTGCCGGGGTCGAGATGGCCCGGGGATTCTTCGGTTCGCAGTGGGGAGGGGCGTACGAACGGCCGGCAGATTCAGCGAGCACCACGGCGAGACGGTCAGAGTTCTGACGCGGGGGGGAGAGGGGGGGGGGGCGCAGCCGCCGACGCGTCCGAACGCGTTCAGCGTGGGCTGGCGATGGCGGGCTGGGGGTTTCCACGGCCAGGTTCCGACTAGGCTGGTGCCGTTCGCGTCCCATTAGGTAAAGTCACGGCTGAGCTGGCGGCGCGCAGGCTGTTCTGGACCACCGGGGCCTGCTTGCAAGGAACAGACCTCCAGGACATACGTACGGGCGTTGTCGGGGAACTGGTCGGCCGCGGTGTGTGGCCAATTCCTTCTTCCCCTGGTGATGGAGAATGACATACGGTCCTTAGCCCCGATCAATGTTCAGCCTCCAGGTACGATCGATGGTTTCGAGATCTGCGTTTGCCGCCACCACCCCGGATTTCCTTCGCAAATCTAGAGGACGCCGTCACGTCGGCGGCTCTGCACATCTTTTCATGCGCGGGCTGGGAGATCTACATAGTTACCGACCCTTACCGGGTGTTTTTTGGGTGGTGCACATCGAAACGGTCGCCGGGCGGCTCGGCAGCGAGAGTCATTAGACTGCGAAATAGATACATGGTCTTGTCGACAGAGGTTCGTATTCCCGACGCTTTACTTTGTAGGGCTGACTGCCCAGAACGAGATATGCGTTGATAGTCTTACTATGTATAGACGACACGAGCTAGCGGTATAAGTCGTGTGAAAGAGAGGGAGCAGCCAAATGCGCCTGGGACCCGACACGTAAGGTCTTCATGACGCAAAACCACTGTTTACAGCGATACGAGGATCTGGGAAGATCCGAATCACCCGCTCTACCCATACACCGTACACCCGGGTTTCAGACGTCAGGACGTTGATGACCTCGGGATTTACTTCTCCACTCTGTGTTCCTCTTCCTATGTACATAGAAACTCCGAGAGAAGTGACCGACCTGTGGGTCAAGATCTGCCAATGCCAAAAGTACTCCGAAATATCAGCGTCTAAAACCCCGGAATAGGTGTACCGTTTGGAGCGACATGCCAGCCTGCCCTGCTTGCTTGCTTCCCGACGACCATTTCCCCGCAAGGCTGAGGTATCCCAGCCCCGCTTAAATTCAGGGTCTTCCTGTGGGAATTATGAGCCTTTTCTCATTTCGAAATGACGTCGTTCCTCCACACTCGCTGGGACCTATTGACGTCGACGGCGGTCCCCATATAGGAAACATACTTTATTGTACTATGTAGAATTTCGCTCAAATCTTGATCTACCGACTGGCACGGGAGGGAATATCATCATAGTTTGTTATGTACCCTGTGTACCTGGTAATTAATATACAACCGGGGGATAAGGTCACGATCTTCCATTGTTACCGGCTCGGGGTTGTCAAGAGCACCGGTATGTACAGTGACCTCCTGTCTTATGTACCCACATAGAGCTCATGTGACCGGGAGACACCCCGCGCTCCGTATCTGGCATGGCCCCACAGAGACGATGCTCACGATGCTGCTCCATTTGGAGTCACGTCTTATATCCGGGTGGTTCCAACGTCTTGCAGCGAGGCCCCCGTAGCGCATAGGGTTCGATGGCTTCGTGGATGGAAGTCATGCAGCCGCCCCACGAGGAATATGTTACCCGGATGAAGGTGTCGTTAATAGTCATTTGATTTTTTGAAGGTTGCCATAGAACATGTGTACTTGCTTACTCACTCCAAACCATGTTTATCGATGAGTTCGTAGTCTTTTTGAAGCGTTCACGCCTATCACGACCAACATTTGAAGGCCAAAGATCGTATCTGCACACTTGCTTAGTAAATTTTGGAAAACTCGAAGCTGTTCTCATCAGCAACACACCCCGCTCGAAATCACAAGAATCATTATCGACGTTAACTTCTAGTTCTAGCGCTCATATCCTGTTCGTTATCGCAGTACCCTGAATTAACGGACAAACTAAATCCCGCTTCTCGACCCTGGACCCGGTAGCCATGGCGACTTACACCAAAGACCAGCTCGAGCTATACCTCGAGCATATCGACTACCCCGCGAACCAGAGGCCGACAAGCCCACTTGAACACATGTGGAAAATCATGAGATGCCATCTCCACAGGGTCCCATTCGAAAATATCGCGCTGCACTACTCACCCCATCGACAACTGTCTTTGGACCCCGGTGATCTCTTCGAGAAGATCGTGGTCAACAGCAGGGGCGGGTACTGCATGGAGGTAAATACGTTCTTTGCCACCGTGCTGCGGAGCCTCAACTTTGCGGTGTATAGCACCGGCGCGAGGGTGCGGCACAGGATGTGGGACCACATGGTGAACCTCGTCACCATCGACGGGGTGAAGTACCTCGTCGACGTCGGCTTCGGCTCCAGGGAGCCCACGGCCCCCGTCCCGCTGGTGCACGGCTACGAGTTCGTCAACATGGCCCCGAGGAGGTGCAGGCTGGAGTTCAGGCCCCCGCCGAGACGGGGGAGCGCAGGCGCGGGCGATCCCGCGCAGCACGTGTGGGTATACTCGGCCAAGGAGGACGACGAGGCGGGCTGGGAGGACGTGTACTCCTTCACGGAGGCCGAGTTCTTCCCCGAGGACTTCGAGGTGATGAACTACTTTGTCATGACGCGGCCGCAGAGCTACTTTGTGCAGAACGTGGTCGCGTACCGGCCGGACGTGGACCCGGCGACGGGGGCGTGGGCAGGTGAGATTATCCTGCACAAGGACGTAGTAAAGCTGGGTAAGAGTCAGGGTGATCGCGTCATTTGGGCATTGGAGAGCGAAGAGGACAGGGTGAGGGCACTGGAAAAGTACTTCTCAATCCGCTTGACGGAGAGGGAGAAGAAGAGTATCCAGGGGTTGGCGACTGAGCTCAAGGGTTGAGTTTTCGTAGAGACTGGTGTTCGAGATCGCAATCGCACCTATACATGCAGCTCTAGTATGTCTTTGAACAGATACTCCCATAGCCAATGGGATGAAATACCCTCTATCAAGTCCGGTTTGCAACCATAACAGAGGACTACAACGACCAACAGTCGTCGAACGAATCACAGTCAACTATCGGCTAATCTTATAATCCATGTATCTTAAAGTAAGCTAAAGGTTACCGTACCCGTGCAATAGTCTCCTATTGGGTTCATGTAATGTTACAATGCGCTCTACCAAGTAGTCCACACCCTCAGGTTTCATCCTCCCCCTTCTTAGACCGCTGAACAGTAGTGTACACTCATGGTCTTAGATATCTCCCCATGCAGGGCCTTGGCGTAATTGATTTCCCAGCGTCTCGAGAATTAGCAACGGGGACAAGATGCCATAATCACCTAGCAACCGCCAACTGACCGTTATCTACTTTCGTCCACCAGTTGGGGGGCCCGCTAGACACTCTCCAGTCTTTAGGCCCGAACACACACCAACTACCTATAGTCCCCTGCAGGCTCGAGCTCACGCGAAGCAGGCACCACGATGGGATGCTACGCCGTACGGAGTATGCGGGGCCGTCATGCAGCCAACAAGTACCCTTGCCGCATTGTGTCTCTGGTTCCCCGGGCCCCTACCACCAGTACATCAAGGTCACCATGTCACCGGCCGGACCCCCCTCCGGCCGGGGGTGCCCTACCATCGTGCATACACACCCGCATGCGTGTGGCAGCCATCAGCATGTGTTCCCTGGCCAGGCGTGGGGGAGGGAGGGGGGGGATGCAGCGCAGTGTGTACTTATAGCAGCCAGCTTCCCCATTTTACCCGCGCAGCCGAGGGGTGAAGGGCGATGGCGAGGGTGCGCGGGCGGCCGGCCTGTGCATTCTCTGAGGCCGCACGTGCTGCGCCTGATGGAGGTTGGTGGTCCCCGTTTCGGGGACCGGTCAGAGCCCTCTTGGTTGCCACGTTGTTCATCAACCCCGGTCAGCCGGTCACCTTTCTCACCCTCACCCTCACCCTCACCTCCACACCCATTCGGATCCGGGCCCCTGGCTACCATTACATTGACGGTGGGATGGCTTCCCCGGACGCTTGTTCGTGGGCTTTGGGTGCCACTGGTGCCTACTGAAGTACCTAGGTAGTGTAAGTGGTGGGTGGCAGGGTGCGAGGGCTTGTTGGATATCCGTAAGGTAGTATCATGAGCCGTTGATCATCAGGGATCACAATCCTGGCTGTTTTCCCACGTCTGTTATGGATGGATGAATACTGGATCGTCTTGCAAGCTACCTCACCGGGTATAGAGCACTTCCTATACCTAGGTAGCCAGCGGTTCTCTGTTGTCGGTACTGCACATCATGACGGACGAAATACTACTCTGGGCTGTCTTCTATGACGTGCTACGCCTACTCATCAGCGACTACCCCGGACCGTTCTTCACTTTGATTAGCAGAGTTGCACTATCCCTCCAGGCGGAACGAGGGGATCGGGCTAGCCGGAAGGAGCGGCGTACACCTGGACACCACCAAAGTAGGAGTAGGTCAGCCTGTTGATATTGCTGGTCAGGAAATTAGACATCGAACTGTGCCAAGTCATCATTTAGCATCTGGATCGCAGCCCCTGGTGACTCTCGCTGAATCATCACGACTTATTCCACTTAGCAAACTTGTAAGTCAGCATAGCGAATATGCATGTGTCTGGTCAGAGAGAGCTGACACAGGAGGGGCTGACATATTCTCATCCAGACTCTTCCACCTGCCAGGCCTGCATGAATGCTGCATGATCGGCGTCGAAAACCGTGGGGTTTCTGTTCACATGAACCCGAAGATGCGATCCTACATGCTTCATCGCTTATGGATTAGGCGCTCGTACTCTTCAGCACCACGTACCTACATATGGTCATGTACCTAGTACAGATCACAGGTGGCTCCTAGACCCAGAACGGAAATTCGTCATCACGAGTACCAAGCCGCCAACCCTGATCGCAAAGGGTGTGTATAATCACGGAAAGACGGACAATTTCGTCCTTACTTCTTCCTTGGAGGGGAATCATCTCGATCGACTCCCATACTGTGTTATATGTGTGTCCTGGAGCATCGGTTCCTCGCTAGGTATTTAGGCACTGGGACGGATCCGAGCTGGTAAGGGAGGACGAGAGAGCTACATGGTGGCAAATATGCATGTCCGCGGGCCGACAACCCACCGGCGAGAAGTCGTTATCGTCTCTCCTCGCTTCGCAAGCGACCTTCCTTGGCATAGCTTCCCCCTCCAGGCACCAAGTGGACGTGGGTACGTTACCCGGCCGTGGGTAGGACAGTCACCCCATCCGGGGTTTCTCCGACTCACCTGGTGTGACAAGTTCCAAGTTTATCAGTATGCGGCAACATACACAACTTTTGGACAAAATAGTGATAACAGCATTAGTACAATCCGGAAGTGAGTGGACAACAGTTCTACCCCAATTGTCTAACCCTCAATCTTGGGTGGACTTCATATTTACCGAGTGTCTGGGGCAGCCTACTCGACACGTCAACGAGGGATCAAACAGAGCTTCCATGCTTGCTGGGAAAGTATATCCATCCACTCTTCTGTGCCGAGTTCCCGGTTGGTTGTTATAAACAAACTTTAGATAAGGAGTGCCTTTACCCACCATGCATCGCGAGTCATCGGCAAGCCAGCAGGACTGATCGTCGACGGTCCCGGCCGAACGCTTGCGAAATGTTGTCGTATCCCGCCGACGGGCTCAGACACCTCTTACGATGTCACGAGTCCAGGTATATGATCCTCGTCTGCCGGAAGTTAGTAAGTTACTACCAGCTGGGCTAGCAATCAGCAATACAGGGCGCCCAATGATGAGCCGCCTTGGTTTTTCATCAAGTGTAACGGAAGGGGAGTCCGCAATTTGATAGAGTTCTGAGCTTGTCGCAGCCGGGCGCGTTCCACGTGGAGCTGCTCCACCCGGGTTCCCATCCGCAAGATTTGACAGCTCTCAGGTGCTCCGCGGCACTGCCGTTTGGCTTAGTATCGTATCGTTTCGGTTTGGCGTTGTGGGGTTTGCCTTGGCACTCTTGTCATCGCGATACTTCGTGACGTCGACTGGTTTACAACACGAGCCTGCCTAGGTGCCAGTCTACTAATTGCTTATCTGTGACTGGTCAAGTACGTCTGATGCTGGTAACACTTTTATGGTGTTGTATGCGGATGAATCCTCTACCCCATGCCCGGAGAGCTTCTACGGAGGAGAGTATAAAGTTTGATAGAAGGAGCAACCATGACCCTTGAACATATTATAATATGGGGTTGGATGCACATGTGACAGGTGCCAGACCCTGGGGCATAGTACACGAGCCGCCTCGTGCTATATATGGAAGCCTGGGTTTCATAAGACGTCTGTGAGCTAGAACCAGCCCAGAGAAGAAGGTTGTACCGATGAGATAAAAACCAGTAAATTCAAAGTAATTATTTCGAATTTACCTCCCACCCAGGACAGAGACACAGAAGTATCGTCGATCGCATTATGACATCCTTCCAGAAGGCCCACTATCATGCTCCATATGTCAAACAAGGATCAGCTGCCAGAGAGACAATCCGTCGTTTGGGATCTCGCCCTGCTACTCTACCAGGTCTACCAAACCCTTTTTCCAGATTCCCACCCCTGGGCAAGTTTACGTCCCCGCGGCTGTAGCCATGATTAACGTTCTCCAGAGCGAGAGCCGATCATGTCTCCGTCCCTTGTCCTTGAATACCGGACGGGCTCCCGGCCATGCCCAGGTGGGTTCCCGGGACAGGGCCGTCTCTCTCCATATGACTCGATGTTCCTTGCGCATCCGGGCTTGGAAGTCTAAGCGGGCCATTTCACTTTTTTGGGCCAAACCTCCGCCGTCATGAAGTTAAAGGCATTTAGAGGTAGGGCGCGCCGAAACTAGTGACAGGAACGCCTCTCTCTCCTTTGGCTGTAACGTAAGAACGCTTCATCTGCGCCGAGTGATGCCCAACGAGTAGGTACCCGTCGTCTGGGAGCGACAACACGTTGGCGACCTGGGCAATGACAGCCAGCCTGTTGCTGACTTCTGGACGATACGTGAGATCCTAAGCGCCGTCAGCCGCGCGCGCACTGATCTAGACCGAGCATGAGGCTCTGTAGTCTGTAAACTGCCGTCATCACACTTCGGTGAGCCGCCAGCCGTCCAGTGGGGCCCCAGGCCCTCTTCACCGCACTGGCAGACCAGCTGACCAGTCGACGGCGGTTATCTGGGGACCCGCCCGTGGTGGGCTCGTCATGCACGTGTTCCAGCGGACAAGCCAGAGAAGCAGCGGCGGCGGCCCATGCCATGGGTACGGAGGAGAGCGGATACATGTCGACTCGCCGGTTTGTTGGTTGGTTTTTCTTTTTTCTTTCTTCTGATTAAGCGAGGAGCCCTGGCGTCTCGGTCATTTCCACGCGCACCGACGAAGACCCAACCCCAAGGTGTCCATCGTGACAGATGGAGGTTTCGCGGTGTGCGCCGATCCTACCTGGACGACAGAGAGGAGGCCCCTCCGCTGCCAGCTTGGGTTGTGGGAAACGAAATGAGGCTGAGGATGGAGGTGGGGGCAGCATCTGTCTCGGCTGTCGCTTCCAGCCGGGTTTTGCCAAAAACAGTCCTTCCAGGCCCCGTCGATCACGTATGTGCCCTGTAACACCCCTGACCGCGATGATAATGCTAAAGTAATAGTATCTTTGTAACGTCGCCGCGCAGGTGGAGGTTGAAGTCTTTTTCTCTCGTCGGTCCCACGTGCGAAAGGAACGGGCCAGGGGACTTGATACCCAACCACGACCAGGGGGGGTTTTCAGATTTTGGGGCCTGTTCCAAGGTTTTCGCCAAAACCGATCCTTTCTTTTGCTTTTTGGGGACCGTCACCTCCTGTCCCGTTCGCAGTGGAGTAGGCGGTCCAGGCTCTTGCTTGGTTTCGGTCATGTCGATCCATGGGAAAAGGGAATTATCGATAAAATAAAATGTTCCCTGATCCAAGGTTCTTAACGCGCAACCCTGGGAACACATCGTGTTCCCTCGATTCCTCTGAAATGACTCCCCCAGGCAATCTTCTGACTCCCCCAGTGGCCCGTGCCACCTGCTACTAAATATATAACTTACGATTAGGTGCAGTGCCCCCTAATTATAAGGTACCTTAATTATTAAGCCGGTAAGGTGCGTATTACTAATAAAGTAACTAATCGGCTATACTATACCGCGTAGCTATTACTACTACTACTACTACTAATATTATAATCACTTTAATACTTAACTACGCTACGAATTCTCGAATAACGATCGTTATACTTTCGGCTTTAGTTAATTACATCTTTCCCGTTAAAATAACTATACTTTCGACCTTATAGCCTAACTATAAGGCTTTCCCTTATACCTCGACTGCTACTACTACTTTAATATCGCCTAATAATACCTTACGCTATAGCTTTATTTCCTCGACTAATTCTTTTATAATCGACCTCTTTTTAGCGGTATCTTTACAGGTATCTTCTCCCGAGCCTACTTTAACTACCCTGCCTACTTTAACTACCCTGCCTGCCCTACCTACCTTACCTGCCCTACTAATACCTATAACCGACTATATACGAAACCTCGAAATATTAAGCTATTATTAAGCTACGTTCGATAAAGTATACGATACTATATAAATTATAGCCTTTTAAGCCGGCTTTAATATCGTTAAAAGGCGCTTTAACGACAGATAAGATAAGTTTATTAAAAACTATTAAATCGAGTATATATTTAGCCGAAAAACTAAGTATAACTTTAAGCTTAAAACTAATATAACATTTAAAAAATATAGCTATAAATAAATAGGTACTATCGTATAGTAAAGGTTACGAAAAGGCGAGCTCGGCTTAATTAAATTTATTATTAAACTTACGTAAAAAAAGACCGGCTAACGTTATAATCTTTATAACTATACTTTTTTAAAGCGTAATATTAATCGCTTTATTAACGGTAAAAGGTTTAAACGTAAGTAGGCTATACTCGATTTTATCGAGATCTATAGCTTAAACCCTTAAATCTCTTTCTTTATAATCACGTTAATACTTAACCTATAATACGAAAGCCTAAATATACGCCTATACGATATTATAAACGTATACCGGAAGTTTAAAGACTAAAGGTTTAAAGATCGCGATACTACGTAGTAGTTTATTTCCGACCTTTTTAAAATTAAACGGAATAAAAACAGCTATTTTAAAGTTTAAAAAGAAAACTTAAATAACTTACTTAACTATATTAGGTATACTATATAGACTACGCTATAGATAATTACGATATTTAAAGAGAACCCGAACGTTATTAGCTTCGATAGTATATATAAAGTTAACCGGTTTAATATACCTTTCTTTTAAGGCTATAACGTATTATTATTTAAAAGTAATTTCTTTACTTTCTTTACTTTAATCAGAGATAAACGTAAAAAGTCTTTTACGTAAATGTTAAGCTAGTTTATAAAGATATACCGTTAATATAATATCGCTTTTCCGGATATTATTTTAAGTAATCTTAATTAAGCTTTTAAAAACGCCGCCGGGAAGACTTTTCTTAATATCGTAAAGTATTAAATCTGCCGCTAACACCTAATAAAGAACGTCGTTTATAACGTTAAAAAGAAATAAGTTAATAGTAGTTTCGAAGGTATACTATTAAAAGAGAGGGAAAGTAACGTTAATAACGGTTTATAGCTATACGAATAACGTATAGAATAAAAGGGCTATATTACCTACTATAAGGCTCGGAATTTCGAAGTATCGCGAGATTATATAATTATTAAAGTTATATTTAGTCTCTTTTACTTCGACGATTATTAAAACCGTAAGTAGGCCGATATACGCTAAAGAGGTATACTTAACGTATAGGCTATAAATGTCTTACTTAAAAAAAGTCCTTATCGATTTAAGCCGAACGCTAATAGTTTTCTAGCTATATAAAAGGTATATATTTATACTAAAATAAAGTAGGTATATTATAAAGTATAATAGCAGTTAAAGGATAAATTTAGTAATAAAAAAGGTATATTTAATAACCTATATTATTTTAGTTAATTTACTACTAATTTCGGTTTAAATATTATTAACTACCTCGATAATATTTATAATAGCTAAATATTATAATTTATTGAGTTTATTATAAAAGAATACCGGAATTTTAATTTAAAAGTTACTTTTAAAGTAAAAAGCTAATATTACGCTTTAAAAACCTAACTTAAAAATCGCTAAGCCGATTTAACTTAGCTTTATAATATTATTAAAAAAATACTTTACCGGTAGGCTGAAGTAGAAGAAAATAATAAAGTTAACTAAAGTAATAAAGTTATTACCTATTAAAAAAAGGTTAACGTAATACAGCTACTATAAAAACACGTTAGTTATTATAGTATAAAGTTACTATACCGGTAAGTTAAACTAGCTTAAACTTACCTTATAAAGTATTATAAACTGTTACTTTCGTTATTTTATATATACTATTTTATAACGTAATTTAGCCTACTTTATTAATACTATATCGTTATCTTAATAAATATAAACTAACCGATTTATATTATAAAGCTAGATAAATATTAATAGCTAAATAAAAATAAAGTAAATAGTACTTATAAAATCTTATATACTAGTTAATTATATAAGTATAAAAACTTAACTTATATAACCTTAAAATCTTTACCGAACATATACCCTTTATACGGCTTAACCGGCGATAAAATTAAAACGTTTAGCTAAGTATAATATAATTAATAAAAGGCTAAGTAAAAGGCGAGTTTACTAGCTATAGGCGTAAACCTTTTTATAATAAATCTTTTAAGCTTAAAAGGAAAAGGGTTATAATAGCTTAAAAGGCTAAGATAAAGGCTAATTAATAGTAATAACGGTAAAAAGAGATACTATTACGATTAAAAGCACGTTTTTAAATAATAAAGTAAAAGTTAACGTAAATATAGCTAATTTTATAGCTATTTATATCTTAAGCTACTCCGATAGTATTATAGCCGTACAAATAGCCTTACGGTATAAAGATACCGCCTTTTTTAAATTAACAGGTTAAGTAGTAGCTATAACGATATTATATACTACTATAGTCTTAGCTTTAGTTTTAGCCGCTATAAACTATATTATTTACCTATATAACGGCTTTATATAAGCTAGATAGGTATATAGTTACTATAAATAGCGATAAGTATATAGTTATTATAAATAGTAGTAGGTATATAGTTATTATAAATAGCTTAACTAAGTAATAATTTACTACTATATAGCCGAAATAGAGTTATATTAGTTATATAGCCGAAGTAGCTAATAGATATTATTATAGTTAATTAATAGCTATTAAAAGTAAGACGAAGCAATAATCGAGGTTATCGTTTTAAATAGTTTTAAACGGCTCGATTAAAAGCTATAGTTAAAAAGTAAAAGTAACGACTAAAGCGATAACGGTTACTTTACGATTATATAATAACTATTAGGTATACAGATAAATAAACTATATTATTCGAACTATTTTATCGAAGGTATTTAAAGTATATAAAAATAGTATTTATAAGCTAGGTTTTAGATAGATATACGTTACTATAAAGTTTTATAGTTAAAGTAACTACTACTATATTATACTTAAGCACTCCCGGCTATATAAATAGTATATATATATAATAGTATTAACTAAATCTTAATAATTAATAAGGCTATTAGTATAGTAGTTATTATATACTATATCTATAACTTTTACTAAAGCTAATAGAAAGCCTTTACTAGCTTTAATAAGAGTTTCGGTAAGCCTTTAGTTCGATTTTAAAGTAGCCTAACTTTTTATCTTTTTATACTATAACCCGATTCGGCTAGCCGAGCTAACTTATACTAAAATTTATATAGCAGGTGGCTCGTACGGGTAGTACAGGCTACTAGGGGAGTCAGAAGATTGCCTGGGGGAGTTATTTCAGATTTTTCGGTGTTCCCTCGACGGCGGTAGACCGTCTGGCTCCACCTGGGCATCAATTACCCTATCGGACTGTTTCGGGTCTGGTGTGGACTCGATCTGTAAATCGGGACTTTGAGACGCGAATAATTACGGCCCGGTGGTATTTCGGTGCAATAGCTAATTCAGGTACAACGGTTATAGTGCAGCATAATATGAAACGGCTCGTGGCTTTATATGTTCATCACGGAATAGCTGGAAGATATCGATTGATCTGGGGTACAAAGGCAGTCCTCGCAGCACATAATAATATATTCATCTTATATCGCATACCTAGGGTATGCAGCCTTTGGGATCTCAGAATATGCTTTATCGGTTTCATTGGTCCGCTTCGACCACTTGGCGGTGCCACGACTTTCGATGTCCATTATATATTCCTCATCACCGTCAGATGCTACAAGGCATATTTCGCTTGCAGAACAAACGGCTTGAGTGGATCGCCAGATGCCACAGAGACTTTTGAGAAAGCGTAAGTTGGAGCCCGACGCGTATATCTCCGGTTCGACATATGACTATTGGCAGGGGTAAAATGTAGTAACGCTCAAATGCCGGATCCGAAGGATGATACAGGCGCTGGGGTGCTTTGTGAAACAGGGCTTCGATATATTCGGTAAATTCAGAATAGAAATTTACATTAATCTCAACTTTAACTCAGGTCTAGGTCTTATCTCACCCATGCCCCCTTCCTTCACGTCAGGGAATCGACCATACGGAACGCGACCCAGGCAGATCTTATTTGCGCTACTCCACATCAGCGCAAAGAGGTGGCCATGGCCCGGAAAAGAGTGTTCCAATCCGGCGCGTTATGTACTGCGTGAAGTGTGTGACCGTTTTAGAGTCGTGCAAATGAGAGCCGCGCTCTAGACGCCGGGATGATCGGCAATAAAGTTCTGCGGTAGACATGTGAGCTGCACGGCGCTTATTCCAACTACTACCAGCGCAACGATATGCCTTCAATTCATTATTGGATATTGTTTGGAATCCTGAGCCTTTGTAATACTATAATCATGAGGAGGTTTGTACTGCGAGAATACGCGTTCCAGGTTTACATACATAACGTTACGCGAAATAGTCGGTATCTTTGTTGTGTCAGGTTTTCAGGAAATTGTCTAATCCAGACAGGCCCCCAGTGGCATATGTAGTCTGAAAATAATAAGGTCTCGGTAAATAAAGAATATTTTGACGAGACCCTACTCAACCCCGCTCACAGCGTTCGGATAATGGATTAGGGTTAGCCTGCATGATGCTCTGATATATATCCAATTTGCCGTGGCCGTTGCGAGAAGGAAGCTTGAAGCGAGTGAGGCTTATAAACGGTCACTCGAAACGGTTTACAAAAGTAGAATAAGACGCATTATACCGTTAAAGGTCTTTCACAAGCAAGTGTTTATAGTGCTCAACCTGACTGATTAAACTTCCTATCATGCTACACCTATCCCGAGGCTTATCACAAAAGGGCAACGACAATTCATTATGAATGGCATGTGAAGATGACAGAAAAGCACTACTCAAATAGTGAATATCTCCTAACTCGAGGTGACTTTGATGACCAGAATTGGCAGTGATGGAGAGTTCGATAGAGAAAGGCACGAAGTAACCACTCCCAGCATAATGACTTCATATGCCCCCAATATCTATCTATTCTCGAGTATATAACCCCGCCTTGTATATAAACTATTGTCGAGGGCGCTCTGCAGCTTCAAATGCTTCACTTCATACTTGCTCTCTGCCAACTTTTATCACAAACACCTCAGCACACCAGCAGAATGACCCTTATAATGGCTCAGTCCACAAAGATCGCTCACATCCGCCATTGTGAATGCGGACAATCATACCTTCCTTTGTCCGAGGAAGATGTCGCGAGACTTCAGTGTCCACTCTGCGGCAGACACATGTCTATCGCAGTCCGTGACCCCTAAAGGTTCCAGCTACGGGAGCCTGAGTTGTCTTTACAGCGCGGAGGAAGGTTGGAAGAATTGAACTCTAGCAGCTGATAATCTATGGCAATCAGAAGTCTCCTATTTTTGCAGTTTCCCTGTAGTCTTTCCATGATCCCTGATCTGACCTATGAGTCCAAGCTTTGAATCTTGCCCTCAAGTGAACCACTACATCAAGAACCTGTCGACTCGTGGGAGTGAATGAATGATATGCCCCCTCATGTCACCCTGAGCTTTACACTACTTCGATCCTTAGGAGCAGTAGTGTATGCCGGAACCGACTACCCACAATGGCTTCCCCGGTATCGTGAGGAGCAAAATGTTGAGTAAGGCGTCGTCTCTAACCGGTCAATATGCTTGACTTAGTCCCCGATTCAGCTGTGATATTTAGACGGAGGAAAGTGGGCAAGGTGAGTACGTTACTCCGCATTGTTCGGTACTTATGTACTTATTAGGGAGATTCATTGGTGATGGTGGTTACAGTCGGCTCGGGTATCATATCATTTGAAGGGTGATTTTGCACCAACGCATCGAGATGACATGTGATGTTGGCAAGCTTCAACTTAATTCTTTCCAACTAATATCAATGCACCCCCCCTCCCCCCATTGGGAGCCCCCTACTTCGACTCTGTACCACCGCCTATCCGCTTATACTTCCTAGGATCCTTCCGACTCATCAGCTTCTTATCCCTCGTCCCCTTTCCACCCTCCCAGAACCCCCTCCCCCGCCTGCCCACCACGCTCCTACCGCAGAAGGTACAGCTCGACACGGCATAGTTCTGCTCCCGCGAGCAGTACCCGCAGATCATGCGGTTGGCCCACTCGTTCAGGTGGCTCTCCCCCTCGTCGTGGCACTTGTCGCACGAGTACACCTTCTGGCAGCAGCTGAACCGGAACCACCGGTAGCTCTTCCGGTAGTGCCTGCAGGCGCCCCTGTCCGGGAGCGGCTCGCCCGCGTGCAGCCCCAGCTTCTCCTGCCTGCGGCGCGGGCCCGACGTCGGCGGGAGCACGCCGGACCCGGGCGAGTAGGCGAGGAACTTGACCTCGGGCACCTTGAAGGTGAAGCGGGCGTGGCACTCGCGGCAGACGTTGGTCGTGGTGTCGCCGCGCACGGCCACCAGCCCCTGCGACGTGGGCGTCGAGCACTTGCCGCAGGTCGGGACGAAGGTCGAGGGCAGCATGTCGGCGACGGTGCACCCCGTGGCGTCGATGAAGCCCGCCCGCGTCGAGTGGGCGTGGACCAGCTCCGGGCGGAAGGTCAGGGTGAAAGGTGTCGCGCACTTCCGGCAGCTTTCGGTGGTCTTGGCCGTGTTGGGTCTGAGGCCGCCGATCTCGTTGATGGTCCTGCAGCGTTCGCATTTCACGCTGAGGGCGAGGATGGAGATCTGGAGGAGCTCGATGCCGTGCAGCTCGACGGACGGGAAGGTTATGGCGGTGCCTCTCTCGACCGTCTTGAGAGGGAGGCTAGAGGCAGAGGGCTCGGGCTGTGGAGTGACCACGGCGCCGCCTTCGTCGTCCTCGGAGTCTGTGTACTCATCTGAGTCCTCGCCCGTATGCTCGCCTTCGTTGTCCGTGTACCACTCGGGTGGCCGGGGAATAAACTGCACGTTGCCCTTGTTTTCAATAACGTTGGAGATCTTGACAGCATCCAACTCCGTCGATACAGTAGCCACTACCTCCTCTGTACTTTGTGCGACAGGCTGGACACTCTTTTTCTTTGCCTGCGCTTGTTTGGCCAGCACGTGAATGTTCTGTGTCAGAGAGTTGATATGGCTCATCAGAGTCATCTCTTTTTTCTCCTTGGCCTTCTCCGTGAACAGCTCCTCCAATTCCTCTGCATCTTCGGAGTCGACGTCGTTGAACAGGACCCGCAAAGGCTGTAGCGGATATAGGATGGGAACAATGAGTTGACACGAGTTGATATTGCGCAAGCCAGGAGGAAGCTCTGACCGGCGTTTCGGTTCGAGTGGAAGCGTATAGACAATGCCGTCGCTAGACTTGTGGTAGTGGCCAAGCCGGCCCATGCGAGTCTCAATCTGCCGCGTCTCCTGGGCCCGCCTCGCCTTCGCATCGGCGATCTGCTGCCGCGTGAAAGTCTCCTCGGGCACATAAGGCCTCGTGACTGCCGGCTGCAACGGTGCAGGAGGGCTCACAGCCGACTGCTGTGACGTCGACTTCTCCGCATCGGGGGCTGCCGCATTGATGTGCCTCGTGTCTTTGAACATGGTCAACTTGACTACGTCTGCCTGCTTCGCCGACAGGAACTCCTCAAGATGCTTGTCCAGCGCATTCGTCAGGGCCAGAAGTGTCCCCCCGGTTCTTCCCTCAACAAGCCCCTCCCAGCCCTTCTCGACATTGATGGCAAAACCCCGGGGAATGTCCTTGTTCAAAATGGCCAGAGTAGGTTGAGACGAGTCCTTGGGGTAGTTCTTAGGTATGCGCAGGTCGCATTGCAGATGGTCCAGCTCAAAGGGGAAATCAGGATCCGAAGGAACCAGCTTAAAGACAAGAGACGTTGCGCCGCGTTCGACAGTAGACTCCTTTGGGGAATAGCGCTTCAGTAGCTGCTTGATCTGATATGTCCGTGGGTCCTCGTTCTGTGCCTTAGGAACAGGCTTTGAGACGATGCGGGACGAATGAGGCTCCATAACGGCCTGTCTGGTGGACGGCCCATCTGGGTGAACTGCAGCTGGTTCCATGTTGTTGTTTTGGTTTGTGTGTGTGTTGAAGTATGCTACCATTCAACCAAAGCAGGAGATGATGTTCCTTGGTAAGATGTTGGCAGATCTTGAGCTGTTTGTCGCCACTCAGATGCGCGAGTGGAAAGTGGGAACGATGCTGTAACCACGATTCCTTATTGATCGGCAGACAGGTCCTTGACTTTATATCGGTGGAGGAGGGTCACGAAATGGCGTGGTGTATTGGTTTACTACCCGTCGTTGATAGTATGAGTAAGCAATTGCTTGATGAGTCTATTATGTATCATCGGAAGTGTCCAGGTGATTTTCAGCGTCGTCAACTGTCGTTCTTTCACCATACAAATCCAAGGTTCGAGATGATGCAGGATGAATCATTCCGGCAAAACAGGCCCAACGGTGACCCCTGTAAATATACTGCAGTAGCGCTGAACATGGTACAACTATAGTGGTGGTGCACCCGGCAAGAACCGTTGTCGACGCACGGACGAACCATGGCCAGTGTCAACTGCCGGTAACTTCTTGACGGCAGCTTCAATCATTTGTCAACACTTCCTATCACCAATACGAATCCAGTCTTGACCAAACCAGGCAGAAGCCCGACAAACCCTTCTACTCTGCGCAGACGAGAGAGCGAATTTCACGATGCTCAAGCTACAAGTCCTACAGGCTTGGACAACAACGGCCAGGCAGGTCTCCACCACCTTGACGTGCACCGTTCTGCGCGGTGCATCCTCCTCCTCTCCTTCCCTTCGCGCATTCGCGATACCTAGCCTCGCCTCCTACGGTACAAAATCCCCAGACGGATCCTCAGACATACCCGCAACCGCAAGCAACCCATGGAAAGAATGGTATAGGCCCAACAAACGCGCACAAGCCAGGCAAGAGCTCTACGGAGATTGCTGGCCCCGAACCCAGAGCGTGAAGGAGAAGGGTATTGAAGAGGGGCTGGAAGTAGATCGCGAGCGGTCGAGGAGGCACCTGCGAAGGATGCTCGGGGACCAATACGACGCTGTCATCGAAGAGACGAAAAGAGAGGCTTATGAGAGGTACAAGAGTAAGGAGTGGCGGCGAGACATCGAGCGCACCAAGAAGGAGATCATTGCGAAAGACGACCGCAAGCGTAAACAAGGAGTCTTGCTGATCGAACTGCCCGAAACTTCCCGAAACGCGGTTCAAGATTGAGCGGATCTGGCTGTTGGGTGCCACTGCGACGAGGTAAAGTCACCCTGGAGTTGCTTTTCAAAAAACAAGATGTTTCACGATTGAGGTGCCGGGGAGTATTGTGTTTCGTCTTGCAGCTCAGTTCTCATCCAAAAGGTATGTGCATTGATGAGTGGTTTAGGTTCTATATATACAACTTGCGACCTCCAGACTTCAAAAACGACTCCCCATCTCAACATCTCGCCGTTCGTCTATCCGCCAATCCGCCCATCCTCATTATCACCTATTTCTTTCCCCTCTCCAACCCATTCTCTCTCTCGGTGAGTCCATCAAAGGGCCATCAAAGGATCAGCCACTTAGTTCTTGTAGGGGCTGGGGAGACCGATGGATCCGTAGCAGGCGGCCTTGTTGGAGCTGCACGTGGACTGGTTGGCGTCGGGGGCGGTGCGGCAAGCATCAGCGGCATCCTCGCAGCACTGGGCGGCCTCGGAAGAGCACTCAGACTGGTTGGCGTCGGGCTTGCCCTGGCAAGTGCTGCGGACGGCCGGGCAGTCGGCGGAGTCACGCTTGGCGTAGGGGCTAGGGAGACCGATGGATCCGTAGCAGGCGGCCTTGTTGGAGCTGCACGTGGACTGGTTGGCGTCGGGGGCGGTGCGGCAGGCATCAGCGGCATCCTCGCAGCACTGAGCGGCCTCGGAGGAGCACTCAGACTGGTTGGCGTCGGGCTTGCCCTGGCAAGTGCTGCGGACGGCCGGGCAGCTCTCGGAGTCACGCTTGGCGTAGGGGTTGGAGAGGCCAGCGTCGGTGTAGCAGGTGGCCTTGTCGGAGCTGCACGTGGACTGGTTGGCATCAGGGGCGGTGCGGCAGACATCAGCGGCAGTCTCGCAGCACTGGGCGGCCTGGGAGGCACAGTAGGACTGGTTGGCATCACCAGTGGTCTGGCAAGTGGAGCGGACGGCGGAGCAGTCCGTGGAGCGGGCCATCATGGGCGAGGCGAGGCCCTGGGAGAAGAAGATCGCAGCAGCGACGATGGTGGCCTTGGAGAAGTACATCTTGAAGTTGGTTGGTGGTTGTTTGGTGGGAATTAACAGGAGTGACTGTAGTGAGTTGTTGGTTGATTGAAAGATTGACTGGAAGGCTGATGATGTGAGTGAGAGTGGTGATGATGATTTTGGATGTTGAAGGGAACAGATGAGCTCTGGTATATATACCAATTGAGAGGTCTTGTTTCTTGCTGCATTTTTGCGATCAAGTTCGAGCTTCGGTGTACTCGGCGAAGCGATACCCACTTGGACGTCGGGATGGAGACAGCTGTGGATATCTCTTGGCTCGTCATGCTCGTGTTGGCACGTGTGGTATGTGCGGTTCCTGGATGTTGGGACGCAGACACGATTTTGGGATAGCGATCAACGGTCGGCTATCACATCACCCCCTATCAGGTACCTAACCTTAACTTCGAACCCCTGATGTTAATGGAGGCTGATATACTTGTGGGGAGCCGGTATATGGCTCCCTCTGTATACTACTCAAGACTCTGAATGAGTCTACTCAAGTAATCAACCACACAGCAAATATGTCCCCAACTACTTGGACGGAGGCCACGGCAGGCCACTGAATGATTATGATGCATGTTACCAGTAGGCTGCTCAAATCCCTGCACTATTTCAATGTTGCTATCCTAACTGGTTCTCCCTATTCAGCGCCTGTATGCCTCTTTCCGCCCGGAATGGCAGTCAGACGGTAGTACCCGCCGGGAACAATAAGGTTGGACAGCCTTGCCTCTTGTGCAGAGCCAGCCCCATCAAGACAAGTGAGGCTTAGCGACGATCCACTGCGCAACGGCAGAACGGCGTCAACGGCTAAACCCTTCGTTTTGACGGGATTATTATGGAGCGTCGCAGCTGGTGCGGGTCCCATGAGATCACCGCATGAAGAACACGGGACATTCTGGACCTACCAACGCACAAACAATCCGGGAGTCGGTTTCCCCGTAGGGCGCAGCATGCAGATCCGCGTTTTGGTTCTAATTGTTTCCCCCATCTCGGCCTCCCACCGCCTTCCACGTTCGTCCGGACGGCGAAGAAGCTTCTACGGCGTGTCACCGACTCGGGTCGGCCAATGTCCTGAAAGGGGGCACTGCATAGGTGACCCATACACCTGACACCTTGATTACACGCAAGAAAACCAATTCGATAATACGTGTCTTGCACTTCACATCTATCTACAAAGGTAGTCGTAAAGCTGGACAATACTGATATGACTTTCGTTTCTTGACCAGCCTTGAATTTACTGCACAATGTGTTACTTATGGTGATGCTGTTGTTGGAGTGAATGGTAAGGTTGGTTCTGACGAGCGATTCGAAGGAACTGTCCCCCAACATTTCGTCTACCGGGGGTCCCTACCTTGTACATACAGGGGATTACTGCAGGTTGCTGCGTCTTCCCCGGAGCTCCATCCAATTGATGGACCTACGTTGAAGATGAGCCGCACGTTATCGAGGGGAAACAGTGGCCGTGTACGCCCGGGCGGGAGCGGAGACGCACGAACTTACTCCATGCCTACGGTACCGGTATTATATGGGGTAATAAGCACAGAAAAGGGTTCTCGTATTTGAACCAAGAGGGTGGAGGGCCGAGGTTTGATCGATGATCATGCTAATCAAGGGCCCACATGCAACGACACAACGATACAACCAAAAACAAAACCATCCCCTCAAACCTTGTACTAATATAGCACATGTGAGAAAGTTAACAGCTAGACGTGTACATGATTATCAAGTTTTGGGTAACGTAACTCGTCTTGCGCCGAGTTGATCAAGATGTATACTACTAGGAAGGTAAGTATTAGGATCCATAGTCCGTCCATACATAGTAGCATTCATCCGACAGTCAGTTAGTTCGAGGTAGATCTCGACATGTTCCTGTTTCTACCTGTGATGTCCTGCACAAGTGACGACGATGCGCCTCCTCTTTCATGGTATACCGACTTGTGGTAAACTCGCGAGTCGCCACCGTTCTTCTTCTTCCGCGTTCTGTGCCCGGAGACAAGACCAGACACCCGTGTACGGTCCTGGAGCGGTGAGGCTCCTCCTGATGGCATATCGTATGCAGCCCCTTGGTAGTCGGAACTCGTACTTTGGTGGCTGTTGGCGGATCAATTACTAACGACATATCTTGCTGCATAGCCCCATACACTAGCAAAGTAAATAAGCAAATTAGGTATGGAGCAGTTGCCCCGGTCAATTGGGCGACAACGTTGAGACCCATTAATAGGTCCATAACCTAGACAACAAACCTTCTGGATAATTCACGGTAGTTCCGAATACGTATATGATCGAACTTACATCGAATTATCCGTGGAAACCCCGAAACCTCCTCAGTGGACCCAGTCAAACGAGCTGGAAGAAAGTGTGTTGGGTCGAGAATTGATAAACCTCCACAACCCCCTGAGCAGATCTGAAGATGATTTTCCAGATCATCGCCTGCCTTAACATATCTCTGTCTGTTCTGACACCTTACGCGACCTTGGGAGCGCCTGGTCACCCAACCGATTGAGAGCTCCGTCCTGCCTCAAACTAGTAAGGGGTTCATCAGGCAATAGTTCTGCGGGTTGCTGAGAGGCAGACAGCCCGACGATAGCATCATTTTGCGATCATTCTCGGTGTCTCTTTACGCGGTACATGATGCCGCACCGCTGTTCTTACGAAGCTTGATCTGAAGGTCTAACCAGGGTTGAATTTCCATGTTGTTGTATCTAGTTCAAAGTTGTAAGCAAACCCAAGAGCCTAATCACACGGAAAACAATCTGTTTCTAACTTGTCTTTCAGTCAAGATAGCCTTAGTAGGCCGACCCTTCCTTTCCCTCAAGTCTACGTGGTTCATTGCTGCTTCTTCCTTGATACTATTTAGTACACGGACATGCATGGCGTATCCATCTCTTACTAGCTTTGTATGAGTTCTCACACACCAGATCCTACAAGTCTTTGAAGCATCCTATGCAGCGGGAAGAGAACTATCAACAGAGGGGCAATTGTTGAAGCTACGTTGATATTACCTTCCTTCTCCTGAGCTTGTCCTCCTCCCCTGATTGAAAAAGTTGAGGTTCTATGGTGCAGACAGCGGGGTGGTGAAAAACATTATTCAGGTGTTGTTTTTTCTAAGCGTCCATAATACATTTAACTCCAATTACGTTTCTTATCTCAGTCGGCGGTTGCCGGTGGAGTGAGACCTAATCTATTCCTTTCCCGGAGATCGGCACATGGCAACTATCGGTCAAGCTGAAGAGTACAAAAGTAAATCCTCGGGAGCGTAGTTGAGATGTTGTGTCTCAGTCAGATGTTCGACTTGGATGTTTACGTTGGACCATCAAACTGAAAAACAGGACTGTCAACTTATCGTGTAACGCGACAGTTTGGCTTGATCCAACGCCTTGCAATCCAACATGGCTCTCATCAAAGCAGCCCTCTTGTGCGTACCGGCGGCCTTCTTGCTATTCCAACTTGCGGAGGCCCAGAATGCATCAACCACACGGCTGCCGCCCCTGTTCCCTCTCGAACAGTACGCTGAAACATCAGAGCTTTTCCCCTTCGCCCCATGCGGCACGTTCAACCTCGAGGAGGCAACCATCGACCAGATGCAAGAGGCCATGGCCAATGGCACATTGACATCCCAACAGTTGGTGATTTGCTACATCACTCGGACGTACCAGACCAACTCCTACACCAACTCCCTCCTTCAACTCAACCCCGACGTCCTCTCCATCGCTGCCCAGATGGACGCCGAACGTGCAGCAGGCAGAGTCCGCGGCCCGCTGCATGGAATCCCTTTCACAGTGAAGGACAACATCGCCTCGAAAGACAACCTCGAGACGACGGCGGGGAGCTGGGCGCTGTTGGGGAGCATCGTGCCCAGGGACGCCTTTGTTGTCAAGCAGCTCAGGGACGCCGGCGCGGTGTTGTTCGGGAAGGCCACGCTGAGCGAGTGGGCGGATATGAGAAGCAATTCGTATTCTGAGGGGTACTCGGCCAGGGGAGGGCAGTGTAGGAGCGCATATAACCTGACGGTCACCCCGGGAGGGAGCAGCTCCGGAAGTGCGGCCGGGGTTGGCGCCAACGCCATTGCGTTCTCACTCGGGACTGAAACGGACGGGAGTGTCATAAGCCCTGCTGAGAGGAATGGTGTCGTGGGGTTCAAACCGACTGTTGGCCTCACCTCAAGGAGCGGTGTCATCCCGGAGTCCGAGCACCAAGATACTGTGGGCACTTTCGGACGTACAGTCCGGGATGCGACTTATGCTTTGGATGCCATCTATGGTGTCGACTCGCGGGACAATTATACCTTCGCCCAGCAGGGAAAATCACCCGATGGTGGATATTTGCAGTTCCTCGCCAACAAGACTAGCCTTCAGGGCACTGTGTTCGGACTCCCTTGGAATAGTTTCTGGGTCTACGCCGACAGTGAGCAACAGGAAATCCTCCTCTCGACCATCAGCCTCATAGAGTCCGCTGGAGCCACCATCATCAATGAGACCGAGATCCTGGACTACGAGACGATCATTAGCACAAACGGGTGGGACTGGGATTGGGGCACGACACGAGGTTATCCCAATGAGAGCGAATACACCGTGGTGGCGGTGGACTTCTACAATAACATCCAGACCTACCTCTCAGAGCTCAGCAACACGGAAATCAGAACGATAGAGGACATCATTCGCTTCAACTACGACAATGACGGCACCGAAGGCGGGTATAGCTATCCCGAGCAAGGAGGTATACCTGCA
Organism: Cytospora piceicola; assembly: GCA_023375675.1. NCBI lineage: Eukaryota > Fungi > Ascomycota > Sordariomycetes > Diaporthales > Cytosporaceae > Cytospora > Cytospora piceicola. The sequence goes on along the minus strand of JALQBC010000037.1, from coordinate 308,627 downwards.
TTTGCCTCGGGCCAGGACGGATTCCTTGCGTCGCTGGCCACTGGCGGCGTCAAGAACGAGACATATTGGCAAGCTCTCTCATTCTCTCAGGGCTCAACCCGGGGAGGCATCGACTGGGCTCTCGGCGGCGGCGGCCAGACCCTCCCAGGAAATAGGACCAAGCTCGACGGCCTGCTCGTCCCCCCAGACGTCGGTCAGACATACCAGATCGCCGCGCAAGCCGGATACCCAATGGTTACGATCCCGGCGGGTATCAAATCCGATGATGGTATGCCATTTGGCCTGGCGATCATGCAGACGGCGTGGGCGGAGGCGGAGTTGATCACATTGGCTAGTGCTATTGAGGATCTGCAGTTGACAACGCCCGACTGGCAACACAAGAGGACGTTGCCCAAATGGGGGTCTTACCTGGTGAGAAACTTACCCGTGGTGTAACAAAGTATCAAAATTAATTAGGTTGGGATGCTTCGATAAGTAATCGCGTAATTCAATACCATTACGGTATACGTATGAGACAACAACAACTATCCTGACACCTGGGCATTGGCAGGTTGGCTGTGTGGATTGAAACTTCCGGCTATGGTATAGAATATGTGATCGAGAACAGATTCGAACGCCCAATATGTCTCGTTGCAAAATTTCTTCAAATATTGGGACTGTTCTCAATAGTAGACTCTCCTGACGATAAATCTTCCTTCTGTCACCATGTTTTCCGGCGCTTAAGTTCCATCGACGTTCCTCCCATTGTGACATCTTCTCGAGCTCCCCTAATATTGATTGGCTTGTCTTCCAAGAAAACACGATCTGAGTCCAACGCATTTCAATTCTCCAGGTTTACCGCCAGCTTCCACTCAATAATGTATATTCTTCGCATCTATAATACCCAGTCAAATATGCAGGTAGGTACACACCACAGACAACTGGCTTTCCAAGGGTTCCGTAACTACGCTTAAGCAGCTTCCAAATGTGGTGACAACCCAGAAACAGATGTCTGCCGTCATGTTACAGATGAGGAGAATTGTGAGTCGTGCTGTGATCGGCTGTTCCTGAGGAATCATAGATTGACTGTCTTTAGCGGGTTTGGTGAAAGTTCAGCCCAAATAAAAGATATCTCCAGATATCTGATCGAACCAGCTCCAATATTTGACTAATCACTGGTACTCACAAGCTCGACACCATCCCAGCCAATTTCGCAGCCTGATACCAGTATATATCTTTGAGTAAATTTTGACTAGCAGATAAGAAACCCCAATTGTGTATACCACTACCTTGTAGCAGTGCTCGCAGTGAATTCACAAGTATAGATGTTGCTTACAGCACCTCCTACACTCTGCATGTGTGAGGGAGGTCGCCATGACTTCAATGCTGACTTTGGTTTTCCTTCCAAATGTCATGATCGACGACCCAGCTCTCTTTCCGATTCACAAGCTAAAGCGTACTTTGAAAATCTAGCCTTGTTCCCTGCTTCCCGTGTTTTGCAGAGAGAACAGTCGGATATGGCGCAACAGAAGCCGAAGCAGTTAGCCCATAGGAGAATATATGTGTTACAGTCATGGCATGTACGGAGGTACATAGCATGTTAAATCTGGCATGGCATGTTGATTTAGCATAGCATATTAAACAGCGTATCCAAAATAGGTTAGTGTTATTTATCCTAAAGCCCTTATCTCCTATATATGCCGATACTATTCAATTAATTTTGTATTATATGATTGGTAGTTTAGTCTAGTAGATAGTTTCGTAATTTTCAATTGGTGATGCTAGCTGTTAGTGCCAGTGTTAGTGTTAGCAGGGTTCAAGGGTTCGAGTTCAATTACTCATCAAGCGGGCCCTTTTTTTTTTATGAACTCTACTAAAAAAAAACCGTCCCGATTAGGACACGCTAACCAACATACCATGCCAAATCGACATGCCATGTAATAATAACATAGGATGTTACGTCTGCATGGCATGTACCGCCTTACATAGCATGACTGTACCCATATATCCCCCAATGGGAGGTCAAGCTGACATTTTTAGCCCATTTTCACGAAATACACAATCCGTCGGGCGTGAGCTCGTATCCCACCGAGCACGAACAAGGACTACTACCAGCTAAAGGCACCGGCAAGACCCGTCATGACTTGTCCAGTCTCAGGCGCCGGTGAAGGAGAGAGAGAGAGAGCAGATCAGCTCGTTCACAACAACAAATCACTATAGCTGGCCGGGTATATGAGGCTCTCATCAGCATCGTCGGTCGTAGGCCCGCAATTATTTCCGTACATTTTAAGCTAACTTTCGTCTACTAATCCTATATGACCTGGACTAGTATACTTTTTCCGACACCTCGACATGTCCCAAGCTCGCCCTTGAATACACCGAGTCCCTGAAGGATGCTTAAACGATGACGACGGAACTTGTCTCAACTGACACATGAGAAGCTAATAATGTTGCAACGCCGACACGCTCGTAGAGATCACCTGGCTGACTTGGCGAAGAGAGGATCGGACGGATCAGCAGGACATACTGTGCAGCATTCTCTTCTTGGCCCTCCTTCTCCTTTCCAACCAGCACACATCTCCAGGAGTCCTCCACGAAATGGACACCCTGCATGTCAAGCACCGCCCTCTCCATCAGCTCCGCGCCATCTACGCGCAGCCAGCTCGCGTCCGCCCGCACGCACCCGTCGGCCATAGAGCTCGGAGGCTCGTGCACGTTGCCCGTCCACTCGACTCCGGCAAACGGGATCTCTAGGAAGGAAATGCGGCCATCGTACGCCATCCATGACCAGGACGGCGGCGCTGCGGCGCGGTGGTGGTGGTAGTCGATCCTGGTGAGGGCGTCCGCGGCACGCCGCCACAGCAGCATGCGCTCCGGCCAGCGCCACAGCACGCCATAGCTGGCGGCCGACCCGAAGGCGCGCGCGATGCGCCGCTGCAGCCCCGCGACGGCTTGAGCGCGATCGGAAGTACGCGACAAGGCCAGCGAGGAGTACACCGTGTAGAAGTGCTGCACGAGCCGGATACGCTCGTCTTTGTAGAACTGCAGGCCGAAGGTCGGGAAGTTGCTGTCACCAAGAAAACGAGACTGTGGACTGCGTGGTAATGGTGTCAGTGGTCAGGATTTGAAGACATGGTACAGTTACAGTGTGGAGGCATCATCAAGCGATGGCGCCGGCGGGCAGAAGACTCACTTTTGCAACTGGGCTAACGTCTCGCAGACGACGCCGTTTCCGCATTCCCAGTAGACTTGGGTCGAGGTATAATAGATAGTACGCCTGGACAGGGCTCGTTCCTGCAGCACCCAACCGCGCGAGCTCAGGATGCTGTTCTCGACATCGGCGCGAAAGTCATCGACACCCTCCGCCAAGTAGAGCGGCTCCCCTTCTGGCGTTGAAAGTTTGATAGCGTCCCTCTGTCGTCTGTGTCGCAGGAACCCGATCAGAGATGAGGCCGCCGAGCTCGCCGCGACTGTGCAGTATGCGTTGCTGAACACGTCTTCCATCCTGATGGCCTCGACGGACCAATCCGCCGGGTCGTCCTGTACGATGCACAGTGAGTCGATCCACAGATAGCGCATGCCCAGCGCGCGCGTAATGAGCACAGCATCCTGGAAGTTTGAGGGCAGCGCGTCATACTCGATGCACGCCTTCCGTTGTTCGATATTGTTTGCATACGTACAACAGCGTTGCTCCTTGCTCAGCGCGCCCCAGCAGTGGCTCAGAGCGATGTACGGGCCTTTGACTGCTGAGTTGTGGCTGGTCTGGACAAGACGGACCGGTTCATTGGCTCTCCCCACGTCGATAAGCCTTGTGGGTAGTTTGGACAGGGACCCCGAGTGCTCTTGAGCTGCCATGCAATCATGTGTCTCATCACATTTACGTATCAACAAGTTCAACAAAGCAAATTGCTCATCACTCCCCGCCTCTGGAAGCATAGGGACCCCAAGTTGGGCGAACGGAAGCGCGGGAAGAGGAGACCCAGACACTGGCCACTAAAGGTCAGCTTGGGTACAGGTATCGGGAGGCGCGCGGGTCGACCCACCTGGATTGCAGTACAGCGAGAAAATAGGTCGATCAAAGGGGTAAAGCTTGATCATCGAATGGGTTCGGCCCAGTCTCAGAGGCTCCTGAGGCTTCGCTTCAAGGGCTAAAAGACGGCGGGACAGGAAGCCACACAGCGCACACTCGTCCGCGGTTTTGAGAAGATCCAGCAGGGTTCGTTGAAGATCATAAGTTTGAGAGGCGAAGTCGATGGCCGTACAGTCACGACATAGGCGGCCTGGCGAGGCCGCTAGGCCTTGTGTCCCGGGCCATTGAGACCATTTCAGGCCTTCGAGAAGCTCACTGACCAGGCCGGGGTCTGTCACGACCTCCCATCTGTCGACAAGTGTGCTAGTTCTCTGATTGAGTTCAGCAATGAGGTAGATAGTCCATGATAATCAGGATGGCACATACTGGCTGGTAAGTGTCAGTGATATGGAGAGCCGTGATTAAGGGAAGATTTGATGTCTGCTCACGTTCTGGTATATCCACAAGCGGCGGCTGTCGTCAGTCACGGCGGCTGACGCAGATAGAGAGAGCCCCACGAGTGAGAACTCACATACTATAATATGGTCAATTTCAAAGATCGAGCTCAAGCCTTGCGGTGGGACCTACTTGCTGAGAGATGGGTACAACAAAGTCATTGAATTCCTCCGTAGTAGACCCCTTGCGTCTGGTTAGTAACGTGTCTGGTCCATTCCACATATAAAGAGGGTCAGCTGAACATTTGTTATGGATGCCCTTCAGGCTCTCGCAGAATTCGTGGACGGATGCTCGCGAGTCCACAGAAGCAACAAGCAGTTGGCGAGCCACCAGGTCCATGAGGTCCTGCAGGGCCGGTGCTGCCTCCAGATCCCCGGAGAGCTCTCTGGAAATCCACCTTTCCACTACAGGATGCAATATCGGGTTTCTATTGGAATCCTGATCCCAGAAGCGGTCGGAACTGCCCCCGGCCGTGCGTTCGTGGTGGAAGCGGGCTTGGCCGACGCTGCCGCGTAGGAGCCATATGACGAACTCCAACAGAACACACCCCAGCGACCAAGAGTCGAATCTGCGTGAAATGGCCTGTGGATGGTAGAGCTCGATCTCGGGCGGCTCGTACCGCAGCGTCCCGTTCCTGTTGGTGGTCACAAACCCCTTGGCCAGCCGCTGGCGCGTCTCAACAGCGTGAAACTTGGCAATGCCCACATCCGCGATCACCAGTGGGCCCAGTTCAAATTTACCACCGCGGCCGAAGTTGAGAATGTTCTCTGGCTTCAAGTCTCCATGGCGAGTGTTTGACGCATGCAGCTTGTCAAGCCCGTCGGACAGCCCTAGGAATTGTTGCCAGGCCCATTGGTTCACCTGCTGAGGATGCGTGGAGATGTCATGATTCCTCCAGAGCTCGCGCAAGTTGCCCCCATGGGCCCAAGGGAATACAAAACATCGTTTGGCACCCTTCCTGTACGCAGAAATGGCCTCGATGAGGTGGGGGTGCTTCAGGTTCCTCATGGTTTCGAGGGTTTTCGTTTCCTTCGTAAAGTAGTTGTTGAGTTCCGGCTCCGTGGCCCCGTCTAGGTGCAGTTGCTTGACTGCAACTTCATGGATCTTCACATGCATAGTGTTGTGCTCAACCTGGGAATTGAACGACGGTTAGCTCTTTGTCCAGCTCAAAATGAGGTGTGAGCGGTTTGGTATCTGTCTTACCAGAGTAAGGTAATTCTCAACGCTGACCGTGATGTGTTCTGATAGCAGCCCGAACTTGAAGACCTTTCCAAAATGGCCCCCACCTGCAGTTGTACCCGACAGACGAACGTACGGAAGCGGCTGCTTATGGTGGATTCCATCCTCGCATGTGAAGCTCTTGAAGCAGTACGCTAGGAACATCCACTGCTTCAAGACGAATTGGTCTAGATCCCCCAATTTCCAGCTCATCTTATCGCGGCCGTAGACGAAGCACTTCCATGGGCTGCTGTTCTGGTGAACTGCAACAGGGTAGATGCTATAGACAGACTTCTTCTGTATGTCCATGCGGACCGGAAGATTGTGGTCTGCAAAATCCCCCAAGCACAGAAGTGGCATCTTCTTGATGAGGTTCGTCGCGGCAAGTGTCAGAAAGACGCAGGGATTCTTAATTGAATACTCGACAAGTCTTTCACACTGTTCTTCATCGAAGAGTTCCTCATTGCGTATCGTCGTCTTTACTCGGTCTGGATTCAGGAAGGAGGTGAGTGCGTTGTGCGGCAGGTAAGTTGGGTTCTCCAATGTGTCGACGGTGAATTCCGGGACACACGCGGGACCGATAGTATCAAAACACACTTCTTCATCCATGGTGCTATGAGGTTTTGAAAAAGGATGACTTGAACCAGAAGGGCAAATAATTCTGTACCAGATTTTAGTCTTCCAATTGAGGTAGTTGTGCTTGGAGTTCGTTGGGGGGGATGTTCTCTAGAGCACGGCACAGAGAAGGGATTAATAGGCTCGGGTTTTATAGGTATTCTATAATTGTCACTAATCTTCACTTTCAATCACTCTTCCAGCCTTGTTGCGCAGCTCCTAGCAGAATTAAGGAAATATACTCGAGGTGCGTTATTAGCGGCATTCTTCTACAAAGCCTTGGTCTTTTTAATCGAGCGGTCAGGGTCACGCATCAGGGACTATTGGCTGACGTGCATACGAACATGCAAGATTCATTTTGGGTGTTGAGGCGGCTGATCCATGCAGCTGGCTCCTAGAGCCGCCTCGATACAATGCCGTCAAGGCTTGCAGAAGCCCCCGTTGGGCAGCGCTCCAGGTGGTGTGCGTCGTAAAAGACGGATAGCTGCAGGTTGACGCTTTCGCCAGGGAGGCTTGGAGTTGCCCAGGTGCAGCCTACCTCAAAATGTTCCCCCCACCCCTATAAGTATGGGTCGTGGAAATAAAAGCCGAAAATACAGTACCATGTAAGGATACTGCTCGATAAGAAAAGAGATCATCCTCCGACTAGAGCAGTCCAATCGTGCACCATTACCTGTGGGCGTGACGTGACGTACGCACGCCTCAATTGGCCTTCTAAATCGACTGTGTGGTTACAGTCGAGCTTTCCCAAGGGTTGGCTGCGCCCCGGGAACGTTTCAGCACCTCATTTGGTTCCCAAGGTATCCAGGATCGTCCCAATACCTTCACAATCACATGCATTATCTCTTCAGCGCCAAGACTATTGGTACCTATACGACGCAGCCGCCCTGGCCAAAACGCACCTCCTCCCACATTCCCCAGGCAGTGCTGACAGACACGAGGCAGGCATGATTTGCCCCATATAATCGTTATTGTTATTGTATTGGCTAATTATTCTGCACATCTGCAGGTGACGATGATCAATTCGGAAGTGAATCGCGATAAAATGCAACTCCGGCGACAAGGCTCTGTCCTCGGCTGAATCCGGAAACAAAAAGCTGTTATGGACATCAGCCATGCCTCTAGACTCAACGTGCAGCTGATCGCCGTATTGCCTTAGGGGCTTACTGCAATACTAATCAGACGCAAGTTTCCTTCACCGCCCCATACCGTTTGTCCACGAGGCTCCACGAAGTGGTCATCTGGGTGCTTTGCAGCTGGCCTCAAAGAATAGCTGAGCTTCCATTTGAAATGTTACGGGGAAATTCTCGGTAGAATCTTAGATAGGGACGGTGTAGGCAGAAACAAAAACGTTTCGTTTCGTTTCTATTCTGGGCCAGCTGGAACTATTGAAGCAAGCAGGCCAGCCACATGTATACATGAGGTGTGAGGGGAATCCGCCTTTGCATGAAGCATAAATGGTAGTGTTGTTAATCAAGAAGTTTCCTGCATCCATTATTAGTCGTAATCCAACTGGCTTCTGGGTCAATGGACAGGTTGCAAGACTGAAATTCAAGTTGCCTGTTGATTCGATATCTTTGATACGCCGACTTGGTGGTACCAAACACACCGGTGGACAAAGGCGAGTCCTACTCGACGGCGGATACATTCGAGCATACGAATATGTCTCTGAACATCAGGGTCGGTCTATTATATTCAAGTACCCTGAGGATCTTGTGAGGATATCGCTGAAAGATAGCCTAGGCCTATACGCAGGATTTTCAGCCATCAGAAGTGGGCTTACCTGCACACTCAAACAGGACTGCAAATGAAGTACAAAGCAGGGTGGCTCTATCGGACTCATCCGATCCCGAGAGTACGGATCTGGAGACCATACGAGAAATACTTTACGGCAGCTTCAAAACATCAAGGGCCTGGTCAGACGACGGCAGTGACTTGTTTCTTCCTAGAAACGCTCTTGGAAACATTTTGACGGAAAAAACCATACGGTTGCTTTTGATGAAGGTACCCGAGACACATATGATCAGCGTGGAAGAAATCACTGGCGAGAAGAAACGCATCAAGATATTCGCCATTCTCCTCCTGATCGGGGAGACCAAGCACATTGGGCCCATCATCGAGCAAGGTGTCTCCGATGATGACCTGCCACTATACAAGGACCGCTTAGAGAGTTTTCTACCGAAACCACCTAGACTCGCAGACTTATTTGTGACTTATCAGTGCAGGGTCGATGTTCCTGTGTGGGACTTTTCTCCACACAACTTCCGGGAGGAGAATTATTACTGGCATCGGAAGCTGCCATTCATGACGAAATGTAGACTATCCAGCGGTGGACAAGGGGTAGTCTGGAAGGTCGAAATTCATCCTGATCACTATGAAACGAAGATTCAGTCGGTAAGTTGAAGCTACCCAGACACGTATTTTCTACACGAGCTTGACATTCCACGTACATAAGAATCGCTGGGAGCGTCTGTATAGAGGTCCGTTCTTTGCTCTAAAAGAATTTGGAAACGAAACCGACTTCGGAGACGAATTGGAAGCATTGAAACTCTTCAACCAGCCTGGTCACAAACATGAGAACTTGATCAAAGCTCTGGCAGCATATTCACAATGTGGAAAGCACTTCTTGCTATTTCCCTTGGCCGACGGCAATCTAGACACATTCTGGCAGAAGGCCGGTCCGTCTCTTCAGGATCCCTTGCGGCTAATCAAACAATGTCACGGACTCACGCAAGGCCTGCACTGTATTCACCAGTACCGAGACATCAAGACCGCCAGCACATCATCTGATTGGAAAAGACTCATGGGTCGACACGGGGATATCAAACCTCAAAACATTCTGTGGTTCAGAGACAAGGACAGACTAGTGCTTTCGGACTTCACGCTGATGCGATTCCACGCTGAAGGGAGCAACACAGAGACTACCATGGAACGGATTGGTGGCACTATAACCTATCGTGCCCCAGAGGTGGCCGTAACGTTCAATAAACATGTCAGCCAAGGATATGATGTGTGGAGCCTGGGCTGTGTGTTTCTGGAATTCATCAGCTGTCATCTCATTGGATACAACGCCACGCGTGGGCAACATTTCGTAGGCGATGATGGGCGAGACTATCAAAGTTTCGATACCGTCCGCCTGGTGGAAGATTGCTCCAAGTCCGGATACCGTGAAAACAAGTTTTTCTTTCACAACGAAGTATCACAAGAGGCAGAGGTCAAACAATCTGTCAGACTGGTGAGTCAGGAGTAGCTATTCTTGAATTCAATATCCTGACCCGTACTGCAGTGGTTCTTATATCTGCACGGACTAGGACATTGTTCCGGTAAGCTGCACAGATTTTTGGACATCATACAGCATCACATGCTCGTAATCAATCCAGAATTACGATGGTCCATCCAAGAGGTCCTCCAGAGCTTGGACAAGATACTTGATAAGGACAGTCACCATGTCGAAGAACCGCAGGCAACCTCGCTTACCGACCACTTCCCTCCTTTGTGGGGGGATGACGAGTTTCTCCTGGGAATCCAACGATACTCGAGCACCCAGCCCTCGACTCATTCTCACTTGACCTCGAGCGCACATCTCAGTAGACCTATTCTTCCTAGGGACCCAGAACTCCTCACCGATGCTGCTGGCCCAAAACACGACATGGGACAGTTTATGAATGCCTTCGCAGACTATACAATGCCTTCTCGATCTTCATGTCCAGCTCGTATACAGCATACTTGCTCCACGACCATCGCGGCTGGCCCAATAGCACCAAAGGACGATGATATATTGCAGAAAAGCCAATCCCCTGACAATCAACTTCCTGAAAGTCCTGCAACGGCAACCACGGGTGCCCCTCGGAAGGAGCATTCTCTTCCAGAATTCTCCGAGTGTGTGTCTGATCAGATACCAGATCCCCCTCCGGATATGGACCTCCTGAGAGCGGTCGGGAATATCTGCGTGTCCCAGAAGCCTGACTTGCCCTCTACTCCGGCGACATCCCCTGGTCTTGCGTCTACATCGAAGACCCACAGCACATGTACAGAGGAGCCACGGCCCTCCATGTCGAGCCGCACTGATGAGTCAATGTTGAACTTCAGACGGCCCCAACCATCGCACGGCTCAGATACCTTCCATCCCATCGAAAAAGAAGGCGTGCCAAAGCCAGAGGTGCCAGCACTTTCGCTGCCCGCAGGCGACACGATCTTGAGCGGTGCGAAAAGGACAGAGACTAGCCGGGGGAGTGGGGCTACCGAGACGCACTCTTGGCTGAAATACGGGTTGGTTCTGTGGCGGAAGTTGAGGTCAATGCAAAAGAAAGGATTCCAGTTCACCTTGAAAAGAGGCCGACGGCTTTCGGGGCGTGGAGGGCGCGAAACTAACTCATCGGACAGAGGGAGGGTAACTTTTCGTTCTAAAGAAACAGCGTTCGGCAGTCAGGGGAGCTAACACGCAAGGAGCACCGGTTCTGTGACATATTGCTATCGCTATCGCTAGGCTTTGTATATTTTATGCCTTCCATTAGGAAGGTTGTCGTTTGTTTTACAAGGCGGGCGAGCATATAGAACATTGTTACCAAAGATTTATACCACTTATTTTCAATTCTGATTAGCTCTTGATTATACTTACTATAGATGACCATGAAGGAATTGTGAAGTCTGCCCGTGCTTACGTACAGTGAGTGTTAGCCTCCCCCGCCTCCAACCTTACTGAGACCTTCACCTGAAAGCATACTCCTGGGTAGGGAAGTTCATAATCTTCCAGACTCCCTTCACCTTATTAACGACTCTGTATGCCGCGTCCGGTCGTCGATTGTGCGGAGGTGTTTCGGATTTCAGATCTTCTTCTTGGTGACTGCTCGAGGACTGTTCTTGTTCAAGACAACCAGGCGAGTCTTCTGACGGCCCATTGTCTGTAGGACTTACCGCATTCTTACTCCTCGCTTGTAACTCCGGCTCTCTAACATGCTCAATACATGTAGCATTCGAGGGCTGCTTGCTTTCCGTCTCCCAAGAACCCCCTATCTCACTGACATTCTCCGTTTCTCTATCCGCTTTACCCTCTATAGGCTTAACCACCCAGCAGACGCTCATAGACCTGATATCTGGCCTAGGTAGCATCTCCCAGTTAATATTAAACGGCGTCGCGACAACACAGGGCCCATCCACGTCGAACGCCGCTACCAAATCATTAACGCGCCTGTCCTCGTCATCGGGCGTCCAAATTCCCGTTCCCATGGTTTCCATCATCCGGATGATACTGCCACGGTCAAGATCGTAGTCGTCGTATGATATAGAACTTTCCTGGATCATCATGGCTTGTATTTTACGCGTAATCTGCCGGGAAAGAATAGTCTCAAAATCGACCACAGGGCGCTTTCCCTTGGCTTTCGCAGTATATGAGTCGACGATAGAGTTCTGCGACCGGATGTACGATCCGGCCCACACGTAGCCGTCGCGCATAATACGCTCTATAACCCAAAGTTCTTGGTACCCACCGTCTGCCGGCGAGCACCTTAAATCCAGTAGGGACCAGGGGTCGGCCATTACGGCCGGGTGGGCAAACAGCTCATCGCCCGCGTCATCGGGGAGATACTCCTCGTCACTGTTGCGCGCATCGACCCGCACAGACTGCCAGAGGCTGCTTGCGAGTTTTCCCTCGCCGCTATCGACAAGATAGCGTATAGTTTCAAAGATAATCTCCGCAAGAGCCTTCTTCAAATCAGGGCTTAGCCCGATGATGTGGGCAATGACGTGGCTGTGAATACGCAGACCGGGTAGATAGAGCACCTCGCGCTTGAAAACGGCCTGCCCCGAATCCAAAGAAAGTATAGTATCTCCGTCCTGGCTGGATTTATAAAGCATCATCTTGATTACTGTCTTAACGGAATCGGTGCCGAGAATGCTGCGCTCTCTTTGAGTACGCTGCGCCATGCTCTCAGCACTCTCGCCTTCAAGGGGCTCAAAGGTGATAACCAGGGACTTTATCATACTCCAAAGATCACAATACTTTTCCTTGATAGGAGTCAAGTCGACCTTCCGGTCTACCACCCAAGAATATGCTGGGAGACATATGCCGGCTGTCGTATTTGCTGTATCGAGGTGGTGCCAATAGGGAGCAATATTGATATGCGTACCAGGTCGGATCTCATGGGATTGAATAGTATGGGGATTATTTTCGTAAGGTGATAGGAAGTTATGCAGCTGTATGTTTGGTTTCTTATAGAGTTCCGGAACTAAGATGGAGTAATCGGAGTTCAAAATAGCCTGTACTAATATCGCCGTCCGGAGCGAGGAGCATTTTCGTGCTAAAGCGAAGGTATCCAGTCTCAATTCGAAGTTACACATGTTAGCTATAATGGCAAGTCTGTCCTCGGGCCTGAAGCACCCTCGTGTCTTTAACAGAGTTAAGGCCGTGGCTGCATCACAAGACGGTCGTGGGCCGTAAATGCCATCACTGATGGCCCAGACGGCGGTGGCAAGCGATGTTGCTCTCCGGGCGCTTGGGTGAAGATTGTTTGCAATGCTTAATATCTCGGCGGCCCGCTTGGATACTTCTCCTATGGCCGGATCGGAAATAAATTGGGAGTTCCATATAGGAGTTGCGATTGTGTTGCGGTAGTGAATGCTACTCAACTTTCTGTGTTAGCAAATGTTTTCCCAGAATAATTACTATGAGCACAAATAAGAATAATTACATGTGGTAAGAAAGAATATAAGTCATAAATGCAGGTTGGTTACTGGCTAGGGATGATAACCTTGGAGACCTTTGCGAAAGTTCCTGTGACTCCTAGAGAAAGCTGAACCGAGAGTTTGACTTACATATTGGGGGTGAAAAACCCTTTTGCCCCCTCCACGATGTCTCGAAATTGACAAACGTGGATTAAAGCATGGTCAGGCTTGGGTAAGCGATTATCTGTCAACCGCATGATCGACTCCACAATGTTTGGCTTGACTCTGGGAAGCTCTTGCACTCCTTTGCCTTTGGGCAGAACCAGAACCAGCTTGTCTCCTGCGGACAGTGCCTCCTGGACGATCCACGCTCGGGTATAGTAAGCATCGTTATTCATCATCTCGAAGAAGTCGAGTACGAGGTTGCGGGTCTCCTCATTTATCACGGGTGGTGGTCCATCTCCAAGCCAGGAATACTTTCTGCCAGATGGATGCATGTAAAAACGGCTCACGGTGTGGATGGCGTCCATCTGAGCCTGGGTCGAGATGGCAGCGGAGTCAAGAAGGCCAGCCGTAATCGCGGCGCGATTGTACAGGACGTCCATGGCTTGTACGCCGAGCTGTTGCTCCTCACTTTTGTCCTGCGGAAGACATTCCTGGTCGATCCATATCATGCGCAGTCCGTAAGACCTTGCCACGTCTACCGCTCGGTCGAGAATGTCATCAGGTGCCCTGTTTGGTCTCTCAGAGCCGTCCAGCATTGTGATGGTCTTGGTCTTTGGCCGCTCAACCGGCCTGCCGTCCTTGTCTTTGGGCCAGCAGTAGGAGACGCAGACGAAGTGTCCGCACCCTGGCCCTCCCAGATTATTCGGACAAGTAGATCGTGGTTTGACAAGGCGGAATCGGCGGGCTTTTCGATGTCGTGGGAATTCAGCAAAGGCCTGGCATGACGCGCAATTCGATATGTCTTCTTGGTCGTCGACGGCTGGGTTCTTGTCCTTGCTGATGCCTTTCGAGCTCGACGAGGCCGCTTGATCGGCATTCGGATCAGGGAGATTGGCATTCGGATCAGGGACTTCATTCGGATAACTCCCTAGAGACAATGCGATCGCTCGAGCAAGCACCGCATCAGAAGATTCTCTGTCATATCCTGTGTCTTCATTGCCACCTAGAATTCGAACTGTTCTTCCACTGTCTCCCGGGTCCTTGATCGTAAGCTGGCTGTCAGCTTGGTCCAAGCTGGACTCATCGTTCATCAACTCGTCTGCCTGGTCGACATCAGTCTCATCGGAGGCTAGAAATTTCACATGTCGATGCGCCCAAATATGAGCCTTTTGCCGACTGATGCGAAATTGGGCCAGCCTGCCGACCGTCGCCGTAAGATTAGGACCAATTCCAGTCGTTGGCTCGACGCTCACGTCATCAATCATGATTGAGGGAGAACTGTCCATCCTGGCCGGGGGGGGGGTGTCGTTTTGAGGGGAGAGAAACAATGCAGTTTTCTTTCTCTGTGAGGACCTTGAGGGCCGAGGGGTTCTCTTGAGTTAGAGCGAGCGAGCGAGCGATAAACTGGGTAAGTAAATATAGGTGATTGAGAAGGCCTTTCTACTGTCCCCTCAGCGCCAGCAAGACCGAGAGGGTGCCCTGATCTTATAGATTATTGGGGTAGATACATACCATGTAAACCTACCTACCCGTCCTAACAAACTTACCCTTCTCCTACACAAACTCGATACCTGTGCTAACAGCTATTTTAACCGCCTTTAAAGCTATAAGATGCTATATATAACTGGGGAACGGCGGTAGGACCACTTAGTTAGATAGTTAGATACGCCGCTTAAGGCTGCGGAGGCGTTTGAAACCTTCCTGGACAGCACTTGTCCTTTGCTCCCCAGTGCGTGCCACGACAAGGCCCGGGTGTCTACGATGCTCCCCGAGGGTCGTTTGGGTGCTTGGAGACGTCCAGCCCCAGGAGTGGCCACTCGCCTTGATTCACTGTCGTTTTTGGCTCCTTATTTCGAGCAACCCAGCTGTCGGGTGCGTCTATGGAGGAAGCCGGGAGGACAGCTCCGGAATACTATGAGTGGCTCGACTGACCCAGTCACCCAAGCAACCAGCCGGGGAGCACCGACCGGTGAGGGCCATCTACTCAAACTATTCGACGGCTCTTCCTGCCTTGGTGTATGATATGGCTCTAGCGTGGGATTCACTGGAGGCCGAGGATATTGTGGCAAGCCACAAGCCATCAGTTATATCCAATCGACGCTGTGGTCCGTGGTGAAAAGAAAGTGTACTATCGACAGAGCGTCCACCGGTGTAAATACTATCTCGACCAACTAGAGATACGCGAAGTCTGGGGTAGCAAGTACAACCTCGGGGTCAAGGTACATCGACTACCCCAGTCCCACGCTCACTCGACGCCCGTCGAACAAGGCTCTAGACTACCTGGGGATCAAGGGGTCTCATCTGCACCCTTGTGCTCCCCCGGCCTAGTGGGGGTGAAGTCATGATGTCTGATACACAGAGCCGTGATACCGGAAAGTAAAGGGGTGCACCGACTGCCAACAGGTAAGACAACTCTGGGGATGTGTTGCAACCGTGGTGGATATTGAGGCGATGAGGAAATACTCCCACGTGCAACCAGGACCACAGCGAATAGTTATCACCGGAGGGTGTGAACAGGAGCCAGGGGTGGTGGGAGTGTGAGAGGATAGGGTGGAGTACATACAGAGATAAATTCATTAAAATCAATATTTGGCAGGAAATGGTGGCTTCTTTCCGGATGTTTACCAAATTGTCACGAGCGAGCGTCGACGCCCACCCGTTGATGAAGCTTTATCCTGCCCAACCACCCCCATGCAGTGGCTTGAGGCTGTGTGACCTGCATGTATGCCCGTCAGATTGTGATCTTTTACAGCACTTCAAAGAAAACATTCCAAGCCTATAGGACTGCGGCTAACGAAGGAACGTCGCCGTATGGTGCATTGCTGTTGGAGTGCTGGGCCAAGGGCGGATATGTGAGTCACAACCCAGGTGTGTTGGACCGTGGTCATTCCTTTGCCGATCCATGTTCACAAAAACGCTGGAGCCCGTGCCATTTAATGGGAGTATTTGTCCTGGGATTGGTGCGAAGAACGGATGAGGTTGAAAGGGAGCTGATACATAATGGCCGACATTCATTCTTGATCTGTCGTCAATGTCGTGGATGCTGGAGGGTACAGATTCCGCACAGTAATTACTGTGCAATGCCCCAGATGGCCAGGGTTGTTACAGTAGTCAGGGGGGGCGATCTGACAGGGCATTGAGCGCCCTGTAATTAGTTAGCACACCACCAAGGTCAGAGTATCATCCCCCCCATGCCTCATCTGTCGCTCTCATCTTCTTGTCGACCCTCGATTCGCTCCCCGCATTGTGGTGGCGGTGGGATGACCACCAACGTCCAATCTGCGCATGCAGGCAAGCGGCCAGTTGTCAGTCATCTGAACCAGGCGATGCCCGGACAACTCATCAATGTCAACCACCCACTGGCGACATACGAGGGTGGGAGAACAACCTTGGGAAGACGTCGGGGAAGCCTGGTAAACGAGCTGCTGAGAACGGAATCATGAGAAACGGTCCAAGAGCTTTGAGAAACGGTGAGCCAGGGTGGTTGACCTTGATCGGCAATCACCTCCAGATGACCAAGCTTCCAAACTTTACTACCTTGAAGACCTGCGTCATTCACCTTGACCACTGCGGCCCAACATGGACTTTTCTCACCTACTGACGAGGGCCGAGACAGCCCCAAGGAGACATCTGGAGTGATTGGCCTGGAATCCGCATTATCTCTCATCTGTTGTTCAACAAACTCGCGAGATCGCTACTCCTAGATCCTTCACGTACCTTCTACTGCCCGCGTCAGCTCACCGGGCATGTAAGCAGGTGCATTCCCGCGAGTGATAGACCGTCCTCCTGCTAAGTCATGTCAGCCGGAGGCGCGGATCAGGAAGCAGCCGTTGTCCAACCCCCCCCCCCTCTCCCCCCGGCTTCAAATTCAGCATGCGACATTGCCTGGGGCTGCTGCATGTCGTTGCCGTCTGTCGTACAGAGGGTACCGGTACTATGCACTGTACCCAGTGGAGTGTCCATCAAGCCCTCAGACAAGTGTAGCAATACTCGCTCTCGGGAGTGACTAGACAGTTAGCTGTCGATGCAGGCAATGGGAAAGCGATGGCAGCATGGATGGCAGCCTGAATGGCAGATCCTTTCCCGGCAGCACAAACCAGCGGTCTGCCTAAGACACCCGGATCCCCCTTTCGACAGTAGGGCTTACATCAGCGCAAGCCGTACGTGTGTAAGACGACGTGATTGTGGGGCTTGTGGAACATGTTAGCCTGCATAAACCCCGGCATACATCTGGAACGTCAGTATAAGCCCTATAAGGCGGTGTTAGTGACACCGACTGAGGCTCAAGTCGTCCATCTCAGTGTGACTGGGGGCCGGGAATCTCACATCGGTATCCCAATTCGACTGGTATGACTATGCAGAGATGTTCCTCATAAAGCACGACTTCTTCCACGCAAGTTGCAGGTCGATTGATTGATGTTGGAGTATCGACTCAAATAAGTTCCCATACAAACACATTAGAGTCTTCTTCCACCAAAGCACCAAGCCACCAAACATTCAAGTCGCAAGGCGTTTCATATCCACAAACAATTATCCTCGGTGTCACGACCAACCCAATAAATTGAACTCGGTCCATCTGACAGCACATACGACACCTGCACCCCAAATCAGTCACAAAGATGGAACCCATCACCGCCCCAGCAATCACAGCATGCCCTCACCACCAAGACCGGAAGAAGGGTCACGGCAACATCACCCGGAGGCTTTTGTTTCCCAGGGCCTCCGGGCTGCCCCGCGGCAAAGTGAGGAGGGCTGGCGCCTCAGAGAATGCGAGCAAGACGGATGTCTGGAGCTTGGATATGTGAGGTTTCATCCTGGCGGGACTCTGGGCTACAGAGGAGTTCGTCGACAAACAAGGGGTGGCAACTACGGAGTACAAGATACACAGCGTGAAGTCATGGGACTCAGGGTTGAGACTCGCAAACGTCAACAAGGCACAGTCAGGCCAAACAAATCTGACATATAAACTATGACTTGTAGTCAGGCCGCAAGGCCGACCACTTTTATTCCTGTATAATGATATCAGTCTCTTAACCGCTCTGGCTTACACCTTAGTCCCATTGAACTTCGATGCCATGCCCCCCTACAACTGGAATGAATGCTAAAATCCCTATTTGAAGTGCCAAAGGCCACGATCAGAGTCTCATCACAAACCCAGGGCCTTTCCTCCTCGCCCCACTGACTGTGTAATACAGCCAAGCCTCTAACTTCTTGACAAAGGGTGGCACGTCGGCAGAGTGATTGGTTCTGCGATGCCGCGATATCACAGACTCAGACGCAGTCAGCATATGTGTTCCTGAAGTCAGCTGGCTGTCCAAAGCATAGTCGTCTGGATACATCCATAGCACAGATTCCCTTTTGCATAGAAATGGCGAGTTTATTGATCCTCTTTTTTCTTTCTTTTTTTTTCTCTCTCTCTTTTTCCTGGTGTGTGAAACGTGTCAAGTTGATCAAGACATATTTCGTTCATTTCACTCACGCCTTATGAACTTGCATTTCCAATCGGGTAATAGCGAGGTTATCACTAACCCTAGAGTTCCTTTTACCTATGCCTAAAATGGAGGTCTGTGGCCTACTAATAACTGCTGTACCAGGAAGAGAAATTTGGGTATCCAAAACAGCGAACATCTGATACAAACAGGAGTTGTAGAACAAGGATGAATCAAGCAACTTGGTGGTCTGGATAGACGGGTAGAGCACTCGCATGCTGGTCCTGTAATTACGGGTTCCCACTGCCTGAAGACGAGCCCCTGTTGTCTGTCCTTCCTAGGGTCATGATGGCGGGACACACCAGTTGACTAGCCCGGGCTGGTCACTGGGAGAACGGTACTCGAACAGTGAGCTACAATGAGACACTCGACGGCGCTCAGGGCACGTATACCAACACTCAATTGCTCTAGCTACCAAATACAATAATCGCCTGGGTATCAACACAATATTGTCTAACATGGCTACTGAGGTGGTGGAGGCGTCTTTGAGATCACACCAAAGACGATAACGGTGACTACAGCGGCAGAAGAAGCTTTTGGGACTACTACGGAAAAGAAGAAAACTGCACCCCATCACTATCGCAGATAACGGGGTCGTTCACATCCTACGCGACTAACGAGACTAATAATAGTTATGTTTGGTCAAAACCGACTTCGAAAGGAACCAGGTTCCGGGATATAGAAGCTCCCAAGCGTCTGCTGCAGATGCTTCATCCACAGATCAGCAGCAACCCACAGAGCAGTAGACTGCTTGGGGTCGGACTTAGAATGAGGTTCCTAAATGGGCATCAGTTATTGGTCGTATCGCTACGAATAGACTATGACAGGGAACATCAGGCACGGTCTATCACCTAGGCGTAGAAGACGACAATACTCATGTACATGGCACCAACTCTCAGTCAGGTCAAAACTCATGCCAGGGATCATCGCGCTCGAGGCGCAAAGGTCCAAGTTATCACACACGTATTCATTTACTCTCCATTAGTCCATGACCACATAGTGTGAGTTCGGTTCTGATGAAGATCATGTCTGGGTACAAAAATCGAGACAAACCTTAGACGTGAGGCACCATCATAGCAGACAATAGTCCGCGCTTAACTTTCTTCATCAACTAAATATCGCTCTAGTGGTGTTAGCCGCGCAAGGCGCTATCGCTAGCGCAGCATTTGTGTAAGTGAGCCTGGTGGTGATGTGCACGTGCCATATTATGATCCGTGCCCTGGTCGTCATGACTTCAGCTTCACCAAGTCCAAAATAACTGATGTGATCTGCCACTGTGTGCTTGGGTACCGTGTAAGTTAGATGTCCCTTGACATTTACTATTCTCCGTTTGAAAGTCTTGAATTTCTGTTTGCCACTGTGTAATCCATCGAGATCAGAAGGAGGACTAAAGTGCTCTTGGGCGCCCACCTTCTTTCTTCCTTCATCTATGCAGGTATGGCGCTGGGTATTCCGAAGTAGTTTCCCAAGGGCTGTCTTATACCTCAGCTGGTATAACCACGAACATAGTCTGGATACTGGAGGAATGTATGAGCGCAAGACGCCATGGCACTCGTCACCATTCTACGCCATGTATGGGTGGGACTACTTTCAACAGTCAAGAATGTAGCAAACGATACCTTTCATATTGGAACCTGGGAAGTTAAGCAGGGTTCGGCCCCAATTGGCTCTATTCTGCTTTGACACAACCATGAGAGCGACTAGCGAGTGCAAGGAGACGAACTTCATGGCCACGCGACTATCAGGCACTGATAGCTTGTCAGGGGGCATCATTCTTGCTGTGCCTGTGCGGCCTCGAGCTTCGTCTCTTGCAAGAGCTGCTGATTGCTTCCCTCTAACCTGGTGATTTCCAGGGAGCTTCTGAGTATTTAATGCAAAACCAGAGTGCTCCCGTCGCCCTGTTCCAACTCTCTTCATCTTTCCCAATTGCTCTCTATTCACTATCAACAGTCTGTCTGATACCAATAGACACTCTGCGATCCATCTATAACAAACAACAATGTACCCAAACAAGACAGCAACACCGCACGTCGCGGTCGAAAAAGACCCAGGCGAGGCCGTCCGCAAGCAGCCACGCAGGGTCAAGGCCTACTGCTTGCGATGCCAGACGCGAAGAATGTCTCGTGGGTATAAGGCCCACAACTGCGAGGCCTGTCAGTACAAGGAGCCTCAGACGGGTGCACGGCGCCACTACAACAAGCGCCCACCGGGCCAGACCTCTCTGGCAAAGTCTCCCAAGGTTTACTGCGAGGGGTGCAGTGCTCGGAAGAAGCAGGGGCCGGCAGTCAACAATCGTTCCCGCATGAACGCCAGGCACAACTGTACGCAATGCCTCGAGCTACGACGGGAGGCGGCTGTGTGGATGGCGTCCGAGCCTCAGGACCAAGGGCCAAGGATCGTGCCGGATGACCCCCGAGTGGAGTCGGACTCGCCTTTCAGGCCGGGAGCTGACCCGAACAGAACGCTCTCAGAGGAGCCCCGGTTTGATTAAGTGGATATCAGACTAGGGGTAAAGGCACAGGGAGACTGGTGGACTGGGATAGTGTAATGCTAGGAGGCTAGGAATCAGAAAGACAGGGCAGCGTGTATTTATACATTCACGGGTGTAGTAGTGGTTTTTTTTTGTCTTTCTCTCAAGCTTAGGGAGTCAGGCCGTGCCCAGGTGATGGTTTCCTCCCTTCACTTGCTCTCACGTCATATCTAGAGGTGAATATTATGAAATCAATACCTGGCAAGAACCAAGTCATCTCGCCACGGACAATGTAAATTCGAGGTAGGAATGAATAAGGGATGACAGAAAATAACAGAGTGGCATGTGCCTATCCTATATCTAGTACCGATGTATCATAGTAAGAGAAATTCCGATATTTTCCACCGCCCTGAACATATATCTGAGAACACCTCTCCATCTATAATGTTATGCTGTGAGCAGAACCTATAACTTTCCAATGTATCTCCCCTGAAATGCTGGGTCGTTGCTTAACTATCTGTCCGGTTAAACAGCATGCAAGATTACGGGTACGGGGCTTCCGTGGAGGAGAACAATTATGTCGTCTCTCTTGGATTCGGGTTTGGAACAAACACAATGCTTCTTGGACGTAACACGGAAAGTCCAGCCGTGAAGACAAATGGATAGGGGTCCCCACATCATGCATTGGCTGAGCGACCTGCCGCTAATAATTTATTTAGTAGTGTTTCCGTGTTCCTCCGATGGGTCCATCGTAGAAATAGCTGCCGGTATTCTTTCATCTGGGCAGGTGTGCGACTTGCATGGACCATGTTGAAGGTTGCAAATCCCTCGTCAAGTATGAGCGTTCGCCAGTACGCATCAAGGTTGGTATCGCTGTTTGCGTAGAGTTGGCTCTCTAAACTGCCTGGTTCCCAAAATCGCACGCAGCCGTCGGTATATGGATCTATTGCATTATCAAAGCATCACTTATCCCGGTCACATTCGGAGCGTTTCAGGCACGCGTCGCTGTCAATATAGAACGTGTTTTTATAGGGTAAGGGAGTGAATTTTGCAATAACAGACGAGGAATCTTTATAAGGTCTTGAGCCCTGCTTGACTACTATTTGGATACTAATTCTGCTCGCCGAAGTAGTCCGAATCCTCTGCACCGGGATCTTGACCTCCGTTCTATATAGCTAGATTTGCTTCTGCAGAAGGCCAAGGGTATCACCAACAACGATACCAAGTCTCGTCGGCTCATTGTGATATTAGAAGCGATCACGGACGAGCAAGTCCACGGGTGTCAGGAATAGTCTGGATACGAAGACATCGGGAGGGAGCGGAAGGCATCGCAGGACCTGTGGAAACAACGAACTGTTGTTCATTGGGAAATCCACGGAATTTGTAACCCGAATTTTAATCAAGTTCCTTGAAATATCTAAATATATCTTTTTGAGAAGCCCATATTACCGCCATGGACGCACAGGTCTCTTGCGGGGTTTGCGCTGAAAGTGTTCTAGGGATATATCAAACCGCCAGAACGGAATTTTACACATAGACTGATCAATGACAACCCTTGTAGTTGCTGAGACTACGACGACTGCCTTCGAGGTACTGTTGATAGACGACGTTCGACCAAGTCCCTGCTGTCTCATCAATTCTTTTACCATCGTCTAATCACCAGTGTTGTGATTTTCAAGACTCGCCTCAGCCGATGGTTCCAAACTATTGAGAGTGAACTCCATGGTATCCTCTTTCAATTTATCCCAACCCAGAACGATCAGGTGTACGTGGAACATGTGAACCGGAGGGCTCTCGCCTGCGGTATCTCCGCGCCCCAAAGTTTGGAATCTCACATGGATGAGAGGCGCAGGCGAGTCGTGGCGCTGTCGACTGAGAAAGAAGGCCTATTCCTCAAGGTCCCATGACTCTCGAGGAAAAACCGAAGCAAACTCCACCATATCAGTAACCGCTATTTGGCAGAGGTGAGTCCGAGAGTCCCCCAAATAATCAAGCCCATAGATTGGCCACGGCACATTTCCCAAATCGGCCGCTGGTAAAGTGGGTAGCATACTGCGATTCATCCATGTGACATCCGGCCAATGTGTGACTGGGATTAAATCATGGCAGTTCTGTCTGGCGAAAGTGTAGGTCTCACCAAATAACCTCAGGTGTATCCCCATTAAGTCTCCCTGTCGAGTTGCGCACACAGGCAATATCATTATCCGGCTCTTTCGATGTTTCGTCACTGGTTGTAACAAAACCCCAACCCACATTTCGATGTCCCGCCTGAATATCATACAGACTCTACTCATAGTTTGCACGTCGGGAAATCTAATAGACCCACAGTCTCGATAGAAGAGTGGTGAAGGGGCCTACAGGCCACTGAGATTTTCATCTGGAATCCCTTCAATGACTTCCAGTGGTGCCGTCCACGCAAGGATCGTCAAATCATTAGTAGATTTCATGATTTCCTCTTGAAGTCGATAGAATGCCTTCTCTTGTTCCCCATATAGCAATGGCATATTGATATCGAATATGCCAAGGAGGCAATATGCCGCGTCTTCCAACCTTGTCGTTTGACGATTTGCCGCCCATGACATTCTTTGTGCGACGGATATATCCCTCAAGGGTATCTGGTGGTTTACTATTCCGACATCGATACACGTAATAGCGGACAGGCCCTCGATGTACTCATGCTTTGAACACAGGAGAGCCCAGTGCTGGTCGAAGAAGTCGATACGGGACGGAGCTACTAACATTTGAACTCTTGGAGAGTCCACCCGCGGGTAAACCAGCGACATTGAGGTAGCTCTGATTGCCAAGAAGGACCACTTGTGATATCCGATAGGAAAGCGTAGCACCTGGAAGATTGTTGGTACCAACGATACATGGAATTAATCGCCTGTGACAGCTCTGCATTACTGGACTTGTCGATGCAGCAGGTGTCAATCCAGGCGTATTCCAAGCAGTCTTTGGAAGCCTGTTCACAAGTCCTACGGATCTTGTCGAACCCATCCTTCTTGTAGCATCGGGATGGCACTTCCATATCTTTGAAGCTGACTTCATCGTGGCCCCACGTATGAGAAAGAATGGCGTAAAGAGGGATTTCGCTACCGATAAACTCCTCGAAGGTTCTGGTCCTGACGTTGAGGAGGCGCATTTTCTAGAGACCTCGAAATTGGCAGACGGCGTTACAGACTACTGAAAGCAGCTTTTTGGGTAGGGGATACTGGTACCGAACGAGGCGGCGGGGACGTCGTTGCTGATGTTGATGCAGTGAAGAGGGTCTGCTGAAACCGCCATCAATATGGTGCGCGGCAGTGCAATCTCTGCGGAAAGTCACTTTTCCACTATAGCCACACCACATTTCTCCTAAATAACCAGATTTATAAATACCTGCTTTTACGCTTAACCTAATTAATATTATAATAAACTAAAATTAAAAAACTATAATTTAAATATTAAATATATAAAATATATTTATTATATATTTATTATAATATTATATTTATTTAATATAAATAAAGTACTTAATAGAGTTTAATAAGGCGTAGGTATATATTTAGAAAATCTAGAAATACTAGGAAATAAAATCGAAAAGGTACGGAATTTTCTTATCGGGACGGGTACTTATCAGCGATAAGATAAGACTATACGAAAACCGGAAAACGAGAAAATTCTTTATAATCTCTTTTATAAAAGAATAGAAACGTAAAATTAAAAGTTAAATTTATAAGTATAGTAAATATAATATTTAGTATTTTACAGTATTTTTTATTTATTTGATTTATTAGTTATAAGCTAGTAAATCGAGATATTCTCCCGATTTGGGTTATTATTATTCGGTCTTAGGTGTATGTCTATTGACGATTTTTGACTTTCCGCAGAGATTGCACTGCCGCGCACCATAATCAACGCGGGGTCGCCTTCAGCTGAGTGTCTGTAATACGTCTGATCCAACCATCAGCAGTGATATGCCCACGTGACAGCTTACGACAAGCAACTGGTCACACAGAAGTATGGCTTACGGCTGTGGATTGTGTTGGTGTGGTACGTCAGCGACGTTGAAGAAGGCTCTATAAGCCACAGTCACGGGACCGGTGTGTATTCTGACATATAGTCAGCTGCGATATGCAGATGCAAAGATCAATATCAATGGTGACCACCTTGGCAGACGGAGGCCGAGGAAGACGATGCAACGAAGGTCTGAATATCCATCCGCCACCATCATCCGCCAGATCCCTGGTCGTCGTTCCCTGCGATGTGATGTATCTCCTGCCTTGTTTATTGACCCCTGCATGAGCCCATTGTTCGGGACTGATTGACAGTCGGTAATTAAGGCGTGGCTCGACCAGTCCAAGGCAGGCAAAGACCCATGTGGTACTGTACACTGGCCCCAACTTCTGGCTGCTCGTCCTGCTGTGTGGCCGTCGTCTGATTGCCGGAGTCGTCAGCAACATTGAAGATGCTACATGATGGCCAACTTCTATCTCGAAGGAAAACCGGTGTGGTGTGAGACGTCTGTCATGATAAGTAAAAAGGCGGTCGATCCCCACCCGCTGCCCCCGCCGAACTTTCTTCTCGAATCATTCCCCGCAAAGCCACCCCAGCCAAGCAGGTGCCGAGCAAGGTGGTGTGGGTATACCACAGTACCGTAGGCGACAAGCCTGGACCCTACCAGTACCGCGTACACGCCATATCTGGGGCCGCAACATCCCAATGACAGACGGGCCCATGCGCACAGCAGTTCGAATCACATTAACCGAGCCAAGCACCAGGGCCGTTCGTGGCTGGCTCAAACCCTACATCCCAGGAGCATGCCAATGTCGCCCCTCGCCGGCCACCGCCATGTTACGCTTGCGGACAATTCGCCAGGTGGTTCCGAAAAAAAGCAAACCGCCGAGGGCATCGTCTTGGTATATCACAGCCACTTATTCTACCGGAGAGACCAGCCGCTACAAATGGTTGCTTGTTCCTCGACCTGGTTTAATATCGATGAAAAAGAGATGCCGTGTTGTAATCCGCCTGACCCGGCCAGATCCGTCGTAGAAATATGCTAAGTCCTGCTGTTGCGTGAACATGGTGAATGTTCCAAATATTCCACACACTCTCCCATGCCAACTACTCGCTTGATGGTGTTCGTTTCCTCGCTTCCCCTTCCTGTTGAACTTGGGTAGCGGGCTTCAAGACTATTCGCTGGAGGCTCGTCCGTATTTGACCTCTACATACAAGAACATGACCGGATCCTTGACTCTGCGCCTTGACGATAACACGGCTGGAGGGTATGACTGTAATCAGAACATTGGTAAATATCCTTGTTTCCAACCACTCGTCTGCAAATGTGGCCATCCGCCATCCACTAACAAGTCTCCCCAGGCCCAACAGGCCTGGCCGTCATCTGGGTCATGGTGGCACTGGCCATGACCGTCGTCGCGGCAAGAGTCTACGCACAAGCCCGACTGACCAAGCAGTTCGGCCTGAGCGACTACCTCATGATCTGCTCCATCGCCGTCATCTGCGGCTTCGCCAGCTTGATATCGGTGCAGTACCGGTACGGCTGGGGCCAGCACCAGGCCTGCATCAACGACATCCAGGAGGTGCAGACCCAGCTCAAGTTCAACATTACCAGCCAGAGCTTCGGCATCATGGGGTCGACCTTCGGGCGGCTGTCGTTCATCGTCTTCATGCTGAGCCTCTTCGACGCCAAGACGTGGCCGAGGCTGTCCCTGCGGGCCTTCTTCGTGCTGCAGATCATCACGAACGTGGGGACGGTCATCGCCTGCTATGCGCAGTGCAGGGACCCCAGGGCGCTGTACGACTTCTCGCTGCCCGAGAGCCTGTGCTGGCCGGCGGAGGTCCAGACCGTAAGGGTTTTCCTCCCCTTCTCCTGGTGTGGGCGTCCGTGGATTTCCTGGCAGCTGACCTCGTGGGGGAACAGTATCTTGGCTACGCCCACACATCCTTCAACGGCGTGACCGACCTCTACCTCGCGGCCCTGCCAACGGCCATGGTTTGGAACCTACAGATGGCGACGCGGCTCAAGGTCGGCCTCGCGGTCCTGCTGGGCATGTCTGCTGTGGCCCTGGTGGGACTCGTCATGAAGTGCGTCTACCTGAGCGCCCTCTCGGACCGAGGTGACTTCAGCTACAACACCGTTCCCATGTTCACCTGGATTACGTGAGTAACCCCATACCTACTACTTGAAGGCCACACACGTGCTGACACCGCCCGATCAACAAACAGCGTCGAAGGCACACTCGTCGAGATCGCAGCCTCAGTCCCACTGCTCCGGCCACTCTTCAAGCGCCGCTTCGGCGGCCTGAAGCCCAGCAACAAGCCCTCGAGCTACGAGCTTCCTCACTACACGCCACGGTCCGGAAAGATTGACTCGTCCGGTCTCAGTGGCAAGCTCGGCCGGGGACGGACGACCATCCAGTCCAGCGGGACGCATGGGGGGATGGAGGACGACAGCTCTATGGAGGGCATCCTGCCCATGCGGGGGAGGAACCCCAACAACAACAATGCCATACTGGTGCGGCAGGAGTACTCGGTTAATTTCCAGGATGTCGCTCAGGGGATGGGAAAGGACGAGGAGGACCGGATAGACGGGCCTGCGAGGCACCTGAGTGACCAGAGCCTGAGCAGCATGGATCAGCAGCACCAACAGCAGGATTCGGCTTGGCCGGGAAGCTCGTGAGTGGATGGAAAGAGGTGGGGAGGCCCTGATTGAATGACAAGACCCTGCAACAACCGTGTTCTTCCTCCGAGATGAAGACATGGTATGATACGAAGGAAGTGTGGTTGAATGTTGGGTCGGATGCATAAAGGAACAACAGAGTTCACTTGCTGGCTGTGCGTCGGAGAGGGTGTGGTCGACCCGAGGGGTTACATAGGCCCTGGTCTGGCTTGACCTATCGGCTTCAGGGTGCAGATACCGAGTAGCCGGGCTGCAGTGCATAGTGGGAAATCAGGAGATTGTGTGGTATCATTGGTGGCATATCCTTTGCCTAAACGCAGGTACAGAAGCCGTCTTCTTGCCTGCATCGATTAGCCGGTTACTGAAACATTGCCCAGGGTGTTTTGTAGTCTGAACGCTCTTCAAAATGCATCTTTTGCCGTGATTTGCGAGCCCCGCGGACATATTGCCCGTATCGGCCCTGAAGACTGCATAGGTGTAACAACAGCCACCCCGTTGCAGAGGTCGATTTCGTCGATCAAGCGGCGGCACAACGGTCAACTCATTCGCGCCTGTTGATGATCAAAGACAAGGGTTGAGCCTATCGGCAAGACACTCCCTACCTGGGCGCACCTGCATGGCCCTACTGCAAGGAAATCGGTATTTTCTGTCTCGTGGCGTAGACCGACATTGTCGACCTTGTCTCTCGCTTCTTATGCCAACCTGCCACAGATGATCATCTTCCCAGCCCCAACATGCTGTCGTGCTTCACTCCTCCGGGTAACATGACCGACCATCGCTTGCAAGCCGCCCTAGCGGGCACTTTGGATCCGCACACAGTCAAACGGGTAAGTAGGCGTTTATCACGGGATGATCTTCAACGCACGGGGGAGGGGTCCTCAGAGGCTCAACCCCGGCTATCCCCACCAGATGACCCGGAGCAGGACTGCTGCACCCTTGCCGGTCCTCATCTGAGTGCGTGCCGTGGTGCTGTGGGACTGACTTGCGCTATTACGGACAATAGTCATAGGTGGGTTCAATTGGTAATAGCCTCTTCCAACAGTGGCACTGTAGGCGGCCTTTACTTTCCTCATATCATAGCAATCTCCGGAGGTCAGTTGAGCTAGAGTTCGGAGGGGATATGCTCGCCAGGAGTGTGCTTGTCTTGGGGCCTCACTAAAAAGAAGGGGTTGTTGTCGTTTCTTTTCCTCCGTTCTCTGGCCGAAGTGCTAGGACTTGCAGACATCAAATCTCTTAAAATGCCCTCTCTCCTCCGGACACTCTTCACAGCCCTCACGGCCGCCCTGGCCGTGTCGGCCAGGCCAAGCTCATCAACATCATCATCGAACCTCACCGTCTCGGTCCTCCATGACTTTGGCCATGCCTCGTGGATGGAGAACCTGGCCGTCCGGCACAGCGGCGAGATCCTCACAACACGCATGAACACGCCCGCACTGTACCAAGTGAACCACCTCACCGGCACACCCGTCGAAATAGCAACCTGGGACGGCACAAAATGGGCGGGCTGTCTGGGCATAGCAGAGGGAAAGACGGACCGGTTCTATGTCATCCTCGCGGCGCTGTTCGAAGAGGGGACCTTCCTGAAGACGGGCGGCGTGAACTCCATCTTTGAGGTAGACATGAGAACCTTCCGGCTCGCGAAAGACGGGGCCACGGTCAAGAGGAACGCGACGGTCAGCCACGTCGCCGACATCCCCGAGGCGGACTTCCTAAACGGCATGGCGACGCTTGACGACAGCCACGTCTTCGTGTCGGACGTGTACTCCGGCACGGTGTACCTGGTGGACGTCGAGACGGGCAACTACACCCTCGCCGTCGACGACCCGCTGATGAAGTGGTCCGTCGCCGGGGACCCGCCGCCCACGTACCTCGGCAGCAACGGCATAAAGGTGCACGGCGGGCACCTGTACTGGAGCAACACGGCCGCGGGCTTCCTGGCGCGGGTCAGGATCGGGTCGGACGGGCGCCCGGTAGGGAGCGCCAGCGTGGCGGTGACGAATGTGGCCAAGGCGGATGATTTCCAGTTCGGCAGGGACGGGAAAGTGTTCGTGGCGCAGAACCAGATGGATACGCTGAGCGTGGCATTGCCCGTGGCACTGGGAAATGTTAGTGTCGCTGCGAGTGCCGTGGTAGGGAGTAATACGTCGACGGTCCTTGCCGGCGTTACGTCGCCCAAGTTTGGAAGGACGAAGAGAGACAAAAATCGGTTGTATTTGTCCACGAGTGGTGGTGAGTAACGCCCCCAACCCCTTTCCTTTCGCCGTTGCGTCGAAGATATGTACTGACATCTGTTTTACACAGCCCTTGGACTGCCCATCAACGGATCAGTCACCGTCCCTGGAACGATTTCTTACATCGACGTGGACTTCTGAGTGACGACATGGACTTCCCTTAATGTCTGTTTTGTTAGATACCAAGCTTGGTGCTCATAGAAGATATAGAGCAGGCCATCGGGCCAGCCACTAATATTAGCAAAGTTAATACTGATCTTGTGACCTAACTTCGTGTGAGAAGTGGTGGGTCAAATCATCATACTTCGACGCGAGGCGAAGCAATCAGGCATAGTGACGGACGAGCAACAGACTGAGTCCAGTCTCGATTCACGCCTCACATGCGGCCATGACAGTCAACTTACGCGACTGAGCGAGGCATACGCAGACCTAAATAGGCTCCCGAGTAACTCACCCACAAGGTTCAAGGGGGAAGCTTTAGCGGGGATGGGATTCAGATGTTGATATAGAGCAGGGATGGATGATGTGATTGGCATCTGATGATGGCGTCGATCATGTTGAGATCTGAGATCCCACTGGCAGACTCAGACAGGCTCATGCTGGGTATTCTTTTTTGCTTGTGATGATATTCCAAGGTCGCCATACTGGGTGGGTAGCATCGGATGTCGAACCAAGAATGTCCATAACATCCATGGATCTGAAGAAGGAGAAAGCCTCGGCGGTCGGCAGTAAAATGTTCGACCCTTCCGAGGTGTACGTACTGCTTTTGATGCACCTAGGGTACCTAGCCTACCGGTATGTATGTACCGAGGTACCCTTGTACATCAGGTCAATCGTGCTCGGCCTGGCACGTGCCTGGGCGGAATCCAGCCAGCCAACGTGGAGCTTGGAAGCTTCCCTTGTCATTTCTAGCCTTCCAGGGTTACTTTTAGGTCCCGCAGCCACTGTCGCCCAGAACGTCACGTCATTATTGCGGCGCCTCGGTGCGCTGTCGCTGTCGCTGTCGCTGTCGCTGTCGTCTCTCATCGCCGTGGCAGGCTTGACAGACAGACCAGCCTTGGAACCGACCCTGCTAACCAACAACAGTAAACAACTTTGCTGCCTGCCACCAATTGACCACCTGGGCACCTCCAGGACAACACATAGCTTGCTATACCCGATCAGTTCTATATCAACATCCTCCTGCGATCTGCCTGCATGTAATTTCTCGCGATACATTAAAGAACCGACCTCGACATCTGTCGCCATCGCATTGGGTGGGTCCCCTCGTCGGAGTACCGGTAGCTTTCCCGGTTGATGCAATCGACATCTGCTGCGGCCCCTTACCACAACACAATCAACCGACCTCGACATCCACCTCGACCACCATCCTCCTTCTCGCCCTCCCTACTTGTACTCGCCGTTATCCTACCCGTCCTTTCCTTCCTCTTCT
The DNA here is from genome assembly GCA_023375675.1 of Cytospora piceicola. Classification (NCBI taxonomy): domain Eukaryota; kingdom Fungi; phylum Ascomycota; class Sordariomycetes; order Diaporthales; family Cytosporaceae; genus Cytospora; species Cytospora piceicola. The sequence goes on along the minus strand of JALQBC010000037.1, from coordinate 277,164 downwards.
TCTACCTCCACAACCACCCCATCTGCTTGCCCATCATGCCCTGCAGACAGAACCTGGACGTCCCTGAGAGCTGGCGGTCCGGCATTGGGCCCCTCCAAATGATCCAGAAGCCCCCCTTCACAGTCGACAGTCCTGGAGCACCCGAGGTTGAAGGCGAGACCAAGCCACGCCGGAACGTCAAGGCCATAGATGGCCTCTTCGAACGCCCCAGCCCCGAAATCGATACCGTCTACGCCCTCGTAAAGGGCAGCGCCGAGGAGCACGCCGGCGAGAGGTGTATAGGCACGCGCAAGCTCATCCAGATACACGAGGAGACCAAGAAGGTGCCCAAGAATGTCGACGGAAAGACCGAGATGGTGGACAAGACGTGGCAGTACTTTGAGCTGTCCGATTATGCCTTCATGACGTATGCCGAGTACGGCGCACATCTGCAGAACCTGGCCTCGGGACTGCGCGAGTTGGGCTTGGAGAGGGGCGACAAGGTGCACATGTTTGCCTCGACCAGCGCAAACTGGCTGGCCATGTCGCATGCTTGTTCCTCGCAGACATTCACCATCGTGACCGCCTACGACACCCTCGGGGCGGATGGTGTGGAGCATACCCTGGTTCAGAGCGAGCCCAAGGTCATGTTTACCGACCCTCACTTGCTCAAGACGGCATCTGGAGCTTTGAAGAAGGCCGAATCGGTCAAGATCATCATCTACAACGACAAGTCCATCGGCCAGCCCACACCACAGTCCGAGATCGATGCCTTCAAGTCGTCCCACCCGCAACTCACCGTCATGAGCGCCTCTGAGCTCGCCTCCCTCGGCGAGGAGAACCCCTATCAGCCTATGCCTCCAACACCCGAAGATACCTACTGCATAATGTACACATCCGGATCAACTGGTCCGCCAAAGGGTGTTTCCGTCACCCACGAGGGCTTCATAGCTGCCGTTGCGGGCTTGGTGGGTACGATTGGTGATAGTGTCAGTCCCGAGGAGGTCATTCTGGCCTATTTGCCCTTGGCGCATATCTTGGAGATGGTTGTCGAAAACCTGGTCCTCTTCTTTGGAGCAACGTTAGGCTATGGTAGCTCCCGAACACTGTCGGACATCAATGTGCGACACTGTCTGGGCGATATGCGGACCCTCCGCCCAACCATCTTGGTCGGCGTGCCGCAGGTCTGGGAGACCATCAAGAAGGGCGTCTTGGGTCGCGTCAACAGCGGGTCGTTGCTCGTGAGGACTGCATTCTGGGGAGCCTTCAACGTCAAGAGCTTCCTCGTTCAGTACAACCTCCCCGGCCAGTCGATTTTCGACTCCGCCATCTTCGGTAAGGTGCGACACATGACCGGCGGTCGCCTGCGCTTCATCATCAACGGTGCCAGTGGCATCTCGAAGGGAACCGCCCACTTCCTATCTATGATCATGGCTCCCATGGTTCCCGGATACGGATTGACGGAAACTTGTGGCAACGGGGCGCTTGGCTCCCCCCAGCAATTCACGCTTTCCGGTTCGTGCGGACCCGTCACGCCGGCTATAGAGTGCAAGCTGGTGTCGATACCGGAGCTCAACTACTCGACGTCCACGACGCCTCCACAGGGCGAAATCTGGCTCCGGGGAAAGCCGGTCCTGAAGGAGTACTACCTCAACCCCGAGGAGACCAAGAAGGCCATCACGCCGGACGGATGGTTCAAGACGGGCGACGTCGGCGAGTTTGACCACATCGGCCACCTCACAATCATCGACCGCATCAAGAACCTCGTCAAGCTGCAGGGCGGCGAGTACATCGCGCTCGAGAAGCTCGAGTCCGTCTACCGCAGCGCCCGCGCGGTGCAGAACCTCATGATCCACGGCGACTCGGAGCACCCCCGGCCGCTGGCCGTCATCTTTGTCAACGAGCCGGCCATCAAGGATATCGCCAAGGAGCTTGGCGTCGAGGTGCAGCTTGACCACGAGCTGATGAGCAACTCCAAGATTAAGGGTGCCGTGCTGAAGGACCTGCTTTCGCAGGCTAAGAGTGCGGGCCTGACTGGCTTGGAGACGGTCAGCGGTGTCGTGCTGACTGATGAGGAGTGGACACCGCAGAATGTGAGTTATTGTCCCCTTCCTTCTATCATTCCCCCGATTGCTGTTGGTGCAGACACTGACACGTAGTTCCACGCTTAGGGTCTGGTCACGGCGACACAGAAGATCAACCGCAGAGCTGTGCGGGATAGGTATCAGAAGGAGATTGAGGCGGCTTACAAGTCCTAAACGTACCCCCTGGTACGTATTTACGCGGCTTGTTCATCTTTTCAGGATGAAGGAGGTGGCCTAATGGCAAGGGACGGTGTGTTCGTCTCTTGTCTAGGAATGAACTCCGCTTTCTATATGGATGCCTGATTCAACCGGGCTTCTGATCACATTTGAATCCACCCCCCCCCCCTTTTTCTTTTCCCTCTTTCTTCTTTGTTCTGCGCGCTGTATTCCTATTTGAAACATTTCATTTCAAAAAGAGACGATTAGGGAGGTTAGATTGCACTGCATGCATTTGGGTTGGTTTGACTAGACGGCAGGCTTAAATACCCGGATGCGCGGAGGCTGGCCGGTTCATGCTGATAGGGACTAATCGGCTAGCATACAGTAGTATTAGAGGCGTGCTTGTGTTTTGTAGGATGGATGGCGCCTGGATGATAAGTCTTGGTGTTCAACATGTATATCAATCTTGTTGGCGTAAAGAGATGTCATGCAATATCCATCCATCCCACCCGCTCGAGTCGAAATGCTACGTAGCTGGAGTAGAAAAGGGTAAGCCAACCAGCCGCCAAAGAGCACGGCCTGCCTCTCGAGATCACAAAAGAGCCCCTATTTCCCGCCCAGAGAATTGTGTACACCTAAACTGCTTTGTTTGATAACGATGCAGTCCGTTGGGAAAATGAATTTTAGCGCCATGCTGTACCTCTACCATCAATATGTAATATATATACTCCAATGTCCTAGGAAGGATAATGGTATCCCACAGTGTTTGGAAAAGCTCGCTCGAACGTCACATCACCAAAACCAGTTCCATTGTCCCATAACAACCACTGCCTCCATCAAAGCCCCTCACTTCAGTTTCCGCCACCGCACACCCTCCCCTCTCCCCCAACCGTTGGAAATCACATGCCCATTCTCCATCGCAGGAAGAACCTCACAGCCTCCCCCCCCCCCAGACCTATACAAGCCCGACGTCCTTCCTCTGGTAGAACACCATGTACGCCTCCATGCTGCTCCAGTGCTGGCTCTGCCTGTAGAGGAACTGGCTCCCCTTGTCGTTCCTCGCGGGGCCGACCGTGATCTCGCTGACCTTGGCGTCGTCGGCCACGTGCCAGCGGCTGGTGCCGTCGGGCCCGTGGGGCTCGTCGCGGATGATGGAGATGTAGTGGCCGCCCGTGAGCTCGCCGCCGTGTTGCACCACGGCGTAGGCCTCGTACTTGAAGGGCTTGGTGAAGTGGTGGTCGTTGGCTGGGATCGACTTCGAGGGGGACGTCAGGGCGACGTTGCTGCTGCTGCCGTTGCCGTTCCCGTTGCCGTTCCCGTTGGCGAGGAGGGACGCGTAGGCTTGCTGCCCCTGGATGGTGTACGGCGTCATGTCGAGCTCGCGGATGGGAAAGTCCACCGTGGTGCTGATCTTGGACCTCCTGCCGTATTCGTTGACCTCGAACCGCGCGAAACAAACACATAGTAGATCCGGCAGGCGAGCCATCTTGGGCCCGCGCCGACAGCAGCCCACGTGCGCGCAGTTGTCGCATTTGTAGGAGTCCAGCAGCTCGTTTGAGAAGTAAGTCTGCAGCAGGTCTTCCATGGTGACCGGCTGTGAGCGCTTGGGTAGGTTGAGGATGAGCATGTCCTTGTTCTCATACTGTGTGACCACATGGCCGCACCGGTCACATCGCACAATCAGCGCCTCCAGCGCGCGCCAGTACTTGTCGATTATGGAGTCGTTCACTCGGCTGTGGAGGTCCCAGTACTGGATGGCGAGGTCGAGTTGGGTTTTGTTCTTGAGGGGCTCAGGCTGGGGTACCTTGGAAGGGCGATCTCGTAACCTGTTTGTCTCGTCGTCGAGTTCCGTAAACACGTAGACGAAGAACTCCATGGCGTCCTGCTGGCGCATGGTGCCAAACACTTCGCTGTCGTCGACCCTTTTGCCCTGTGAGTTCTTTGAGGATTTGTGGCGCAGATATTCCTATTCACATGTTAACACCATTGATCCCCATTTCCAATTTGCGGATACCAATCAGGGATGAGCACTCGTCGGACCACTTACCATCAGAGTTTTGGTTAGCATGGAGGGGAATTTGCCATTACCCATCCAGTGGAATAAATTCGCTACTATTTTTGTCAAGAGCTGCGGCGGCATGATCTTTTCATCTCCTTTAATCGGAATCTTGTAAAGCTGCGACCATTCTCCGCTCAGAAGCTCCTCTCCAAAGCCGCCAGAGGCGAAAAGGGCTTGCAAGGTACTGTTAGCATAGCACCAAGATCCTGGGTTTTGCAGGCCGACGGCTCTTCGACGCGCTGCGTCTGACCTCTTGGTAACCTTTGTCGCTGTGTTGTGATCCTCATCTGGTTCTCGAAGCCCAGTGTAACTCCGACGCGGAACAGCGGGCGGAGGCCGGGTCGGCTCTGATGGGAGGATCGGTTCAAAATGTGCTGGGTGTGAGCCTCGCTGTGCAACCGACCTGGGGGACAGACGGTCGGCCATACCGTCTTCCAGGATTGGCGACGACGCCATAGACTCTTGTATTGGCGGGTACCGTATCAAGAATTCGTTGACAGACCTTACGGGCTGGAAGTTATCGGCCTCGCTACCTTCTGCCTCGTCACTCTTGAGCTTTGTGAGTTTCTGCTCCCATCGTCGAGCCTCTTCTGCACTTTGTATAGGCTTGGTCGGTGTCTTAACCCAGAGCTTGTCGTATGCAGACTTCCTCCTTTTGTGGGAGGGTTTGGTCGATCTCTGAAGAGCACTGCCGCCCATAGCATCCTGCCATGCCTCCAATCCACCCTTCAGCAATTTGGGATGTTTCGACGCGGGGTCACCCTCAGGGTAGTCGAAATCAGTCAGTAGCCTGAAGAGTTTGGCCGGCGCATTGCTCCTCTCCGAACTGAGATTATCTGAGTCTTGATCATAGAAGACGACCATGTCAAAGTCATGGCGTCTCTCAAAGTGCCACTTCTCCTGGGCTGGTCCTATTTCCATTGCGTCTTCAACATCGGCTGCTTCTATGCGCGGCCTTTGTAAGATATCAGGTTCCACGCAGATTGTGGCGGAAGAGAGGATGTGACCTTCTTCGAATTCAGCACGTGGCCGGACGTCGATAAGCAGGATGAGGAAATCTTTGGATCCAATTCTTTGGTATTTCACAAGCTCTTCCACTGATATTATGTCGCCCTCAGGCAGAGACACCCGTCTCTTGGAAGGAACTGAAGTCGGCGCCGTTATACCACTAGGTCCAAAATAATCCTGACTTGGCACAGATCTTGGAAGATTTGTCGAGCTGTTATTCGCGCCATTGTTCGAGGAGTAAAACCCACCAGAGGAATTTGCTCTACTGTACATGCCACGGGGAGTACTTGAGGGGAGGTCAGCAGCTTCGGTAGAGATATTGCCCCGGGCAGGACTGTAGATGGCGTCCGGAAGCTTTGGCAAAGCCGGAACTACGCCCTGCAAAGATATCGTAGGCCTGCGCGGTGCTGCTGGCATATCCCTTGGACCAGCAGGTTTCCCAGGCACTGCACCGGGCTGCGGCATATCTCTAGGCCCAGAAGGCTTGTCAGGAGGTATTGGGACGGGCGGCGGCCTTGTCCGTATACGAGGATCTTGTACGGGCGTTGAAGGTGGGCTTCTAAGGTTGGCGAACCTCTGCTTCAGAATCTCTGCCTGCTCCGTAACCGGAGATTGGGGTTTTATAGCATTTCCGTGGAGGTTGGACGGCTTGGGCTGTACTGCCGGCCTCGCCCTTCCGGGTGATGAGGTATTACTCGCTGGAGAAGCGTAACCATCGAGGCTGATGCTGGATGTGTTCCGCTGGTGCCGTGATCCAGAACTGACGTGGGATCTTGGGGTGCTTGGCCTGCCATTGGGCGCGGTTCTTCGCGAGGTCGGATGTACGCCTGTCCTTGCATTATCCTCCTTGATTGTCTTTTTGATGTTCTCGTAAGCATCGGCGTACTCGGCCAGGGTCCTGGTTAGGCGATTGTACCGGTCACCAAAGTTCTTGCGGTCGGCCTGAAGGCGGACGTAATCCTTGTGGTTAGGGATCACGTTGACTGCAATCATGTAAGCCTTTATGTATTCTTTCAGGGCCACATCTATGCGTCCAATATCGGCTTGAAACTTGGCAAAATTCACACCGTTCTCGGCCGTGGTGAGTAGATGGTTGGGAGACTGGGAGGTGTCGCCGTCCGGGGTTACGTGGAGAAGGTCGTCGATGTGTGGGTAGGGTCCGCGTCCTCCAGGCGCCGGACCCTTTCCACCGCCGAGTACAAGACCATTTATGCCACTCGCAGCTCCTGACCTAAGATTGCTCGCAACGGTGGTAGGCCCAGAGGTACTCGAGGTCATGGTGCGCGGGGTCGTATCGACCGGGGCTCGGCCCATGTGAACTTGGACGACAGCGTGTCCGGGGTTGGCGCAAGGCCTCAGTTTATATTTTATGACGATGTGTTGGTATTCGTTTTCGGGGCTTGATCGAATAGCAGGGCGGACAAAGGTGAGTGGAGTCTGAGAGCCTGTGTCGGCGAGGGTAGAAGCATGGGTGGCGGTCAGATCGGATGAGGAGTCGGCGAGATCGTGAGGGTTCGTAGAATTACGTAGAGTCCTGGATCGTGTTTCGTGGAAGAAAGAGAGCGCGTGGCGTGAGCAACGTAACCATGCTTTGTTGCTACGACCTGGACGGATGGCTTATGGCCAGTACATGGTAATCCTCAACAAAGAGAAGCTATAAAGGGTACGGGATCCGTGCTGTATTTAGATACGGATAGTGTACGTAGTCGTCGTCAGGTCGGGCCGAAGCAATATGTACAAAGGTCAGGAGGTGTGGACGATGCGATGTGTTCGTAGATATCTTGCAAGCGGCATGGAATAAAGGTTAAGAAGGTGGTGGTGTTGTAGCTGTCGTGGTCGGCAGTGTCGAGTCCGCGAATGATATGAGGTCACAGGCAAATGCAACTTCACGAGAAGGCGATATAGTTCCGAATATCTAATCGGCCATCTGGCAACCTTGAACCTTGGGCCGGGCTATTGGTAATAAGTACCGACCAACCCGACCAGCCCCGACGGGCACCAAAATAGTGGGGGTTCACTTGCACCTCATCGTGCTAAGTAAGGTGGCCTTAGGTTTCAGTGGCGCCTGAAGCAAACAAACAGCATTGGTACGAGCTGTCCTCACAGCTTCTACAGAAGGGTCTGGCGGGGTTACCTTAGTAGTTAGCAGTAAACTTAGCTAAGTCAGAACGTGGCTGTTGGCCATGTGAGCCTGATCAGGTCACTGGAGGGTCAAGTCAGACAAGGGTACGTACCCCCCGACGTAAGCTACCTCGGCGCCTCATCTAGGCAGGCACTATACTGGGCATCTGTAACTGTAATCCGTGCTTGAAGGTCAACCACGAAACATCGCCATCCAACCAGTGTCACCACCCAACATTCCATTTACAACCCCTCTCTCTTCCAAGCTCACCACCCATACACTTCTAGCTGCCTATCACCAGGACGACATCATCGAATACACAACGTCTCTGACACCGCAATCCGGCCGACTACCCATCCATCCATCCGTTGACCCGCCGGCCACGACCGAGCGCTTCTGTTCATATCGCGCGCCCCCTCCACCACCACAGACCGCCCGGCATGATGGGATGGTGGTCTTCTTCGGCATCGTCCGCCTTGGACGAGCAGATCCAGAGGGCTACAAGCAGCAGTTTGTAAGGAGGAAGCTGCCAAACCCGTCACAATAGCTGTGAGCAGCCACGCTAATGCGATGCCGTGTGTTGCAGGGAGGACATAGCTCTCAACCTCGAGATATCCGACGTCGTTAGATCCAAGACCGTCCCACCCAAAGATGCCATGCGCTCCTTGAAGAAACGCATCGGCGATAAGAACCCAAATACCCAACTAAGCGCGTTGAACGTATGCCAACCACCGCTCCAAACGCCCAACCTGCACCACCGTCGTTGCTAACTTCCTGTGAAGCTTACAGATACCTGCGTCAAGAATGGGGGCCAGCACTTCCTCACCGAGATTGCCTCCAGAGAGTTTATGGATAACCTCGTCTCCCTGCTGAAAGCCGTCGGACCAGCTGCCGTGAACCAGGACGTCCGTTCCAAGATCCTTGAATATATCCAGACTTGGTCTGCCGCGACTGAGGGGCGTCACGAGCTCACCTACATTACCGAGGTGTACTTGACGCTACAACACGAGGGCTTCCAGTTTCCACCGAGGACTGTTGTGTCTAGCAGCATGATAGACAGCAGTGCGGTACGTGGCTTAGCCTTGCTATACCAACAAATCATGTGGTTGTGCTAACTTGACCGACCAGCCTCCTGAATGGATCGACTCAGATGTCTGCATGCGATGCCGAACAGCTTTCACTTTCACGAATCGCAAGCATCATTGCCGGAACTGTGGAAATGTGTTCGACCAACAATGCTCAAGCAAATCATTGCCTTTGCCTCACCTGGGCATATTACAGCCAGTAAGGGTCGATGATGGATGCTATGCGAAGTTGACGGACAAGTCAGGGCCTGGGAGAGGAGGCGGTCATATTCAGGAGCAGTCGCCGCCCAAATCTTCGTCCAAGCGCCAATCTGTTTCCATGCAGCCTCGAAACCCTAGGGTTGATGATAGTTTCGACGAGGATCTGAAGAAGGCCCTGGCCATGAGCTTGGAGGAGGTCCAGAGTCACCAGAAGGGGAGAGGATATGTCCCACCTACCACTAATGGGCCAAGCTTCGATGCCAAGGCCAACGGAAATTCTCCAGGCAAGCAAGCCGAGGAGGAGGACGCGGATTTGATGGCGGCCATCGCCGCGTCTTTGACTGATATGGAAGAGCAGAAGAAGAAGCATGCCGCAGCTCTCAAGGAGCAGACAACAGCCACTGGGGGTAACACATCATCGACTACCTTTACCTTGCCTAAGAACGATTACGAGTTGACGCCCGTCGAGGCCGAAAACATCAACCTGTTTTCTACCCTTGTCGATCGATTGCAAACCCAACCCCAGGGTACCATTCTTCGGGAGCCACAGATTCAGGAGCTGTACGATAGCATCGGAACGCTACGACCAAAGCTGGCTCGAACTTATGGGGAGACGATGAGCAAGCATGGTGAGTTTAGATGCTCTATTCTTCGTTGCAACATAGCTAACACGGGGTAGATACCCTCTTGGATCTGCATGCCAAGCTCCAAACAGCAGTGCGCTACTACGACCGGATGCTGGAAGATCGATTATCAAAAGCTTTCCACCACCAGAACCTTGGAGGCTACAATCTGCCAATGCCGCGTCAGACCTCAAGTCCTTACCCGACGATACAACCCAATGTTCCCATCAGCCATGTTGGTCCGGCTGAGAGCTTCTACGGTGGTGAACCTCAGCAAGATTATGGCAGGCCCCTCCCCCAGTCGTCTTACCCTCACCCTTCACAACCTACACCTCAACCTCAATACGCAACCTACGACAAGCGTGCATCATTATCCGGTCCTTCACAGCATCAATACCTTCCACAGCAGCAACGGCAGGATAGTTGGGCGGCCTCTGCACCACCGAACCAGTACCCGCCGCAGCAAAACTACACTCCCAGCGAAACCGCTACCCCACAAATGAGCCATATGTCACTCCCTCAGCAACAACCGAGCGCCCCTGAGTCTGTCGGTACGACACCAACCAGTGACCCTAATGCCTCCTTTTACTTCCAACAACCCGGCCAAAACCAGCAAGGCTCGCCCAACGCTCCATCAGAAGTCGCGCCATCACCCTACCCCAACCTTCAACAGTCTGTTCAGCAGTACTCCCAACATCCCCAGCCCGTTCCCGAGACATCCGCTCCCGCTGCTCATGCTCAGCCCGTTCAGCAGCAACCCCCTCAACCGCAACAGCCCCAGGCGCCGTACTGGCAGCACCCAGCAGCTCAACACGTCCCGGTACCTGTACCGTCGTCGGCACCTTGGCAACAGCACCAACAACCACAGCAATATGGTGGATTCCAGCAAGAGGCGTTCCCGACGGCGCCGCAGCATGCCATTGCGCCGCAACAGCCAGTGGTTGAGGAGGCGTTGATTGAGTTGTAGACTGGTGAATTTGCAGGAAGTAGTGATATCCCCCTCGGTCCGCGAGTGTCCGAGGAAAGTGTATTAGGCTTCTACGGAGTTGTTTGGATGCGTCTCCAATTTCAATGACAGTATTCGTTACAAGAGAGCATTTACGTGCTTATATGAGCTTATGGCAACCCGAACTGGGGAAATGAGACTGCATCCCGTGGCGAAACCAATGATTAGATAGCGACTACATATCACAACGTGAGCTTTCGTGATTGGGGAACATGTTCTTGAAGGCAGGAAGCCAGGTCACTTCATACGCAATTCTTCTTGACTCTAGTGTCCCATTGCCTCAGCAAATGTCTCCCATCCCGGTTGAAGATCAAAAACTCATCTTCTTAATTTCGTCCCCCTCGGAGCCAAGCACCTCATTGCTGGACCTCCAGCTTACATTACTTCTCGTTTTCGGGATAGAATTTCTTGTTCATTGCCTTTCCATTACTTGTGTGATAAATCCGCAATACTGGTCTGCTCTTCTGCATTGTTAAAATGAGGATACCTAGGTAGGTACCTAGGTATGTACCTAAGTTACCTCAAGTAGTCATCGCAACTCAAGCTTGCTACATGGGGGATATTCATTTTATGCTTAGCTTTAGAGCCAAAACTTCAATACTTAGAGAACGAAGCTACTCTCGCTCCTGCTATATGAGTACATTTGAATCGAGATGTCGTTATATACTCGGTATATGTATTAAGAATGAGTACTGGGACTTGAAACTGCCTTTGCGGTTTGTAAATTTGAAAGTAGATATATATCTCCTCTAGGGACCTTCCACCTTTTACATTGTCTCGTCGAATAGACACTAACTACAGCAGATTAACAAAGCCTAGGCAACTCACAGAGTACATATGTGAAAGCGAGTGTTCTCTGCGGAAATTTGTCGAAGTAACATTGAGGTGTTGCATTTTCCAGTCATTCTCTGCTTGTTCTCAACCCTAGTCTTCTGGGAGGTTGCTATTAATGCCGCCCATGCATACCTAACTCTCTTGCCTGCCATACATATATCAACATGTACCACCTTCTGCATTGACAACCCTTGGGAACTGCCAACTTTCTCCCGTCTGCCTCTCCACCTCTTCTTTAGTTTACCCAATAAGGGCCCGGAGGTCAACTTGATCAATAAGTCTGAATTGAGTTGCAGTCTGAATCACCTAGTCGATCATGGCGCACTCTCCTGGATCGCTGGAGTCAACGTCAGCGGTCTACTTGTCAGTCTCCTCTTCCGGCTTCCCTTCCGCCTCCTCGCCTTCATTGTCCTCCGATCTGTAAAACCATGACAAGCGGTCCTTTTCACGTCGGGTGTCCTCATCCGAAAGAAGCTCAAACACAAAAACGTGTTTGCATTCCGGCAGTGACACGCCCAGTTTCTTTACCATCGGATGCCCATTGTTAACCTTCCCGCTCGGGCGGATGACGCCACCCCAGTCGAACTTCACTTCTTCCAGATCACCGAGGACACACAAGAGCTGTTCCAGGAACCAGCAGCCGCTGGAGCGGCCGTGGCTTTTATCCAAGGCATTCATAGCCTCAAACCCATACAATATGTCAGCATCCGTGGTGGGATCAATGACGAATGTTCCGGAGCCCTTCTCCAGCAGGGCTTTGTATTTGCAGAGGGCAGCAGTATCATCGGCGTCGATGAAGGCCGGCTCGTCTCCCCAGAGGCCGAACAAGCCCGCCTGGATAGCCTTCTCCCTAGCCGGTCCTTCAAGAAGGACCTCGAAACGGTGCACTTCCAGCATGAAGCTCTTGCGAACCTTGAGGAACTTGTCGTACAGGATCTTGCCAGCCGGTGTGTCATTGTATTTCTCTTTCAGTGGCTGACCCTTGCGGTATTCGGGGTTTTCGGGCCAGCCAAGCCTGTCTCCAAGATCGCGGGAGATAAGGAGTTGGGTGGCTGGATTCCGCGCAGGGCGACAGATTCCATTTCCATCTAGGCCATGGACGGGTTGAGTTGTGAGGGTCTTGCAGTCGTCAATGCCCAGGTAGACCATGTCCTTCTTGCTGAACCAGATGTCTTGAGGTTTGTAAGGAGACAAGGACCAAAAGACCTTTTGCTTCACCATGACCGGTGTCCAACCACCAAAGCGCAAGGCGACCTGGAATGCGTCTCGGTTCACGCTCGCGATCAGTGGGTGCGTATGGAGTCGGCGTATCGCGTGTGGTTCATCGTACCATAACTTGATGATCCTTGGCGGGAGGCAAAGCTCCCAGATCATTTGTCTGATTTCGAGGGGAAATTTGGAGAATTTGTGAAGGGTTGTCGGAGCAACTGAGTTATTACCTCAAATGTAAGTAATTGATCTTGTGTGTGTATATTGTTTGGGCATATGACATGTAGTCGTGTGCTATTAGTGCAAGTTTTCAACTTACCACCGATCGCACCATCTTTCTTTAGCTTGCCCATCGCGAGAGTTTGAAGGCTTCCTTCTAGACTGGAAATTCCGTCGCCAAAAACAACGTCCTTCCAAGCTCCAAGGCTATCATCCCACTGAAGCACGTGGATGTGTGATCCAGTCGAAGTGCCAAATGTCGCTGGTTGAAGCCGCTGAAGCTCGGTGACGCATTGAGAGGATGACGCGATGGTAAGGTCTTCGTCGTCAGACAAATCATTCTGACGCATAATGATTGTACGAGGAGGGGCGTCCATGGTGAGGCTTTGTATGCGCGAGAGTGCTACTTGGCTTGTTGAGGTGGCCAGCTTTGTATTTTCGTGTGTTGTGTTTTGCCTGTGTACTTGCAAGTAATTGAAGTTGGGACTGTGGGAAATGTTGAAGAGAACCAAAGTTTCTGCCTGCTTCAATATTGGATGAATACTTCGAACGCCCCCCTCCCCCCCGAGGATGCTTAAACACATTTTACCTAAATACCTACCTAGGTACTTAGAAGTAGGGTTGTAGGTACCTACTGGGTAATTATATGTACCTAATTGAATGGCTTCAATCTTGATATGAAGCACTGTTGGCCCACATGACCGGAGCTCATCTAATACGCTTCCAAGTACAACCGTAACTTTTTAACAAACTGCTAAAACGTCCCACGTGTTGCTCGGTAGCCCGTAAAAAGGCAATTCGATCCAGCTGCTGGGCAATTTCTAATAGAGAGCCGCGGTCACGAGGACACAACGTTAAGCTGCACCCAAGCCAAACCTGATGCCCTGGAGAAAATGGCTTGCTATATCCTAGCAGAGCCGTTGAGGATGGCCAGACTATATGTATGTAAAGCGAGAACAGCCTGCGGTTGCCAGACCGTCTCAACGAGCTGGGTGATTGCCTCGCTGCCCACAAGTAGCAGTGCTGAGGAGCCGGTATCCAAGGACAAATCGGTTGATTAAGTCCACTTGTAAGACATTGATGGGGCCTCGTAGTCATGTCTTCATCGATTCCTGGATTATCCATACCTTTCTTGGCGGGAACGTATGAAGATGTCAATTCCCTCATAAGGGTACAAGTACATATAATCAATGTTCTTCAAGTACAGGAGTCCTTATATTGCCTCCACCGTATTTGGACGGGATTTGATCAAATGATATACACATGACTATACGCATCTGCACTCTAATCCCGAGAATCGGCAGAAACTTCTTATGCTGTCGGTATCATTTAACGTGGTAGGTAGTGATGTAAGTAGCAAGTTGGGAACTTTCATTGATTCATTTCTTTCAGGACCTACCTGGAATGAGCTAGATATTGCCAGTTGCGTTTTTTTGAAATCAGACATCCTAATCGGTATTTGATTTTAGAATTAAGGGCCTTACAAATTCCTACCAAACCTCTGGACGTTGGCGATTGAAAGTTCAGTGACATTTGAACAAAGAGAGTCTGGTTGATCTTTGACTTGACCGGAAACGGTTTCCAGGGATAGAACAGAACAATGAGCACCAGCAATCAAAACAGCGGAGTTTCCTTTCAATAGATCACAATTGAATATGTTTCATTTCGACCACAGTGAGTTTCCAGTTTTGAGTCCTGAGCGACAACATCAAGTGACCACTCAACACCATCCCGGGCCTCATCCTATCAAACTTGACCGTTCTTCTTGTTCTGCAAATAACGAGGACGAAAACCAGAGTAAAAGTCATTCCCATATCGGCTCCCCAACCACACCGAGACCATGGCAGCAGTCCAGCAGCCCCCCATGTCCGGGGCCACCGTGAACAGCATAGAAGGCGTAGACCTAGGGGACCTCCTGAATTTCTACAATCAGGACCACCCCCAAGAGCCCATCACTATGGACGACCTCCTCAGCCACTTGAACTTCCCCGACCTTCCAGACAACAATAACAACATCAACATCGAAGGCTTGGGCGACGACGGCGGCGACGATGACCTGGCAGACGAGGACGACGAGTTCCAGGACGCCTGGGAAGAAGCCCCCAACAGCGCGCGGGCCCGCCAGGCCGCAGAGGCCCTCCGCCAGTCCAAGACGGTCCACAACCCCGTCCGCCCGGGGGCGGACAGCGACGTGGACGCGGACGGCGTAGCCCTGGGCGTGGTGCCCGACCGCGAGGGCCGGCGCTGGCGCGAGCGCCGCATGCGCCTCGCGCGGTACGCCCTGTTCCTGGCCGACGGGCCCGCCGTCGACGACGCCGACGTGCCGCCGCCGCTGGCGAGGTTCCTGGACCTCGAGTTCGAGCGCGAGGAGGCCCTGACGGCGGCGCCCGTCGTCAGCGGCGGCCGGGCGAGGGGGTGCATGGGGGCGTACGTGGGCGGGCGGCCGGCGCCGCGCGGGGTGGAGCTGCGGAGGCGGAGGGAGGGCCCGGTTGGTGTCGCGGTGGATGAGGATGATCTGCGGGCTCTGGACTTGCTGTATGAGGGTATTGGCACTCCGCCGCCGCTTCAGGGACAGGCTGGTCAGCAGAGGGGTGGTGCTGTTCCTGGTAAGTCTTTTCTGCCCGTTCTGTTATCTGACAAGCCATCAACCTGGAGAGATCACCGAGGAACGGAGAGGCTAATCTGAACTTCACAGCTCCCCCGATCCCCCCGATCGCCCCAATTCGCCAAACTCCGGCGCCACCTCCACCACCACCTCAACAGCAACAGCAGCCCCTCTCCCAGCCCCTGCCCTTGCCCCTACCTCGGCAACAGCAACAGCCTCAGCCCACGCCCATGCCCCTGCCTCAGCAACAGCAACAGCAACAGCCTCAGCCCATGCCCATGCCTCAGCCCCAGCCTCAGCCTCAGCCCATGCCCATGCCCCTGCCTCAGCAACAGCAACAGCAACTGCCTCAGCAACAGCAACTGCCTCAGCAACAGCAACAGCAACTGCCTCAGCAACTGCCTCAGCCTCAGCCCCTGCCCTTGCCCCTGCCTCAGCAACAACAACAGCCCCTGCCTCTGCCCGTGTTCGGATCCCAGCAACAGCAACAGCCACTCTCCGAGAAAGCCCGCGGCAAGCTCCCCGCCGCCATCGGCGAGGTGCTGAAGAACCCCTTCGCGGCCCCGCCCCGCACGACTCGCCTCGGCGGGCGGCGCCGCGGCCAGCGACCAGCCAACCTCGACTTCGTGCCGCGGCGGTCGACGCGCGCCGCGCCCGCCACCTACTACGGGTTCCCGACCAGGTCGGGGCTGAGGTCGGCTGTCCCCCGGCGCCACCGGGGCGCAGGAGCAGCTCCGTCCGGCAGCAGAGCGGCGCGCTGAGTGCGGAGCCTGAGGTGGTGGCTGTGGTTTTGGGGGAGGGGGAGAGGTGTCGAGGAAAGGGGACGAGGGCGCCTGGTGGTGTTGTTCTGTGTTCTGTTTGACTTGAGAGGATGAATTCAGGGGCGATCGTTTGTACTTCTTCTGAATTTAGTCGTGACAAGCTCATTGCTACCTGTATCGGAACGTGTGCGTAATTCTTTTTCTTTCTCTTTCGAACAGTGCTGGATGTGGATTTGATATTAGGGAATTGTCTTCCGTTAACTTCGTTAGTCCTCCGTTTCTGAAAGTCGTGTCGGTGGGAAATGCGTACAATATGAACTGTAAAGATCACGACATTGCGTCGGCCCTCGTACTTTCTGTGAGCAATGTTCGAGTAACATCGAGATAATCATCCCGCGTCACCCAGCCTCTGGACCCTGACCTTCCTACCAGAACGGTCAGCATCCCACGACGAAGAGCACGACGTCAATATACGATGGCCAATGCCTATCTCTATTAAATCGCGGGCATACTTTCCCTGGTAACCACGGAGAGCGTAGCCTCAGTGTGCTGTGTGAGGATACTCTGTCGTGTTTTGGAGTGGTACCCGGTTGGGCTCCTGAAGCTCTTCAGTCTGGGGGCTCGGGCTGCCCTACTTATAGCATTTGGCTCCGTGTTTCCAGTCAACGCAGCATAAAGATAACGAGTTCATAGGAGGGGATAACACAGGCGAGCGAAGCCGTCACTGATACATTATGAGTTGTGAAGCGTTTTCAAGTCTGGACTCGAAGATGGCTTCGGGTCATGAAATGGCAGAGACGCCAATCTGTATTCAGCCACCCAAGAGATACATGCCCCATAATGAGCTGAAATGTCTGTGATGGCCCAGATAAGCTCTGGAAACGCCCTGGGCACTCGGCTTCCATGTGTGCCGATGCCGTCCATTCCACGTTAAGTACAAGATTCATACAACAAACAACCCCCAAAACAAAAATCGCAGGCATGGTATCCGGAGTGGAGTAGATTTCTCGTGAGAATTGGTATCCTACTCAAAATTTTGGACTCGGGGTTTGGACTTCGCTGTTGCAAGCCTTCCCCGGTCTGAGGCTGTGGAGCGAGGCGGATACGGGCTTTCAGGCTGTAGACAGGAGCACAGCCTGCAATGGTCGTTAACAAACCAGGCTGGAGCATGGCTTCGTCCGTCATTAACTGTGTAAGGTGTGCTCGCCTGGCGAGACAAGGCGGCCTGATCGGCCTGATACGTCTCGTCTCTGCTGAGGCCTGAAGCCCGGGTCAAAATGCGACTCCGTCGATCCGCCTGCTTCCATTTTTAATGCGCTTCCTCCTGTGGCGCCAAAAATAACTCAAATCGCTCTCTAATAAAAATAGGTTCAGGTCCGGCCCGCGGACATTACTCTTGGTACAGTCCATGCTGATCGATGTACTCGATGACTGGCTCGGGCACAATATACCGCAGGGAAAGGTCCCTCTTGCGCATCAGTCGAACCTTTGTACTGGAGACATCATTCTATTTATAGTGTTAGCATGCGCTTCTGCAGGCAGCAAGAAACTGCCAAACCCAGGTGATTGTAAACGTACGGTTATGACCTGGGGGATGACATGGATGTTATCCTTGTAATCCTTCAAGCCTGCCAATGCCTCGTCGATGTCCGTGCCCGTCCTCTCGATGATGAAAGCGCCAAAGTTCTTCAGTATGTGATCCAGATCCTGGGGAGACCAAACACCAGGGGTGCTCATGGTCTGGATAAGGTCTGCTCCTGCCAATAGGGCGATGTGTACGGGCTGCTTGTTGCCGTTGACGTCCTCGCAGCCTCCGATGACGTGGTTGATCTCATTGTTGAAGTGGTCGAGAACCTGGGCGGTAGGAACGTAGTTGGGTTGTATGGCCTCCCATGGGTCGCAGGTCAGCCACTCGGAGGTCTTCTCGGCAGCGAATGAGCACATCTGGATCCGGTGTCCTGCAGGAGCCAGACCAGGCTTCTTGTAGGCATCGGAGACGGGGGACAGGAAGCCACCGATAATCTCGTACTTGGTGTTGAAGCGCGAGTAGTCAGAGGCCATCTCGAACATGCGCAGGTGAAGGTAGGTGATTGGGCTGTAAGCAGATAAGAGTTGTCAGCAGGGCGCCGGCCGTTTGTAACACTGATAAGAGGGTATGAGAGAGGGGGGTTGCGAGAGAAGGGAATTGCTGACCTGAAGGAACCGCATGCTACTAGGACAAGAGGTGTTCTACCTTCATGCTTTTGTCGTCGCAATAGACGTTCTGAGGGGAACCGGTAGGTTTCTGGGGATAGTTGAGACTCTGCGACGATGTTTGACATGGAGTTCGGGGTCTCTTGGACTCCCTGAACTTCATGGTTGTCGTTGTGGTCCATTTGGTCGACTGGTGAATTAGACATCGATTATTGTGATTGTGGTTGGCTGTGGAATTGTTGATGATTTGGTGTCGAAAGGGTGAGGAAAGTTGAGGAAATTGTTGTGATGTGTAATCAAGACTGGGGCCCAGCAGGTGGTTTGTCTCGACTTCTTAAGTTATTGTAAGAGTCTTGTTTGGTTGAAGTCAAGGCAACCAAGATGAACGGCTGCAGGCACCAAGACTTGAGCACGCGGGGCTGCTGGTGGTCCAGGCTAGATTGCCTTGGATGACTGGAAAGGTGGGTGGGTGGGTGAGTGGGGCCAAATGCCGCGATCGTAAGTATGCGATCAGCTGATAAATCCAATTGCGACAGAGGTTAAAACGGATGGAAGTGTGTCAAAGAGTTGGTTTTGTTGTTGATTATTGTGTCGTATTGTCGCAGCAGGCTTTGATATCCGGGAAATCCGTATGTGTACTTGAGTATGTAAAGTCAAGGATGGATTAGAGGGACTGGAGGGGGTACAAGTGCGAGTATATGAGTACAGTATATGCAAGATACAGGCGGAGATGATGATGACCCGGCTTTGCGGCCGACGGATTGATTCGATGGATGAATGCGTCGCCACTTGCGCAGGTGCGGTGCGGGTTGCCGCTACTTGATTACTGGCGCGGCTGCTTGTTGCTAAAATCCAACCCCACGGTCTGGGGTGTTTGACAAGGTTCCGGAAAAGGAAGATCTTAGTGTGGCTATGTGATACACCACTAATGATGTGGTATGGTTTGGAATAACTCGTTTGAATGTGTAGGATTTTGAATGTCTTGAGAGAAATATCAATGAACTTCTCAAAGGAAATATCTCCAAAAAAAAAAAATGTTGAGAGGGATTGGAAGATTAGACGTTGAAATGGTTCGAGCCTTGGCCATTACGGTACATCTCCGTTGTCGGTGCAAAAGATCATGTGCTGCCGGAGACCTCGCTGTGTACCCAGTAATGCCCAGTGATGTCCAGTGATGTCCAGTAACCCGGGGCGCCGGCGCCCATTACTGATGAGCCTTATACCTACCTGGGTTAGTCTAGAACTCTATGGGCTATGCAAGGTGCACGGGTCCCGTTCTGCGGGGTCACCGAGTTATTACCGGTGTCCCGAGGTCAACTCAAAAATGACGTGGGGGCAATTGGCAAACCACAAGTGGTCAACCCTTGAAAACCCTTGAAAACCCCTTTGGATTGACATGCATATCATGGTCGTGATTTAGAAACACGTGGGGTTTTGGGAATTCTGGACCCAACCTACATACGAACTATCTGTCTCCTATAGTGTAGTTAGTATGTTCATGTGTTCGGTTACCTACTTAGCACTTAAGTACCTAAGTAGGTCAATATGCATAAGGGCTTGTTAAGTCCGATCGATTAGATTATAACCCCCGTCTCCGTCTCTTCCCACTTACAAAACCAACGAATCAAGCCTCTTGCGGCCTCCCTTCGGCTTTCTCATCCGAAGAATCCGTATTTCCCTCCACTACCGAGACACTCAGTCTCTCCCTTTCATCCTGCCGATGCACCAGGAACCAAGCAAGACACATCGAAACCACCGTCACGGCCAACAGGCCGACACTCGTGCTGTAGCTCACCTTGTACGACGGCCCAAATCTGGACTGGTACACCTGCGGTCCGACCATCCCCGATAACTGCGCCACGGCCTACCAAAAAGCAAAGGCCACACATGTCAGCATGCTGTCTCTCCGTGCTGCATCAGAACAGACAAAAGACTGGTTCCTTGTTCTTTGCCTGTGTGAGACTCACATTCGTCATCCCAATCGCCAAACCCGCGTTCGTCGTCCCACTCGTGGCCCGGATGCGTTCTGGCCAGAGTATCGGGAAGAAACTCGAGGTGGCCGCCGTGGCTACAATGACGAGGATGTATTTTGCGATTGCGTTGTCCACCGTGATGAGGAGGATGTAGCAAATGATTTGACCGGCCTCCAACCCGATGCCGGCAACCCAGGGGCTGAGACGCTTCGTGTGGGTGAGGTATCCCAGAGTGAGGAGGATGACGAACACAAAGGCATATGCGGGCATGGTCATGAGCTGCGATATGGCCGTTCCTGACAGGCCTAGTTCGTAGATGACCGTGGGCAGCACGAAGGTGATCCCGAAGCCGCCGATGCCGTGGGTGACCCAGATTAGGAGAAAGGGAATGAGTGTTGGGCTCTTCAGCATGGCCTTGATCTCGCTGAAGTCGAAGTTTTTTGCTGCCATTGAGGGCGCTTGAGCAGGTAAGTCGCTGACAAGAGCTTGCTTCTCTACTTCCGAGAGGAAGCTGGCCGTCTCTGGGTCTGTGTTTTGTAGTGATCAGATCAAGTCTTTGCAGGACCTGAAAAGGCTACAGGGTAACTTACAATCTGGTAAGAGGAGGAATGTGTAAATGCCACAGGCGATCGCTGGGAGGCCTTCCAGTATGAATACCTGAGTGGTTCATGAGTAAGGATCCGAGGTCTCATAAAACAATACGGGGCAACATACCCATCTCCACCCTGCGAGGCCACCAGCACCGTTCATGAAGGATATAGCATAAGCTGCGACTCTGTTAGTCTGTCTAGAGCGCCTGAGACAGCTCTAGGTCTCGTGTGAGACTTACCAAGCAGTCCGCTGATGGTTCCTGAGAACATTCCGCATGCGTAGAAGAAGGCCTGTGGTGAAATTTAGCAACGGCAATACCAAGACTTGTAATTCCTGGACCGATAGAGATGACCCATACAATACGGAACGAAAGCCTCTGAGTCGGAAACCAGAAGCTCAGATGGTATCTAGATACTCAATCAGTTTCACAACCAAAAGCACAGGAGGTAACACTTGTCACTCACAACACGCCGGGATAGAAACCAGCCTCGGCAGCACCTAGAAAGAACCGACATGCCATCATCCCAGCGAAGTTGGTCGTTGCTCCTTGACACATACTGATTATACCCTTTTTCGCTCCTGTTAGCAAAGATGCCCTGACCTCATCCTCGTGACCAACCAGACCGAAACCGTATACATACCCAAGTAACCATGATCCTCGCCATCCACACCCGTGGAGTAAACTTCTTCAGCGCCAGCGTAGCGAATGGCTCCAGAAACATATAAGGGTAGTAGAAGATACTAAACACCCAAGCCCACTGGCCTGAGGACAGGTTACCCAGTTGCTCTTTAATCCCATCGCCCTGCTCGAGGTTGATTATAGCTGTATTGCTGATATTGCTGACATGTATTCGCATTATTAAATAGACGAAGGAGTACCAAAGTATGAGTCGTAAATCAATCTTCTTGTGTGCTGACTTGAGGCTGCCTCCCTCCTTAGAAGCATTTTGTATCTGAGGTGACATGATTGAGTCCGATAGCCGTGAGTCTATAGGCGAATCATCAACTTGAGATGTTGATTTAGATGCCATATTGTAGATGTTGTTGCTGAAGTTGTGGTCAGAACCATGTATGAGGGTAGTTTCCGGATCTAAACAGAGTGTCCAGATGGTGTTATATGAAGCAGGTCTCTCTGGATGCTTGCGTTGACGCTGTGCGAACGACAGAATATGTAACGTTTGACTTCCGATTGCAATATCACGTACCCCTACCGCGCACATTTATCCTCGGGCTTCAACTGACTATCACTTATCCCATCAAAACCCACAATGGCGTGCTGTGAGGAGTAACAACTGGCGGTTGCTATACCCGGAGTTATCTATATTATTATCATATAGCTGCAGAGGCTGGTTGCTTCGGTTGCTGAATGTGTCTGATATCACTCGTAATTACCCCGACTCTCAACAGGCTAGATCTGTGCCATAGACGATGAGACTTTGCCCCTTGGTGAAAACCGCGAAGTACAATCGGTCACTTGCTGGTCGCCTAATCCGCAGTGTTGATGGTGGTTCGGTCCTAAGGTTGTAGCTCGAGCAAAACAGACGCATAAACTGATCCAGACTATGCTGGCAAGCTTCAGAAGCTTTATTCCCGACCGTCCTGTATGCCAAAGAGATAAAGCATACGGATCATCGTCAGACTGCAGTAGCTCTGCTGGCACAATGCATATATCATACTCCTCACCATGTTAGCTGCGATGACGTGCTCCGATAACCTCCTCCCTCCAGCGAAATGGTCGCCTATACTATAGCCGAAATCGGGTGAGGAGAACACGATGCGCAAGGTGAACGTCAGTATTTGAGATGTTACACTCCGCGCAAATCGGCCATCTGTCGTTTGGACGCCACAACAACCTCATCTCACATCGCAACTCGTGTCCCGAGGTCGAGATTTCTTACTCACGTACTACACAAGAACGGAAGCACCACAATGCCTACTGCTCTCAGTCCCTCCGAGGCGTTGCCCTTGCCCAAGTGGAAACGGCCCGCAAAGACAACCCACGACCTTCCATGGGCTGATATCAAGGTCCTAGACCTGTCGACCTTCGACTCGCCAGGCGGCAAGCAGAAGCTCGCCGAGGAGCTTCGTGATGCAGTACGTATACAAGGCCCCAGCACACCTCCGCTCTCGAGGGAGTGCATGTAGGCAAGCAATCCACTCACCACCAACACAACCAACCAGGTCCACAACACAGGCTTCTTCAGCGTGACAGGCACCGGCATCACGGACGAGGAGGTCCAGCGCCAGTACGACATCGGCCAGGCCTTCTTCGCGCTCCCCCACGGCACCAAGGCCCAGCCGCAGTACAAGTGCGACTTCGCCCGGGGCAACTACTTTGGCTACCGGGAGCTGGCCGAGAAGACGGTCAAGGGGACCGGCGTGCGGGACAACGTCGAGTCGTACAACCACGCCAAGTTCACGCCGCACCACGCCGGCCCCGACGCGCCCCGCCACCCCTTCTTCGCGCCCTACGAGCCCGAGCTCGCGGCCTTCTCGCGCAAGGCCATGGCCGTCGCCTCGCGCGTCCTCGAGCTCTTCGCCCTCATCCTCGAGCTGCCCGCGGGCTTCTTCGCGTCGGGCCACCGGTACGACGACCCCAGCGACGACCACCTGCGGTACATGCTGTACCACCCGCGCAGCGCGGAGGAGGACGCCATGGTCGACAACATGTGGGCGAGGGCGCACACGGACTTTGGCTCGCTAACGCTGCTGTGGAGCCAGAACGTGGCGGGCCTGCAGATCAAGACGGCGGCGGGCGGGGAGTGGCGGTACGTGCCGCCCGTGGACGGCGGGATGGTGTGTAACGTGGGCGACACGCTGGACTTCTGGTCCGCGTCGTACCTCAAGTCGACGACGCACAGGGTGGTGAGGCCGCCGGCCGACCAGCTGGGCGGGAACAGGCTGGGGCTGTTCTACTTTGTGAGGCCCGGGAACGACGTGGACATCAAGCCCGCGCCGTCGCCGCTGCTGAAGAGGTTGGGGCTGGTGGGCGAGAGGCAGGAGGACGCTGCGCCGGTGAAGGGGCTGGAGTATGTGCGTGCGAGGGTGAAGGATTATCATAATGGTACTGACTATGGCGACCGGAGGGGTCAGAAGTTTAAGGTTGGGAATCTTGAGATTGTCGACGAGGCAGCATAGGGACCTGGGGAGTGAGGGGATGGGTTTATCATGGTATTTCCCCTTTGCAGCTGTGATCGCGTCATCATCTTCTGTTTAATCATTCATCAATCGTTCTTTGGATGAGAATTGGCCTGGTTGCTGTTAAGAGAAGTGAGATGAGAAATGAGGTGCGCAAGCTGGCGATGTCGATGATGAAAAAGGCTGTATACAAGGTACATTAAGTATGTAAGTTGAGATGGGCGATCCAGATTTCAGAATCCAAGTCCACAAGTTAACCGTGAGAATCCATTGCAAGCCACTACGTTCCAGTCCAATTGCAATACTGGTAGATATATACAGTGCATACCTAGGTAGCTAGATAGGTACGGGAATCCGCCCATGCGAGGACAGCAAGTACATAGACGCAGGCACCAGGCAAAGGGCTCACAGCACAGCTTCAGATATGCAGGTAGCGAAGATCTCCCGTTCATCAGCAACGTCAGCCCATGGGATTTTCAAGCAAGTTTCGGGGCATGAGAGGCAGAGAGGCTGGCGATTTCCACTTGTGTGTGTACCTATGTCCTTTCCCGTCTCTCTGTACGACGAACGATACAGGGCCCCCTGCCCCAGGTTGCAAGCTGCATGTCAGTCATTCGGAAGTGGTTTAGCGGTGGTTGGTTCAGCACTCCCGGGGACCTAACAGCTGATCCACCCCCAGCCCGCCCATTTTATATTGACAATCGCTTTTTTGGTGGCGGGGCAACACACAGGAACAGGTGCAACAGCACACGCAACAGCATGCAGGAGGATGGGTGAGTGGGCGAGTGGGTGCGTGCCTTTTGACCTTGAGATGTCCACCTTCGAATTGATGCCTTTTCCTCAAATTATTCGTCTTTGCATCCATCCGTCTCGCATTCCAGTCCCTCTCCTCCATCCCGTGTCTTGTTGCTTCCCAAACCCCGTCAAGTTGGTTGATTGAGCCTCACAGTCCTCTCCAAGACCTCTTGACTTACACGCCCACCAACGGCTCCACCTACTTTGTTGTACCTGACAGCACAAACACTTCGTGGCTACATAGCCCAGTCTGTCTGTCGGTAAACTTTCTACCTCAAGATCTGAGCACATATATCCAGCCAGTACAGTCAGTCTACCCAGCCGATATTCCAATTGCCACAGCCTAGCTAATATCTTCCGGTTCAGTTCAAGTGCTTGTCTCAGCAAAAGCCCGCCCACCACCGACCACACCACGACTCTCCCGGTACTCTATTCCAGTACCTTCACACCCAGACCGAATCTAGCCGCTGCCTAGCTACATTCCAGTCCCGGACTTCCCACCGGGAATCTCCCAAATATATACACACACATACCCCCCAAAAACCCGCCAAAATGAAGGAAAACGATGCCATCGCAGTCATCGTCATCCTCCTCCTACTCGTCCTCTCCCTGATCTCCTTCGGCATCTACAGGCTGGTCATCATCGCCCGGAGGTCCATGTCCGTAACGTCGGGCTCCAGCCACAGCAGCAGCGAGATACTAGACGACTGATATGGCAATTGCCCAGGTGGTCCACATCCCTCTCTGAGGGAGAATTGGTTCCACAAGTACGGCACAAAAAAACAAGAGCCGCTACATATGTATTTATGACTCCCTTACCGGGTGTTATCTACAAACGGCTATTATGTTCACGGCTGGGGATTTCTAATCCATATAATGACGTGGGACGGGGGGCATATCACGATATCAACGGGCATGGCATTTATGTGCATATGAGAGAAGCATGTGGGATTCGAGACGTTACGATTAATCATGTTCATGTTTGGGTTTTTAGGCGCATATCAAAAGGGGATCTCGGGATACTGGATCTGACGATTGGGGACATATACTGTCTGGGCCCGTCAATATACGAAATGGGCGATGGAACCATGTCAACGTCAGCTTTCTTAGATGCGTTAAAAGTCAAGACTCACGGTGAGCTTGGGTATAACTGCCACCATTATAGACTACGCACAGATAAATGGATAAGCCATTGCATGGATTTCAATATCATTAACCGGTGAACTGGTCACGAAAAGGAACTGTGGTGGTGATTTGGGACAACAGACTATAGAGGGTACGAACTGGTCAACTGGTCACTCACTCACAGCGCCGTATCAAGTGTAAGTGATCATGGACCATCTTGGTCATGGAACTTCATCATTTCTATCAAGAGGACTGAAGTCGCCATAGAAATGGGCCCATACGCCGAGCTACAAACGTACAACCCAAATGCATCACGCAGAAGATGAATACATAAGGGTAGACAGGCCAGACACAAGCGACCTCTTTTGTTTCGAACTATTTCGTCATCCAATTGTGGTATATATGAAAACGACCACCCAAATCGTGACATTGCTTCGCGAAATGTCTCATACAGGAATGAAGGTAACGCAAGGTATCAAGGTATCAAAACATCAAAGGAAGTCGATGGTATCGCGCGAAGAATAAGTCAAGTAGAAAGAACGAAGACAGCTAATACCGCGGGCCGGGCGTTTCTC
Source organism: Cytospora piceicola (assembly GCA_023375675.1). Lineage (NCBI taxonomy): Eukaryota > Fungi > Ascomycota > Sordariomycetes > Diaporthales > Cytosporaceae > Cytospora > Cytospora piceicola. The sequence continues at coordinate 250,820 of JALQBC010000037.1, read as the reverse complement.
GTTGGCTCTCGAGGTCTGATGTCCAGCGGTTGCCATAAGTCAGTTTTCGCGTCAGCTGGGGCGGGCTATTCATGGGTTCTTCACTGCCATATGACGGTTGTCGAACCAGTTGTGGTGGACTGTTCATCGCCGGTTCACTGCTCATGTCGGGGAGTGTAGGCTGGCGACTAAGTGGTGGTGGACTGATCATCGTCGGTTCAAGGCCCACGTTGGGCAGGGTAGGCTGGCGATCCAGTTGTGGTGGGCCATCCATGGTCCGCTGGCTCTGCGCAGTGCGAGGCCGGTTGAAGTACTCATCGGGTGGTGACCCAGGGTAGCTGCGGGCCTGCGACGGCACAGGAGTGTCGAAATAATCATTCGATCCGTCATACGGGGCTTGCTGAACTGGGGTCATGGAGTGAAACTCCCCGGTGCCCTGTCTGTGAATGCCAGGCTGAGGAACGGGTGCCGTCATAGTCCTTTGCAGCTGTGGCATAGGAGGAGATACTTGCTGGACTGGCGTGAGAATGCGGAACTCTCCTGTCCCTTGTCTCTGGATACCAGGCTGAGGGATAGGCGCTGTCATGTTCCTTTGTGGTTGTGACCTGGGAGGGCCGTTGTTCGGCAACGGGCCCGTCGCAATCCGCATTGGGTATCCTCCTGGTCCACCGGAGTAGCCTCGCTGCTGTCCAGCCATAGGCCGAGGAGACTGTGTTTGCCCGCGTTGCGGGTAGACAGGTGGCGGCATTGCTGAAGGTTCCTGGTTTGACCCATCATTGTAGTCATCGAATGTCGGACGGGAGGTCATTTGCCTCACTGGAGTTGGAATCGCTCGTCCAGTAGCGGAGTAACTATCGATTGTTCCCCTCGGCGCTGGAGTTGTGTTCGATCTTGGCGGCATACCATAGGGGTTTATTGACGTGGAAGTAAGAGTGCGAACAGGTTGCGGCATAGGCGCAAAGTTGTTCTCTGGCGAGTAAGTTGTTGGCGTCTGCGTGTACGAGCCACCAAAGCTGGACTGATTGGTTTGTACACGCTGGAGCGGTGGGGGACCTCCCGTCATTGAAGGTTTCATCACTGGCAGCGGCGGCAGCGGTGGCGCAGGTGACGATCGACCCATCTCAGCCCCGGACTTGAGTAGCGGCGCTCGACTTGATGTAGTCGACGTCCCCGTCTCCGTTCTGTTGAGCACCGGCATCTGATCCAATTCGAAGCCTTGTCCACCTCCTCCGTCTGGAGTCCCTGGTCGAGAGGTATAGACGGGCAGGGTAGCCATGGTGTCGTTCCTGTTGATCGTTGGCATTCCTGGGAATTTTTCCTCACTTGGTGGCATGAGTTGGGGCAAGGTGGCCTTGCGCTCTTCTGGTGGCAATTCACCAGTCTTCTTGGCAGCTCTCAGCTCTGCCCTCTTCCGTTGCCTCTCTTGGTCAGCAATGGCCGCGTCGATCTTGGCTGAAACGATCTTCATCAGTCGCTTATTGATCTTACGTTCACAATATCCCGAGAGACCGCCATCCTCTCTTGGTATCCATCCCCACAGGAACAAGACAAAGAACAAGGTAGCGATCAAAAGAGACAGGAACGAGAAGACCCAGACCACAGTGGTAAATACCATGCCGGACAGAATGAGAGCTTGTCGGTAGTCTTCCTCGGCGAGGGCCTTGATTTTATCAAAGAAGTCGACCACGCTACTTTCAAAGTTTTTTCCGTCTCCCGCTAATTTTGCTGTGTACACCGAGTACAAGGTGATGCCGTTGACTGCTTGGCGAGGCCCAGAACAGAAAATGACACGGATCCATGCTGAAACTGGTTAGTTATTTCAAAACAGGACTGGACAAGGGTCAGTGAAGACAAACATTGGAAACTGAAGTAGGTGAAGAGGGCGATGTATTCGGCCCCCTTCTTACTCTTCGTCAGTTCCGCGAAGACAAGGAATCTGCGCCATCCTTTGCCGCTTCCCATCCGGATGCTCTCCAAACGAACAGCCAAATTATCGAGGTAGGATTCGGCAACACTGCCCCTCTTCATAATCCGCATAGCACGGATGTGCTCAAAGCCAAGGTTGACGATGGACAGGATGATGCAGATTGCAAAGATCCACTTCGTGATGTTGAGGGAGACGGCGGGTTGAATTTCAGACGACCACTTGTTGAAGGCGAGGAGGTTGACAGCGGTGAATGAATCGACGGCGTACACAGCCGTGGATATGATGAGCGAGAAATACAGATATCCATAGGCGACATATGTGAAAGCACTCTCGGCCTTGAAATCGTTGAGTTGCTGAAACACCAGGCACCAGTCAGTACCACGTCCACATCTCCCATGCCTGGGCCAACATTGCTTACGATGAAATCCCACTTCTGCTCAGGGCGGATTTCCACATTGCTTCTCCTATGGCTCATGCAGCCCATCTTGTGTTGTTTTTATTTCGACCACGCCGAACCAATGGTCCCTGCCCTTGATGGAAGAAGCGAATCGTCGACGCCGTAGGACAAAATCGAAACAAAAAGGTTGAGGTGGTGATGAGGGGTACCTGCCTCTCCGTCCCCTGGTGAATTTGACCAAAAAAAAAAACTCAAAGAAATGTCGTCGTCGTCGGCGTCATGAACAAGTCGTGTCCTCGCCTGCGAGGTTATCGACTTTCGGTTGGATTGGAAAGAATGTTGTTGCTGGGGTGTCCTGGTTGAGGATGGTCGGATGCGCTGGAGCCGGTGGTATGGAGAGATAGAAGCAATCGACCAGGATCGATTAGATGAACAGGCACAAAAAAAAGTAGCGGCAGTCTTCCTTTTCCCTACTATGAACAGGTCTTCATGATAACACTCTCAAGGCTGGTGTGCTGGGTGGATCGAAGGAGTGATATTGCTTACGCCGACGATACGGGTGGCTGAAACGAGTGAGTTGATGGTTCATGAGACCAAAACCAGAACATTAAACCAGGGAACCAGTCCGGTGGCAAAAAGGAGGCCGGGAAGCTTTCGGCTCAAGGAATAGAAGGTATATTGAACGAGGTCTCTGTCTCCCTTGCTGATGGGTTCGCGGCGTGCTTAATGGGATGGAATGAGACTGGATTGCTAAGTGGTCCGGGTGTGATCGCCTTCGCTTTGCCTGACGCTGGACAAGGTCCGGTATCAGATACTTGAGGTATCCGCTGCTATGAGTGGGAATGGGGCACAAAGTGGACAATGCGGATTGTGATTAACAACAATGCTATGCGCTTAGGCAAAGAATGAGCGACTGTTGTTCTTCTTTTTCCTTGGCGGCTATTGTGTTTTCCAATTGGTGAATGAGTGTCGATGGGTTGGTTAGAGGGGCAATTGGTGGTATGAAATAGCAGCAAAGCAAATAGATAGACGCTGGCCAGGTAAGGAGGCAGCCTTCGTTGATCGCGATTCGAAGGAGGGAAATAAGATAGACGATGATGCCCTCGAGGGGAAGAGAGTGGTCGGGGAAGGGGGGCTATTCCTCCAGAAGAAGAAAGGGCAGGTAAGGTCAACTGGTGTGTTCGGCATGAAAAGACGCCGGCGTGGGTGGACGTTTGAGAGAGAACTGGCTGAGTCTCCTAGGATCGGCAGTAAAAGGTTCGGAGCCACGGTACTTAAGATTAGGCCTGTCTTTGTATGAGAGTCTGAACTGTTAGTCCATCGTATATGTCCCTTTGGGTCTACCTAACAGAGCCCGTTGAACGTTTGCAGCCAAGCTATCTGCAGTTACAAGGGGATGGGCCGCCTGGGCTGAAGACTGGCCCGCTAATGGCACGCATATGGCACGTAATGTTAGCACCCAGGCTGCCAGGCACTCAGACACTCAGACACTCTAGCATTGTTGGTTCGCGTTAGGCGTGGGGAACGGTCGAGAGCCCCTGCCCCTGTTTTTTCTTTGACGGAATTACCATTTTAACGCAGGAACCATCCGCTCGAGATAGCACTAACCCGCATTTATCATTAGCGCCAAACGGCGTATGAGCCCTTGTTCCTGAGCCAACTCCGAGTCGATGATTGGCTTCCTTTCGGCTTCCTGTGGAAGTCCCTGGAGCAATGAATCGCGGACAACTATTTCGGTTATGTGGTAACACACTCTCACTCAAGCGCCAACTGCAACGGACGACAACTGGGCTCGTCTCGGGAAAGAGGCGATTGTTGATCGGGAATGTTGAAACAAAAAGGACGACCACGGCGTCTATCTTGAATATTTGTTTGGCTAGCCGGTCGCAACCCTATTGCCATGAACGGAAAATAATTTCCATCTAGAGAAAGAATGATTGTACAATGGGAGGCCTTGCCCCTTCCCACGTGTTTCGTTTCATCTTCGCTTCTCCAATCAACCTGTCATTGGGTCAGCCTTACTCAGAGTCAATGCTTGCACTACCCGACTCCAGGTGGCCAACACGCCTATCAAAATCCCATGTCTCACCTCCGTATGCAGGAGCAAGAGCAGGAGGTTCTATTCCATGTACAATCAGACTATGTAGTGTACAGCTGTGTGTGTTTCCCGACGTTGTTTTAAACCTCCCAAGAACGCCACAAGCATTGTGCATTGTGTCACGTCGATCTAGGACATGCCTTGTCGCGCGGCTCCATAAAAAGCAGTTGGCGATTTCCATCAAATAATGTGGGACTGACCGGGTTGACAGCTTGTCTACCACAGTATAGCTTTCCTTTCTTCCCCGACAGCCCGAATCGCCAACCGATGGGGCAATCAGTTCTGACATGGTTGAACCGAAAGACTGTATGTTTGAACAGCTCATCGTCATGACTTCGAACGTTGCAGTCGACTCGAAGAGATCGTAAAGTTGGTGTCATTATTTGTGCGCGAATATCGAGACAATGACGAATGCCGTCACGATAGCAGCAGACAAACACTATTGAAAATCCCCCCTGGTATCTCATTTCCCACGCAGCTGTATCCCAGCGAGGTTGCCTCCAAGTACCCACGCATGTAGATGTGCAATGAGAGCAATCGCGACGACGGAGTGCAGCCTCATTAGCTGTTCGCTTCGAGGGTTTCAACATTAGAACCTCGGCCACTTGCTTGAGTCTTTAGTCACTTAAGTAAGTACTCAGCTAAGCCGAGGCATATCTAAGGCTTTCCAAGCTCTCACCCACTCGGCCCGAGCCTCATATGAACCACGAAACAGTTGTATTCTGGTCTTGTAGCCTCTAATGTTTATCAAACCCGGCCAGCTCTAAGCCTCGCTTCGTTGCCCCATCGTGTAGGGCATGAAAAAGTGACCATCCACCGATTCAATGCATCTTACCCATGCCTCCTGCCTCCTGCCTCCCGCCTCCCGCCTCCCGCCTCCCGCCTCCCGGTCGATCATTTGGCTGGGGCCCCGTTGATCGTTTCAAAGTGCTCGTTGTATTTCTCGACGATTACCGACCGCAATTGCTGCTGCTCCGTATCCGTGAGGGTGGTGGCGCTGCCGCGCCTCTTCCGCCAACTCGACTTGGTCTCCCGGATCTTGGCCTCCGAGTCATCGCCTTCCGGCTCGACGAACTCATAGGACCGGCATTCCGTGTTATCCCACCCCGTTCCTGTAAAAGAGTAGAGTCTTGTCAGCAAAGGCCACCCTTCCCTCCCCAGGTGGGACGGTCCTGTTCGTACTTGGTATCATCTTACCCTTGGAGAAGTCCATGCCATCCCAGTCCTGCGTGAGGAAGTGCAGGAACCCGCCATGCGTGGTGACCACGATGTCGGCATGGTCCGCGCCCCCAGAGACCCCCTCCCGCCCCAGCTCCCGCAGCCAGGCCCGGGCCGCCCTCGCCCGCGCCTCCAGCGCCTCCACCGTCGGCGCCCACCTCGACCCGGGGCTGGTCTTGTCGTTCCACCCCTTGCCCACGAGCCCGAAGTCGCCCCACGCCCCGAACTCGGCCCGCAGCACCTCGGGCTCCGAGCCCGTGTCGCACGGCAGCATGGACACCTCCTGCACCAGGGGCTGCCCGACGACCTTGGCGCCCGACTCGACGGCCGGCTGGAAGGCGAGGTGGCAGGTCTGGAGGGTGCGGCGCATGGGCGAGGCGACGAGGTGGGTGATGCGGTCGTGGTAGGGGAACTGGCTCGATAGCGTGGCGCATTGCTCTTTCCCTAGGGGGGTGAGGTAGGGGTCTGGGATCTGCTGGTTGATTACTGTGAGGTTGTGGAAGCCCTGCGCGTGGCGGACTAGATGGATAGTGATGGTCATGATGGCGGTGATGGTAGTGGTTGTTGTTCGCGGTAGGTATGGGAGAATCGGGATGGAGCGATGAGCTTGACTATGGAACAATTGGGTTTATATAAGTAAGCATGTATGACTGTATGGGATGGTCTGTTGTCTAGGTGTCGTCCAAAGTGGTATGTACTGCTTCATACAAGGGTCTTCAATATATAGCAGCCATGAAGGTTGATGGAAGTGGCCCATCGTGTCTTTTGTACGGATTGAACCTTGAGACGTCATTCCGAAGAATGGGTGAGTCATGCATCCAGTGAAGGTGACAGTCGACCGATTTGCCAGCATCTCGAACGAGTGATAGTTCGACAATTGATGAAGCCGTTGTGTCTCAAACCATCGCGGAAATCCGGGCCCGATTTCACTTCGATCTTTGAATTTGCTTCCGCTCATAGCGTGCAGTAAACGTTGGACGTAGGGAGCGGCGCAGCCGGCGTTGGCCGGGGCCTCTTCAGCGCACTAGAGGCCGTTCCACGCGAACCAACGACCGACGAACGATTCGGTGCAGTATACCTTAGAGTATGAGATGGTCGGCCTCTATTTTTGTAATTTCTGCTTAAACTTAGCGAAGTATAGTTGTCTGTCGTCTATTATTTTGTTGTCCTCGTGAGTCCGGTCCAGTCCCGGCCGTTGAACCGGGCAGTGTTCCCGGCCGGGCGGGATGCAAGCTGATTACCAAGCGCCTATATCTCAACTCGGTATCCGAATCCAAGTCGTGCAATAAGAGCCTCTTGGTCATAGGGATTGAATACGCAATAATCCATGGCTCTCACACACGGAGGGTAAAAGTCGCCCAGCTACCAGTTGACGATGCTTTTGCCACTTTACTGCCTGTCTAGTTGATTAGTACCTAGAGAGTTAGTCAGTCAGTCGTCAAAGGTCGTGTGTACTATCGAGTTCAGGATATAGAATAGACCTGTCGGAGGAGCAGGCTGGCAGTCGGCTCCCAAACCCCCGAGAAGCCGAACGGATCGATTTGATTTGATACCGGCACCGGCCAGGGGCTGACTTTGGAGCGGGCTGCTTGTGGGTTTTGGGGAAAGACATATTCCAAGTTGAGAATGAAGGATCTTTTTGAGACAAAGAGATCGAGACTTGCTTGGTAGGCAGTCCCGTACATGCATGGCTTGATTATAGCCGCTGCTTTGCCGAGGAGCGAGAGAAAGTCTGCAGGTTCGCATCATGGGGAGCATTGGTGTTGATGTATTCCGATCCGCCTATTTATGACAGTGAACGTGAGAGGTTATTGTGATAGAATTGGAAAAAATATCGATTGCTGGCTTGCTGAAAATGACTCTGCTGAACCGCAACTGTATGGAATGGACAGCTGGCCGACACCCTAGGCTCATCTTCAATGTTCCACCTCGCCGGTCCCCCCAGAATCCCCTATACGCCGTAGCTAATTTCTCAAGTACACGGAAGCCATCCCCGTCAAACTGAAGCTGAGGCCCATGCACGCCAATCAGTGAATCTTATAACCTTGGAAGGTAACGGCCATACACTGGGCGGATGCCACATTGGAGAGTATCGGCATCCCAATACAGCAAAGGGAAGTGGATAAGGATGTAAATAATCATAGCCCCACGCCGTGAACAGGGGCCCTCATCTTCATACTTCCCTTCCTCCTCGATGTTCTCTCCAACTCATTGTCCAGTCCATCTACAGCGGCCCCCCGTTTTCGACAGCATCGTTATCTTGTAGAGAAGCTTCTGCTTCCACGGTCGGGAATGACGTGTCGAGTTTGAACTTGAGCGACTCGCCAGTCTCACCTCGTACCCGCCGAATTTCGATTTGATCGAAGTCTTGACGGACTACTAGTTCATGCTGGAAATCGGGACAGGCTCACCGCCATCCCGGGAAATGCGAATATGGCGCTCGTAAAATCGGAGCATCTACGGATCAGAAAACGATCAGTCATGTGCCTCTCTCCACCTCACACCGGGCAATACATACCTTTTGTGGGCACCTGCGGTAAACAACCTCCTTTGGGTGTTGTGTTTTTTTGCCATTCTTCCAGGTCAGGTAGACAATGAAAGTTCCGTTCTCTTCATCCTGGCACATGTCCACCGTCTCGACATCGTCGTCCCAGCTGCCGCTTGGGGGTTTCCATTCAAGCTCCTTGGCGCTGGCAGGAGGAGTCGTGTCTTTGGGATGGCCGTTCTTGCGTGCGCGCTTCGTCTCGGCGGGGGTGGCTGGTGTCGCGGATTGGGATTGGCGGCCGCGCTTCCTACCCTTGAGCGCGTTGTTGGTCTGCTCGAAGATCTTCTCTCGGCCTCCGATGCCCCTGAAGTACTCTGCCAAAGCCTCCGCTGCGTTGTCTCTGGTGAGAGGTGGAAAGGTTAGCGACGTGCTTGCACGGTTGGGATTGTGCCTAGCAGAGATGTAGCACTTACTGCAAGTTCTCCTCCGGCTCCCATGTACGGTCCGCCTTCTTCTCGTATCCCTCCCATTTGACCTCAAAACGGGGCTCTCCCTGACTGGGCCGTCAGTATATGCGTGCCGGACCAAGTCTCACGCGGAATGCTACTTACGTCGTCGGCGATGTAGTGAGAAAATATCTTTTCGACAACATACCTAGGACATCGTCAGTGGGAGTACAAACAGACAATACGGCGGCGCAGGGTCGTACTCGTCCTCTTCTAGATCCTCGTCTCCTTGTTCATCATCGTCATCCTCTTCAGCGTCTCCATTTGTGTTCTTGACATCGGCCATTTCCTCGTCATCGTCGAGGATCTCCGGTTCCTTGTACGACTTGCGACCGCGACCCCTCTTCGGCGCGATATCGCTCTTCACAACCGCATCGTCGACATCCGATCGCTCGTCATCACTGATAGCTAGGAACGAAATGGGGTCAGTATGAGTGCGCATTGACGCGACACAAAATGAGGGTGTTGACGCGCAAGCGACGCGTCTCTGTTGAGAGTGTCAATCGAGGTTCTGGAGTGCACGCTGTACTCACCTGGCGGCATCTTTGTCCTTTAATTTGGCGCAAGCTGCTTGTGGGCGTTATATTGGCAAAGAAGCAGATGTCGAACCTCAACCGAGGTTGTTGTGCCGTTGAGGAAGGTTGCGACAGTGGAGGCGTGACGGATCGAAGACGGGCAGTCGCGGGCGGGAAGTTGCACTCAGGTTCCGTTCGCGAACTTCAGTTAGAGAAGCTTCCAATCAGATTAGGTAAGACAGGCGTGGCTCGTGCTGTGGGAAAGCTTGCGCCACATATGTCAGGGACACTTTGGCTGGTACCTGATTTGGTAATGCTTAGTCATCGGTGAATCTGGTCGGGACATCCCCTCGGGAGATGCGCCTGGAAGTCAACGAAGGGTTGCACCGGATGGCATATCAACTGGCACAACTATGCCACCTCGTTCGTTTCTCTACTGTGTCTGCCGATACATAGCTAAGGGTTTCCACTTGCAAGGTCTTTTCGGTGCCACGAGCTTGAGAGATATGAGCGGCCGGAGAGGCATCCGTGTGATTTGAAAGCAACGGCGGCAGAACTACGGGTAAGCAACACCTCTGAAGGGGCCAAACAACCATGCATATATACGGTACATAACTTTCATATCTACGCTATTTTAGCCTCGCTGGCGAGCACCCATGCGACCGGTCGACGGAGCAGGTACGGTTCTGAGTACGGAGCCGAAGGGGTGGGTGTGGGGGACGCAGGAAACCCAATTCCCGAAGTCTAGAGTATTGGAGCTGCAGGTGTCAATGGTGATGACGATTAAGATGATGATGATTTGCTTCTTGAACAACGCTTGACAGGCAAAGCACTGGCAGGGGAAAGCAGACGAGGTGGTGTTGGTGCACCGTGCAAGGCCAGCCTTGGAGGGAAGCTTGTCTGCGGAACAGCTGGTCGGTTCCTTCGGTGAACCTTGGAAAAGCAGCGAGGCGCGGATCACATTTGTCGATCTGGCCGTCAAGCAATATGAGCTGAAGATCGCACACTCCAGAGGGAAAGCCAACTCGAAAGTTGCAAGATGAGGTCTTGCACAATATCCAATTTCCTAGCCTCACCGTTCCTCAAACCCTGTGCGGCGATGGGATCCACTTCATTCCGACTTTAGCAGGTTCCTGAGCTCGCATCTCATTTCACCATGATCTGCCTCCTTGGCCACTGTGTTGTAGTGTAGCCTCGTTGCCGCCGTCTGGGTGTTGCTCGACTCCCCTTCTTGCAGGTGCATGCTACGTAGGTACCATGTAGAAAGCCCCTCCAGAATGCAACTCTTCCCCTCCCTAGTGCACGTGCCCAGGTGTGGTATCGTGCAGCTGGGGAATATCGTTCGATGATCAACCTTGAGGGGACTTCGGCCGAGATTTGCTGTGGCTGCTGTGCAGTTGGACGGAGCCCCAGACCCCCAGACCCCTCAAGGGCAGAGGGCGGATGGATCGATGTCGCTGATCTAGGGGTTCTCGACAACACCACCTTGGATCGTGGGTGAACCAGCCATTGGTGTATCATGCCTGTCATGGTTGCATCCCAAGCCACTGCGCTAGAAGATCGCGCTGGTTGAGTACTGACACAGGTGGTAGTAGTGGCGTACGGAAGCCGGGCCAAGCCAAGATGAGATGAGGAGTATGAGATGTGAGAGAGTTGCAGCGATGTTTCTTTGGTACGCAACATGCAGGCCCGGGGCCTAACCTTAAATTGCTCGAGTCTTGCCCATTGTGATTGAATATCCGGGCCCGTGGTCCACATGACTGCCCTTGTTCATTCCAAGGCTATTCTTCAGGGATACCATAACCTGTAATCAGCCGCCTAGCTGCCCAGGTACGCTGGTACGTACCTGTGTCTGTAGTGTGGTACGGAGTGGTGTAGTGTACGTTCCCGACCAACTGACACGGGTTAGCTGCACGGGGGAAGTTGACAGCTGTCAGTGGGTCGTGGCTGGACAAGGGCTCCTGGCCAGGGTCCAATTTTCTCCCGGATCTTCCAAGATTTCTGCCCGTCGCGGAAATTTAGTATACAGGCTGACAGGCTGCCAGAAAAGCCATGACTGCCAAGCGCTCGCGGCTTGTACTGTGTGTATGGTGCCGAGCCAGGGGTTCGTCCGTTCGAGCAGGGCGGAGGGCCAGGGTCGGGACCAGAGCGTTCCAAATTTGTGAGAGCGCTACTACATGATAAGCCACAGTAAAAGTACCTGAGAAACTGCATGCAACGAACAGGGCCGCCTCAACTCAAAGCTACTGTACCCTCACGTTGATGCCCGTGTATTGCCCCTCCTACTTAGACAGAAACTCCAGTGCGAATGGAACCAACGATATCTGTTGCTGCCCAAGCCAAAAAAAATCCAAGTTCTGTCCGGGATCCATGGATGTGGTGGAATGGTCTCGAAGTTTTGTCTGTGTGGATGCGAGTGTACGAATAGGGTAATTCTACTCCATTCCACTCCTTTTTCCTGCCCAATTCTGAAGTAGTCAAGGAGCTTCCGGTCTCGATCGTCAAAAATGATCGATGACAGCCGGCGAATAGTTCCTGACCAGTCATCTTGCGTTGCTGCCCACTCCAGGGCTCTGTTATGGGGGAATGAGCGCGGCAACGTCGTTATCTCTTTGGAATATAATTTCGTTCCTAGACGGGCCACCTGGATGACCGGTTGCTAAGATACTCCAGTGGCAAGCCGCCGCCTCAGTGGACGAACAGGTCAGAAGAAGGAGCAGAAGATGGGACGGAAATGTGGGCAAAGGGGCGTAGAAGTGAAGTGAAGTTGGGACTATCACCACCACCCTCAAGTTGGAGTCGTTACCTAGGTAGACTAACTACTTTGGTACCTAGGTACCAAACTACCTATGAAGGTACCTAGGTAATAACAAGGCCGTGTTAACGACCGACGGGAAGCGGCAACCATCCGAATCGCCAGTGTTCTACTGTAATATCTAGGCACAGACCACAGACGTGCGGATCCAGTCTGAATCTGCCTACCCTAGGGTAGGTACCTAGGTAGCCTTCGATGAGATGAGAACATCCGGAGTTTGTATTCCGAATGGATGCATGTCTACCGAGCTGCCAATGTACTGTGACTGACCTGACAGGACGAACGTAGAGGGTTAGAAGGTGGAGGATCTGTCGACGGACGAGGCGATGTGACCAATGATGGCATTTTGGATCCCGATGATCCTCCTGAGCGGCTGTATGTAGTATCACGGGCCGTGACAGCGTGTGAAGGTTTGGTTCGAGCGCGCATAGTCTATATTCCAAGGTTTCGCCGCGAGATGAGATCTGTCCCACAGCCATTGGAGGGATCAGGGGTTAGTGATACAAGCCTCGTGATGGTATCGGCTAGGTGAAAAAGGAAATACATGCTTCTATTTCTAAACTACAGTCGATGGCGGGACTTGGCAAGGACTTTGCGACACCCCAGGAGGCCTGATGCCAATATATGGATCTACTTACTTTTTGTTCCGCTGGACGATGGAGCATTTGAGCACTTTCGAGTCTCGCGGGCCCAGCGGTCCCGCAGCCAACAGGCGGCTCGAGAGGCCATACAAGGTAACGGAAAGTGCATCCGTGACGATCTCGTGAGTGGACCATATGGGCAGAAAGCTAGTGACCGTTGGAAATCGCGGTTGAGAATGGGATCGCTGGCGGCGACAGCGACTCAAGGATTGGCCGGGGACCCGTCGTAGGTAGGTAGCACAGTCGACACGATACGGAGTACCGCCACCTATGTACTTTGGTAGCTAAGTGATACTATTTGCAGAGCTGCTCCTCTTGCTTTGAAATAAAAATAAAAGAAAAGGAGAAGATGTGGTCGTTGTCTTCGCTGAATCTATGTTACATTGCTCCTGCCACTACAACGCAAGTACCTAGGTACCTATGTAGATGGTGCGATGCAAAAGTTTGGTACCGGTCCTAAACTGTCATAACCCTGTCCTTGCCTTGTGGATATACCCAGACACCTTTCTGTTTCCTGTCATCTGACCCCTGACCCCTAAACCCTGGTCGCCAGGGCCAAAACTGTGGGTCAACCTGCCCTCCCCCCAGGTCACCCTCCCCACTTGTCCATCCACTCGGCACACGGTCTGTGGCTTCCTCATAATGTTCCTTCCTTCCACTACATGCCTACCAGGTACTTCAGTTTCTAAAAGAACCACCCCCAAGTCCTGTTAATTGGTTGCAGGGTCTCGAAACATTGACGGATATCGACCGTCGCCTTGATATGATTACCTCCCTAAGTAGGTAACATACCAGGCCAATGTCCAGGTCTTTCTCCCCGTTATTACGAAGAAACCTTGCACTTCATCTGATATTCGCATTATCAGTTGTTGGCCACACAGTTCTGTAGAATTGGTAACTTAGGTACTCAGCATCAGAAATAGTTCCTTGACGGTCCACCAGATGAATTGGTACTGTGTATTAGGTACATAGAAATTAAATTGGGGCCACTCGTGGTAATTAAACTGGGGGTGACATATCACAAGTCGCTTGCTTTTTTTGGCCACTGGCTGCGAATTACCTTTTGCTTCCCATGCTTCTTCCCTAAGACAGAACGACGAATATCACTTGCTGATACATACTACTCCATCACCACACAACACGCTCACATACACACACCACGAGCCTCGCGTGGTTGACTGAACCCCACGGTCTAATACCGGGGATTTTCGCTCGCGCACATGCATGATACGCTCTGCACAATTGGGTCGTTTTGCTGTTCCTCCATCTCCTCTCCAGAATGAACGGCACCCAGGACACCGATACCCTCTTTTCCCGTCACATGCGCATGGGCCTGTGCCTGTGCCTCTGCCTCTGCCTGCGCCTACGCTTGCGCCTGTACCTGTGCCATACAGTACAGTAGGGCATCAACTTCCTGCTCTACGCTCCTTCGGGCTTCTCCACGCCCTGTTGCGACACAGTACGACCTGTCAATTAGGCTCCGCTCCGGCTCCACGGTCTGTTCTCATAGCACCTGGGCACACCGCGGCCCGACACCCCTGGCCTCATCGCCCAGCCCCAATGAAGAGGAGGAGAAGGGATAGGGGGTCAACAGGGTCGACGTCTGTCGATGTTCACTATCGACGTCCTCTACCATGCTTACAGGACTTTCATTAAATCACCGGCTTTCCCGACCTCTCTGCCTCGCCTGGAGTACATCTCCCTGGCTTCTACACAACATCTGCAACGACCTCGACCTCGACTTTGACTCGAACAGCCGACTTCTCTCTTTTGGACTTTTACTCTCGCTTACTGTTTACCGCTATTTCGCCGTCATATTTTGCTGTCTCAAGCTCCTTCTGCTGCCGGTGTCCACTCACTGTCTCCTCTGCTGCAACTTACCTGGCCACTTGACGAATAACTCGCGCTGCTGCCTGAGAACCAGTCCTTGGTTCTTCTTCGGCGCCCACTCACAAAGCTTTCTTGTCCTCTATCTTGTGGGCGGAAAACTACGGTCCACCGTCCTGACACTGATATCCTCCGAATTTGACCAACCAGGGTTCCGCCACAAGGATGGCTGAAGCCACCATGACTGCGGACAACACCACCAAGGCCCCCAAGGACAAGAGCTGTCCCTACTGTGGTCAGGCATTCACATCCTCCTCGCTGGGCCGACACCTTGATCTCTATATCAAGGAGAAGAACCCCAAGGTACCTGATGGTGTCCATAATGTCGACGAAATTCGGAAACTCCGGGGTAGTATTACCAGGCGACAGCCTAGGGGCGCAGCCAGGAGGGACGCTTCGGCCCCAAGGGGCAGCCAAGCCGGATCTAAGAGGAGTCCTGATGCCGAGTCTGATGCTGCAATATCACCACCAGGTATGACCACAGAGGCCCAGTCCCCTGCGGACTTGACCAAGGGTTTACCTCCTTTCGCTGCTCGATTGGAGACAACCGGGGTTATTAACGACATCCCTGATGCAGGAGCTGGGAGCGGAGGCCCTGATTCCACCCGAAGGACGGAGGCACAGAGAGCCTTCCACAGGCATATGATGAAATCATCCCTCGATGTGAAGCAAAGAGTCCAGGACGCCGTCGACACGGCTAGGGCTGCCGAGTTGGCGCTCCGCGAAATAATCAGTTCTTGGAGAGCAGCCAAGTGAGTCTTGCCCAGTCCGACCCAGCGCCTCATGTGTCGTCACTAACAACCTGGTTCTAGACAACAAATCGATGTGCATTCCATGCCTTTCGACTTCGACCCGCTCTCGTTTGACTTCCCAGCATTGTGTCTCCAGTGCTTAGAGCCACCGCCGACTCTGTTCTCATCCACGCAACATCCTACCTCCACCTCATGGTCCATCGCCCCGCCAGGGGAGAAGCAGCATGAGGCTCTTCTATCTTACTTCCAGGAAGAGTTCCGCAAATGGAAGGTTTCATGTGCAACTGCCACGACGGCGGTGTTGGAGGAACTAACCTACCCTCCTTCCCAGGCTGCGATGTTCCAGGAAGACACCCAAGACTCGGTGCAAAAGGCCGAGAAGGCTGCTGAGAGACTTGAAAGACAAGTAGGCGAGCACTTGGCGTCGGCCTTCTCAGTCTGGGAGCAGCTTCAGCCGCCACGCCGACAGGAACTGTGGGTTCTGGAACTGGCAAGGAGCGTCGGAAGGAAGCAGAAAGAGGTGGACAGGCTGAAGGAGACGCAACAGTCCATGAAACAGGAGAACACCAACTTCAAGTCACAGATTGACCACCTCAACCGGCTACAGGAGCCACGCGAATTCAAACTCATGAACCCAATGACATGGAGCATGGACGGGAAGATGATGCAGCTAGCGGCAGAAGCAGGACTCAGTGGCCGACGGGTAGTAGGGTTGAGCACTGAAGATCGCCATTCCGACATCAACTCAGTTGTATCGGCCGCCATTGATAGGTGGAAGAGCGTAATCTTGACCTCCAGAGCGACAAGTGGCTTGAATGCCCAGAGGCCTTTGGATCAACATTCTGCACCTACCCAGACACCTACAACAACAACAACGACCCAACCACCCACCCCTATGATTCAACAGGTGAATGTACAACAAGATTTTCAACACGCCCGTCAGAGATCGCATTTACAACAGTCTTCGCCACCAAACGCCTCTTACTTGTCTTTATCGTCATTGCCTCGACAGTCATCGATGAGCTCGGCTGCCCCGACAACGACGGCTGCCAGCGAGGCTAAAACATCAATGGCCGGTACACCTTCTCCACAGTCATGCGATGACTCTGATCAGGACGCCGATGCCGACGCGGATGCAGACGGGGATGCCGACGCAGACGAAGATGAAGATGCTGAGGCAGATGTGGAGATGGAAGGTGAAGAGAGTTATCTCTCTGCTGAGAATACACCGACACACCCCAACAGGCCTCAGCTCCCTCAGCAACAGCACACACAGTCACACCAATCTTACGTTTCGAGGGCGAGGGACCATCCGATGGCAGTAGCCCCACGGCAGAACTCGTACACGCAAAGTGCATCAAGTGATGGCAGCTACGGAGGTCAGGCACGGAGCATATTGCCCAGCCAGCAGATGCATATGGGACAACAAAGCTTCAGCCATCAGCCCTATATGAGCCAGGGTCACAGCGGGATGGATATGTCTTGGGATAATCATTGACGGTGTGGTGACCAGCCCGCGACCGACCCGACTGACAGGCTAGTAGACGTACTGGGGCACGGGATGGTCGCTGGCTGGCCGAAACAAGCAGCTGACTGGTTCGCTGGATACGCGGACCACGGGCTGCTTGTCAGCTCATAGACGGCGGACTGCTTGCACTATGCACTCCTGCAACGACGAATGTCCTGTGGCTAGCGATCAGCCAAGAGACAGACAGCCTCGAGAAGGCATGGCGTTAACAGGGTGCTAGGGACATCAGAGTGTGGCATTTGAGCAGCCATCGTGGTAGGAGGATAACATACGGTCTCGGACCAGGATCCCGGCGTACACGCTTGCTCGAAGAGCTGTGGTTTCCAGAAGCCACGATAGGGACGATCATCGTGGTGATGGAATGGTCGCACTATAATACGCCAGTTTGCGAGCTCGGTTATGTTCCAAAGCAGTCAAAATCAATGAGAAAGGAACCAGTAACTATTCAAGGATACAACAACGCAATACTCAATCCCCGGTAACTCATCGATGTAAAATAGGTCATCTGAGCATTCCATGGTTTACTTTTCCTATCAATTATTCTCTCACGCTTTAATTTGAGGTCTTATGTTGTTGAGTATGGCTGTTGGTACATCACCTGACGTTGCTCGGTCACTGTTGATAGCAAACATACAGCTCGACACGAACACTGTGCTTACAGGACAGGACGGCTTCCGTGTCTAGACTGTACGGCAGTTTTGCATTCGATATCAATCATACCCATCGCCCTGACCACTGCGAATTGCTGCATTCCGCCTTTATTGGGGGTTCATGTCGCTGATATAGGAGGGCTGGTATACCGCCCTCGGACCATCGATTGTCGTCGGCGACACTGTTGGTCCGTTTCGGCCGGATATATCTCCCAGGGAATAGCTCAGACATCCCTGCCATATCTGCCCTGTGCCCTGACGTGGCTGCACGACATCGGCTTCTTCCATGGTCCCATGCGCACAGCCTGAAACAACCTTAAGACAACCTTGGAATAGAAGGACGGACGCCCCCCACCCCGTCCTTCCAGAAGCTTTTTGGAGACATCGTGGAAGCACCACGATGGGTGGAAACCTCAAAGTAATAAAAACACCACCCTCTAGCCCGATAG
Organism: Cytospora piceicola; assembly: GCA_023375675.1. NCBI lineage: Eukaryota > Fungi > Ascomycota > Sordariomycetes > Diaporthales > Cytosporaceae > Cytospora > Cytospora piceicola. Next base: position 232,973 of record JALQBC010000037.1, on the reverse strand, counting down.
ACGACATCAACACTGTTCGCACCGCGACAACTAGCTCAGAGCCCAGAGACCCCAATGTCGCTTTCAGGATAAAACACGGAAGGGGTTTTTCTCATACCATACTCCATGTTTTCATGCTCGTCTTCGCCAATTGTTGATGAGAACAACTGGCTTATGATAGACACCAGGGCACCCCAAAAGTCAAGACAGTCCAGAGTCTTTCTCATCCCCACATCCACCCCACACCCTGCCGACTACTATGTACGTGTATGTGGAACGCGACTCAGCAAGACCCTCCCTAGGTAAAACCCATCTGTCCAATGACATGTCAGTCGACAGGCACTGCCCGTGTGGATTCGACGCCTGTAGGTACAGTGTATGTTTGCTATACTACCCTGGAATGACTTGGTACGGTACATAATCGGCTTTCATCATGGGCTTTCGGATGGGGTAAAGCCGTGGATGGGTCTGTTTTTTCTGTGGCCGTAAACATGCACACGCATCGTGCACTGTTTGCACGATTTCTTGGATCCATTTGTTCATTGACGACGTGATGTTCAGGAGGTGGAGGGAATTTTCGAGAGCAAGGAACCCGCCCAGGTGCTTTCCCGTGACGGCCATGGTAAGCCATACGACCACGCCTTTCCAATGCGACTGACTTGTACGATGTAACTACATAGTAGGGTGGGCAGGGTGCAAGAATGGGAAAGATCGTCGCCACTTGCACCACAAATTTATTCACGACTATTCGTGGGACTCTCACCAGTCTAGCGTCATGGTTGGTCGTTTGCCCCGGTTGCCGCATACCCTCGGGGAGACAACCCAACGACTGACCCAGACACGCTGGAAAGATCTCGAAAAATTTCACAGTTTCAACCCTGAAATGAGACCATGGTCGGTAGCTGGTAGTTCCTAAAATCATGCCGGTCCGACGGCATCTGTGCTGAGAATGCACATGCCCGGCGTGGATTCTCACGAGAGTCACGGAGAGTGACAAATTAGCAGAACAGTAGTTGTCTACCGGACAAATACGCTTTCACTGTGGAATAAGCTGGGGTGTTCACTCGATAACCCCCTGGTTAGGACGGACAGTCGCTCCCTGCAGCCTGCATCTGTTAGCTTGATTAACCTCGCCTAAGCACGGCTATCACCTATGCTGGACCAGCGCTTCTTATCCGGAAAATAACATCTCACCATCCACATTCGAGACCTATCACGTCCTGGCGAATGTGACGCAGGTGCTAATGACCGTATCGGCAGGCCGGGATCCGTGGGCCGTGTCCATGTCCGTCTTACGTGGGACCATTTTTTGAAAGGTGGCATAGGAAGAGCACACACGAGATGAAATCGATAGGGTGACGGCTCACTCACAAATAGCTTCACCCTTTTTCCATTCAAAAAAGATGGGAGCTTGATGCAGTCGCCGCCTACAAGTAGTTGTTGAAGGTTACGAGGTGCCTACTGGGCCCGACATGTCGCTGACAGGGGCGAATCTTTAGATCTCCGGCATATCCATGCCCGCGACATGGCCGGCTGTGGGCCTGGGGAGGTGGAGGGTGCGACTGAGATAAGAAGGATTCGCAGCTCATGAGTCCAATTTCCAAGTACATGGATGGGATGCTTGTTAACTACATGGCTCGCGGGTCTGTGGCAACCATACCGACGTCCGGATGCTTGGATGAACCTCGTGATGCAGCGACTGCAGGTGAGTCGGGCCTCGACGACGGGGTCGATGAAGCAGACCAGCCGGTGGAGGGCCCGATATTTCAGGCTTGAATGGTACGAGTTTCTCAACACCAAGATATAATTCAAGAGAGCTCGATGATGCGAGAGATGCGTACGAGTTACGTGCGTGAACAGGGGATAGGAAGATTACGTGGTGGGCATATGGATTGGGTGCATCACGGGTGAGGGACGGCGAGTTATGGGCTGGAGACGTTATCACAAAACAGCTCTTGATCTGGAAAAGGATACTCTCATATTTGAGATTAAGAGTATCATGGATTGGTGAGGTATGGAAATCTCAGGGAGGAATGCCGAACACAAGAGAAAGAGTGAGACGCTTGTTCACAGTCTCTTGAAAAGCCTTCACGCAAGTCGTCTAACAGTTTGTGCCAACGATGGCGAAATGACTGCTTGTCTTACTCAAGCTGACAAATAGAGTTTGCAGAGGAAGCAGCCCGATGAGATAGGTGTGCATTAGCAGATCCAAATAGGCGACTGGCGTCCTCTACCGGGCGTAATCAATACTAAAGATGGGTTAGAGCACGACTGGGGTCATCGAGCGGTGAGTCTAGATTCCTGGCTCATAACCTGGGGGCCAATGATGTTTTGGGTCTGACTGATCAATAGATGGATTTAGCTGAGTCAAGAAAGGAAGCAACTTCTTGTCAGATTCAAATGCGCCACTTCATCATAGCATACGCTGGAGGGAGGGGTTGCCCGTTCTGTTATCAAGAAGGGGGGTAAAGAATGTCGCTTCTCTGCACTGCCATGGAACCTTGGTGGTGCCCTATTCCTCCATCTTTACCTTCATGATGACTTCGATCAAAGATGCCCTCCTTCGGACCGGCGGCCTCTTGGTCACGCGCAATAGCACCAACGCCACTGTGGTTAATACCGATGTGATCATCATTGGCGGAGGTGCTTCGGGATCGCATGCTGCTGTACGGCTTACGGACTACGGCCAGGATGTTGTGGTCATCGAGAAACAGTCCAATCTAGTAAGATCTTTTGTTGTAATACACCATGAGGCGGAACATCAAGGTTCGGGTTGACTCACGACACTTCAATCCAGGGCGGTGCGGTCGACAGCTACACAGATCCGGTCACGGACAAGCCGTACGACTTCGGTGTCATGACATTCACCGATTACGGCAATGCATCGGGCTTCTTTGATCGCTTTGATATTCCTGTCAGCGCCAGAGAGAGCCCTGAATTGGCCTATATCTACGCCGACTTCAAGACGGGCCAACTCATAACAAACTACACTGGCCCGTCATGGGACGAGGAGCTTACAGCTCTTGATTCGTATCTGGCCATTGCGGAGAAGTATGAGGATAGTAAGTAAAATGCCCGCCCCAGGTTCATATACACTTTCCTCGAACGTTCACTAACTCTAATGTAAAAGTGCTTGTTCCAGGATATTGGAACTTCCCCAATGCTAGTGATATCCCAGACGACTTGCTCATGAACTTCGGCGACTTTGTCGAGAAATACAGCTTCGCTGATGCCTTACCTCTTCTGTTTTCAACAACAGGCCTGGGCATGGGCGATATTTTGAACAAGATGACGATGCCAGTGATGCAGGCTTTCGGGGCTCAGATGGCTCGCCTCATAATTGGCACACAAACGTCTTTCTCACCGTCTTCGGGACGGAACCAGGACTTGTACGATGCCATATCAGAGTTCTTGGGTGACAAGGTGTACTACAACACTCGTGCAATCGACTCAACCCGCTCGGACAACGGCGTGGTCGTAACGGTGCGGAATTTGGTGTCTGGACAGGTGACCATTATCAACGGCAAGAAACTACTCATTGCCATTGAACCCGTGGCAAGAAAGCTGGCTGCTTTTGACTTGGACAGGCACGAGGAAGAAGTGTTCAGTAAGCTCCACTTCGCCCGCGAGTATACGGCCATCGTGTCCAATCCATCGCTTCCGACGAATTACAGCGTGATCAATCTACCGTCTGCTGCCAGCGATAACAACTTCAAGGCGTACCCGGATTACAACTTCACCTCCAGCTTTGGCTGTGTGGATTACGACTCAGACCTGTTCCGTGTCATTATGGTCGGCGATGAGCAGTTGGGCCCCGAAGATGCCAAGGTGTTGGTTCAGAGAGACTTCAAGACACTAGTCGAATCGGGCATACTCGCAGCCAGCAATCAAACAGGTCTCACGTTCGAGGCTTTCTCAGAGCATGGGCCTATGCACGACAGTGTGTCCGCGGAGGATCTCCAAGCAGGATTCATCCAAGACCTCCTTGGGCTCCAGGGCCTGCGGTCCACTTGGTACACGGGCGCCGCATTCTCGTCCAATTATCAGACCGTTTTGTGGCAGTATAACGAGATCCTTTTGCCGCAGATGCTTGCCGTTTAGGTATGGTTAGGTCCAAGATGGACTTATATTGTAGGATGATATGACTTTGAAAGTAGGTGCGTGCATAGCAACAACATGGAATATCTGAACAATCACGGGTGTGAACATTGGATACATATGATCCAGCTGGTAAATCCATATTTCCGTCAACGATACAGGAACTGTGTACACAACAAGGATAAATATATTTTCAAAATGTCCTATTTGAAATGAGTGAGGCGGTCATACGGAGAAAGGAGGTCCTACCGACACGAAAATGACTTATGAGACACAGCAAATAAAGACTTAATGTTTTAACACGTACTTGGCTACATGTTACGAACATAAGATAGCAGTGAGTGAAGGGGCATTGGTCGGTTGGTGTTGGCTCCTGATCGCGCTTGACGGGGAGGTGGCATTATCTGATGGAATGATTGACACAAGGATAGAAGAAAAATTGCTGAAAATTGGACTCCCATTGCAGCCAAACGGAACCTACCGTAGGGTAAAGTATCAGCCGATGACCATGCTGGAGTATGCTCTTTGGTCTTGTGATCTGGTCCCATCTTTTCGGACGTGAGTACTTCCGCTAATCTATTCAGACTCGTCCAAGAACAGTCAAATCCATCATAAAGCACCTATCACAATCAAGTGGGTTGATTACACAGTTTTTCCTGAGGTTCGTTGCCTTATAATTCAGTTTACGACATGGGGCTGAGCCCGAGTGACTCTAATCACGGCTCAATGGTTCTCTGGCTTATTTCGCAGAACATAATTCGACTTTACTTCTACGTCTCGGGGAAAATATTGATATACTTTTTCAATTTCCATTTCCCGCGGATAGCTGCATGTTCTCACCCTGTAGCGAGGGAGTCATGGGACCTGACGACCAAGGTAGGGAAACGAACCCCTGAACGGATCACACAGTCAGTCCCCTGACTTTCCCCAAAAACACTACGGAAGCATCACCTCCATTCAAGACGGAACCGGACAAAGAACCGTCATCTTTGAGTGTGGGCCCTCATGATTCTTTTCAACATGAAACTGGGAATGAAGATCATTTGTGGGAAATCCTCACAATGACGCTTGTGCTCATCTCTTAATCTTTCTGCATTCTGCTTGCTTTTGCCATGCCGCCTCCGTGATGGGGGAACCACTTCCGGGACATCGGGACATGATGCCAGAGTTACGACGCCCAGCAATGAGCCAACTTGGGAGCCATGGATTTTCTGGTACCGTAAGTCTTGGCTGGCGGGCCGAAATTGAAAACAATATTGTCCCTATAAACGTGTCATTTCCACCACCTTCTTTCACGCGACGAGCAGGCAGCCTCTAATCTATCATCCCTTCCGGCTGCTATTTGTGATCCTGACCATGAAATATCTCAGCTGTCTCCCGCTCCTCACGGCACTGGCGGCTCCTGCTAGAGCGGCCTTCTCCTGGAGCAATGTTCGCATCGGTGGAGGAGGCGGCTTCGTGCCAGGAATCGTCTTTCACCCAAAGACACAGGGACTTGCATACGCTCGTACGGATATTGGTGGCCTATATCGGATGAACGCGGATGAGTCGTGGACAGCTGTGACAGACAGTATTACTTTGGACTCGACCTGGTGAGATAAACTGGGCAAGTCGTGCCTATGTACTTGTCACTAACATTTGTCATCACAGGGACAGATGGGGAGTCGATGCTTTGGCGTTAGATCCGCAGGATGACTCGAAAGTCTATGTAGCTTTGGGAATGTACACCAACAGGTATGTCCTTATCTTTCATAGCTATTTCGATGTGGCATTACTGACCCTGACCAGTTGGGACCCGAACAATGGTGCCATCGCACGAAGTTCGGACCAGGGTGCTACGTGGAGCTTCGCCAACCTAACCTTCAAGGTCGGCGGCAACATGCCTGGCCGAGGTATGGGTGAACGACTGGCCGTGGACCCTGCGAACTCCGACATCATCTACTACGGCGCCCGCAGCGGCCACGGTCTCTGGAAGTCCACAGATGGAGGTGCCAGTTTCAGCAATGTGACGTCCTTCACGGCGACAGGCAACTATGCTCCTGTGCCAAGCGACACGACCGGATACAACAATGACCTTCAGGGTTTGGCATGGATTACTTTCGACTCTACTTCTGGAACTACCAACGGAGCTACGTCAAGGATCTTTGTCGGTGTCGCGAGCAACGGAACTCAAGAAGCTGTTTGGGAGTCTACCGACGCCGGCTCGACATGGTCAGCCGTTTCCGGCCAGCCCGGGACGTTCTTCCCACACAAGGGCAAGTTGCAGCCAACCGAGAAGGCTTTGTATATCACATACTCGGACGGAACTGGACCGTACGATGGGCTCAACGGGGCTGTATACCGTTACGACTTGGCCAACAGTACATGGACCAACATCACGCCTGTCTCCGGATCGGATCTATACTTCGGATTCGGTGGGCTTGGACTGGATATTCTTAACCCGGGCACGCTTGTCGTTGCGGCGTTGAACTCGTGGTGGCCCGAAGCCCAGTTGTTCCGGTCCACTGATTCTGGTGCGACGTGGTCGCCAATCTGGGAGTGGACCAGCTATCCTAGTATGGACCGATACTACGGCATCTCAACACCACTGGCACCATGGGTCTATAAGAGCTTTATCTCAGTGACCGACGCGGAGCAGCTCGGCTGGATGATCGAGTCCTTGGAAATCGACCCGTTTGACAGTGATCATTGGCTATATGGGACCGGACTGACGATTCTTGGTGGGCATGACCTGACGAAATGGGATACGACGCACAATATCACCATACAGTCCTTGGCAAATGGGATTGAGGAATTCTCTGTGCAGAAAGTGGTGTCGGTTCCCAGTGGAAGTGAGCTTCTGGTTGCTGTTGGAGACGACGACGGTTTTACCTTCGCGAGCGCGTCGGACTTGAAGACCAGCCCGGCTACTACATGGGAAACTCCTTTCTGGTCGACGTCGACTGATGTTGGTGAGTGCACCCCTACCTGCACCCTTGTTGACCATAACTAATTTAAAATGTTAGACTATGCTGGGAATGAGCCGGCGAACACCGTTCGAGTTGGAAACTCGGCCGGCTCGCAAATGATATCGACCAGCAGTGATGGTGGCGCGAGCTGGAACATCGACTATGGCTCAGACACTACCAACTACGGTGGAACTGTGGCTTATAGTGCCGACGCCGACACCATACTCTGGTCAAGCTCAACCTCTGGCGTTTTGCGCTCCCAGTATCAGAGCACCTTCTCCGCAGTGACAGGCTTGTCTTCGGGCGCGGTCATCGCGAGTGACAAGCGTAACGGCACAGTATTCTACGCAGGATCCTCAGGTTCCTTCTACGTGTCGACCAACACAGGTTCCTCGTTTACAACGGCTGGGACTCTGGGTACTGCAACCTCTGTGGTTGACATCGCGCCACATCCGACCGTGGCTGGAACGGTTTACGTGTCAACTGACAAGGGAATCTTCAAGTCCACCAATTACGGCACTTCCTTTGCTCAAATCTCAACCGCATTGACCGCTACACAACAGATCTCTCTTGGTTTGGGGTCAGGCTCAACATGGAACATCTACGCGTTCGGCACTGGCGCCTCTGGTAATAAGCTCTATGCTTCCGCGGATGATGGCTCCACCTGGTCAGACATACAAGGAACTCAGGGCTTCGGAGCAATCAACACCTGCAAGGTTGCCGGATCTGGAAACACAGCAGGCCAGGTCTACGTTGGAACAAACGGAAGGGGTGCGTTTTATGCTTCAGGGACCGTAAGTGGAGGTGGTGGATCATCTACCTCTTCGACAAAAGCCAGCAGCACGACATCTGCATCGAAGACTACGTCTTCGACGAGCGTAAAGACAACCGGCTCGACCACAATTTCAAGTTCCAAGAGCACGACTAGTTCGACCAAGGCAAGTAGCACCACTACCCTGTCTACTTCCACAGTCAAGAGTAGCACTACGAAGACATCCAGTGCGGCGACGAGCACGTGTACTGTGGGTGCATACGGACAGTGCGGTGGTACTGGATATACGGGCTGCACTGTTTGTACGAGCGGGTCGACTTGTAAGGTGCAGAACAGCTATTACTCGCAGTGTGTATGAGTGCTCTGAAGATGGGTTCAATGTTGGAATATCAGTGCACGTGGAAAGCCATGCTCTTCATTGGAGATGACAGTTGAGTTTCGGCGGACCTTTTTCCACTCTGCTCATATACAATTTGTACGGTCGGCGACCTTTAGTAAGCCCTTGAACCCATGAAACCATGTTGTCCTGCCAGGTAATAGATGTGAGAGTTCACTACCCGGGATCCAATTAGCAGACGGAATATAATAGCCAATGTTGCATTCAACCACTTTGATGGAACAGGTGACACATGCCTATCCGACCGCTCATAAGTTCTCGAAGTGCCAGATTTGTCCAAAGAGATCCTATTCGCCACCTTCACTGTTCTTTGCCAACTCGCGTGTTTCCCAAAAGGTAGACCAGATTGAAACCAACTGCCACCACACAATATAACCCGATACCGGGATATACGGAGGGACGCGGATAATCCCATGGAGCAAGCCAAACTATAAAGTATGGACCCCAGACCAGCATCATAATCCACCAGAAGACATACCGGCGCCACTTTCTTGATCTGGTGTCCAAGTGAGACCCACAGAGCCAGTTGTCCATCCACAGCCCATATAGAATGGTTGCTTGGTGGGCACAAGGATACGCCACAAGAAAGAAAAATAGGACACCAACCCTAGTGATCCAATATTTCAACAAAGTAATGTCGGGGACCCAGATGAACATATATACGAGTTGCGCAGAAGTAAATGCTAGGATGAACAAACAAGCCATGAATAAAGAGCAGGAAAACCATGGCGCAGTGTGATAATAATCCCGGTCGATGAAGTTGGAGGTGATGGTACTATGGGCCTCGTCTGTCGGTATGGTCAAGAATGGGTCATATTCGAGATTTGATACGTCAGTACTGTCCTGACCGAGACTATCAAGTCCAATGTGCTCGTGTAAAGGCGGCTGAGGCGGCTGAGGCAGCTTCTCCTCCGTGAAACCAACGACCATGGACCATATAGGGACGATAAGGAGTAAAGCGGAAAGTATCTGACCAAAACTCCACAGGTTCGTATCGTTGTCGTCAATGGACTCGTAGGCTTCGTCCAAGGTTTGGAAGCGGGCAGCATAGAGCTTCAAGGTGCCCCAGGATAGCAGTACTAGCAACCAGTACAACTGTCCCAGGTAATACGTCAGCCGAGATTCCTGTCCACTAGAAGGAAGCCGTGGCTAAAATCTGCAATCATACTTCTGCTAGCATAGAGCTGAATAAGTCGAAATTGAGTTTCAACATGAGAAAAGTTGCTAAACAAGGATTAACAACCAATACTCGGCGGCTACGCTGGGCCGATAGTCGTGATGAGTGACCCGCAAGTTTCAACAAGCATGTTTGCGCAAAGATGCTGATAGGCTGTCGGATTGCCATGTGGACGGTAAAGGACGCGGACTTGAATATCCTGATAGACCGAGATGCGAATCCGAAGACCAGAAGGACAATGGAGACAATCATGAACTGGAAGGCTGCAGTCTCTTCCAGTAGCTGAAACTTGGGAGAACAAAACTGGATTTCTTCATTGAGAACCTCGTCGAAGATTTGACTCCCTGCTTTCATATCGAGAAAGCAAATCGCGGGCGAGGATCTCTGGGCTGCTGTAAGTGGAATCTTTTCATCTTCACTTGAATCACAGGTGTCCGCGAGGCTGTCAGCCAGGTCCGCATCGACCCAGTTGAAGAAACCAGTGGGTACGATGGCCACAATGAGGACTATGAGGAGGGCTACCATGAGGGTGTATCGAATATAAGCTTCGATGGGGCGCCGGACTAAGTAGTGTCTCAAGACCGTTAGGCCTGAAAGATGTGTAACACTGGAGAACCAGGCGAGGTAGACAATGATTTGCCACTGATATGCCTGGAGCCCTGAGCAGTTCATAGATATGAAACCGGAAATAAGTATTCCAAGTCCATTGAAAAGCTGGACATCACACATGGAGATAATAGCCTGGATTAGGAGTGGTTAGAATCAAGGCTTGTGAAAACAAAGGGCCTGACTGCCGGCAACAAAATTGACAGCTCACTCTGTTGAATGCGCTCTCGAAGCGTTGTGGCTGGCTGATGTGCATCAAGCTGGGTGACAAACGCCTCGCAAGTCTGCGTATCCAGGACAGAAAGACCATGTCGACGGGATTACTCTTCCACCATGTAGGCTTCGTGGCCCGAGATGAAATGGCGTTTTCTGGGTGGAAAGGGAAGGCTTCAGGGTCAAAGCAAATCAAGTAATGGCCCAACAGGAGGAACAGTGTAAGGTAGGCAGTGGCAATAAAGCCTATATCAACCTGTGATACTCGGTTGTTAGAAGACCAGAGCGTGGTAAATCAACAAGATGGGGTCGTATTGGGCAAATGTTGATGTTACTCACTCCTATTCCCGAAATGTCGTCGCTGGTTTGCAAATTTTGTTCATTCAATTGGTCATAACTCGAGCAGTTCGGACGCTGGCAACCAGACATTTTGAAACTTGATATTGCAGCAAAGTAGCGAGAAGCTGTGCAGTGCAAAGAAGAAGGTTAAGATGTCAGCCCGGGACTGTGCTCAGCCGGGCCATGAAGTAGGTATATATAGCTGCCTATTGTGTTCCACAACATAATATGCAGTATCTCAATTTACGCTAGAGTAGCCGTAGGTAATCAACTATGGCTTATTTGCAGACTCGTATATTACATAACACCGTTTTGGGCCGTAACGGCAAAGGTCAGCTGACAAGAAGTGCATTGCAATCTTCCTCGTTACAAGTATGCTCTAGACTTGATTGAACCTGAAAGGGTTTGGGTCATAAAGCTGGAGTCTTCGTATCTATTGTAACCCGACAGTGAGACTTCACTGTTCATGCGACGCGCAAACTGGGTTTCGATGCACCTATCTGTTCTGATGATCCATCGACCCTACATCTACTCAAGCAGGCCTTTCTTGGAGCAGTTGCTCAACTCCCTTGTCTTTTGGCTTTAGTGTCAATTCTGAGACATCTACCGACCGCAAATTCGATCCACAATGGCTCAATTAGCAGGCTCTCCAAGCAGCTTTCCTCGATACAGACAATAACCTCCAACCCCCCCCCCCCCAATCCGGCAGCACTGGAAAGATGAGCTGCAGACCGTTGTTTGCACTGTTAGAGTAGCCCCGCACAGCCTGGATATTACCCCGTAGCTTGTAACCGCATTCGATATCGTACAATGCAAGATCCTTCCACGACGTCAGCATACAATTGGTGCCGAGCATGTCGAGTAGCGACGTGTAAGTGAGACAGTCTACTACATCAGTGAGCTTCTCGACCATAGTTACCAGATCTTCAGTATATGAGCTGTGTCTATTTGCTCGCTCGATGCCCCCCCCCCCCCCGCCGCACAATGATAGCGATATCTGCTAGGCTTGCGGTGGCGAGGAGTGGCTAGCGTATCGGCATCGACACGATGGTGTACTCCAGCCAGTAGCCCAACGTGTGCGAGTGCACCGGTGGAAATGTCCACAGTCGACCATCGATAGCTAGGGGGGCCCATATCCAAGTACGAAACCGGGTCGCCCTCCGGATTATCGAGGGGGTGCTGTACTGCCATCACGGTGCGCCAGAGCAGTCCACCCCCTGGCCCCCTCCCTGTGCCGACAGCGCGTCTGTAGGGACAGCGCGTCTGTAGGGACAGCGCGTCTGTAGGGACAGCGCGTCTGTAGGGACAGCGCGTCTGTAGGGACAGCGCGTCTGTAGGGACAGCGCGTCTGTAGGGACCACTTGGGTAATCAAGTAATAGTGTGTGTAGCATGTAGAACAATACCAGGTCTGCGCAAAGCGCCTAAGATATTAAGATGTGGGGCCTGATGGCTTCGTAACTGTTTCCCTGTCTTTCCACATAGCGTTAGGCATATGATATGGGTCTGGTATGCCCATCTCGGCTGCCCTGCGATACTCCTCTGCCATCGAGTTGTTAAGATTCTAGCGCTACCGATGTAAGCCCTTGCGGGTATCTGAACTCCCTATATGGGGAACGCACTTCCATCTCCTATGTGCTGAACCAAACCACCCAGGGTGTCTTACCACTAGACCAACTGGACTGATAGATATGGTCCTACACTACACTTATGGAGGAGGGGCCACTTAAGCACTTCAGTCCAGCTTGAGGACAAGTGATCACTAAAATGCCCGTGCCCAAGAGCCTCGACGATAAGGCTGAATAAAGCTCACCTGCTAACTCATGACTGAATGCTTTCGATATGGGCGGATGGATATATATATATATATCTTGCTTTCTACCTCTCTAGATTTTGTTCCCTCCCTTTTTTAACCAGAACCACAACAATAACGACGACTCATCATCCCACATCAGCCCTAAGCATCGACACCTTTTTGCTACAATCAATCCACTGCAATCAAATCCGCTTCTGCTATCCCACCACTGTTTGGATTCCCAGTTACAATGAGCTCTCTGATCAACTTCATAAGCTACCCACCCCCTCGCAACCAAAACAGGCTATACCAAGAGTTTATAACCTTTCAGCCTGGTGCTTTTTTTGTCTCCAGCAGTACTACTTTACTGAGCAACACAGTGGACGAAGGTAATTACTCCACCTCTACCTCTCTGCCTCTCTACCTCTCCACTGTTTCGGGAGGTTTACGTTGACTAACTCATAGGCTTTACAATAGTTCATTCTACACCAGCCGCACCAGCCGCACTCGTCCATATCGGCCCCTTCGGCCCCCTCATCAACATTTCGGGCGGCACAGTTAGCCTCATCCCTGCCTCTTTCTTCAGCCGTGTCTTCAGCCGCGGTGCGAGATCTCTAGCCTACGTTGGCCTCGGGGGCTACGTTACTACCCTAATTCTGGGCAAGCGGAACATGTTCATGGACATGTTGGCCAAGGGCCAGTTCGTGGGTGAATTTTAGCTAATGGCTAGCTTTTAGGATGTGTTGCTGCAGCGTCCTTCGTCACCGTCGTGTTGGTGGGCACCTTGACTGCAGCCTATATGGATTACGATCGGGAGGAGAAGCCAGCGCCCTCCTCCTATGTAAGTTAACTAGCTCCACATACTATAACCTTATTTACTTCAACATAACTAACCTTATTAGGGATCTTCAGAAGAACTGCGTCCTCTTCCTACGGCTTCTAGCACCCGCTCTTACGAAGCTTATCCTTGAGATATCTTTGTCGACCATAGAGTACAACACGGCATGGCATAACACGGCATGACACTTTGAAGCTGCTGGGAAAGCTTTGGCGGGTATGGTACAGATACGGAGAATTAGTACAATGCCGGTACTGTATATTAGGAAGTTAAGTCTGGATCAGGGCTTCGTAGTAAGGAAGACCTCCCCACAGATCAGGAGAGCGCATGTATATTTTCGGGAATCAAGACAAGTCTCATGTCTATACTCTCTCTATCTGGGGTGTACCCATTACCGTCATGACCTAGATGAGCTATTGGATGGACGGGTTGGTTGACGGTCCATAATATGCTCGACAGGAAGCTGCGGCACCAGATTTGACAAGTCCTAACAGTGATCCTGATCCTTAAACATGGGCAGCAAGCTGAGCTGAGCCACTGACAGTAAGCCTGAGCCAGGTTGGCGGTTGTACCGACCAAGGTGTCTTTGTTTTTTGTCGTGGCCGACATGTCATAAACCACCCGCAGCCATCGTATAGTATAAAAATCGAAACCCCGCCACTACAGTGGACCTTCTTCTTGAGGTGTTGTAGGCTTGAATCCCTCCAGGTATGGCAGCGCATATAGGGAGCAGGCCTTCTGGCCTGCACATGACGGGCGACGAACAAACCCGCTAGCAAAGGGTGTTCACCAGGAAGAGCTCCAAAACAATGATACATGAACCAAGGCGATAAATTGTATCTCTCTAGATCCATCTGTTATGAGAGCATAATCGCACCTTTGCCCCTCCCGGTCGAGTACAAATAACCCTTGGGAATGCAGTTCAGTGGACCACTTCTCATGCAGGAACACCCACCGTTGTGCAGCATGTCACCTGCAGAAATTTTGTCTGGGTTGAATGGAAAAGATACTACTGGATAGATCGACGAATACCACTGCAGTATGTGCGACATCAGGAATTACTCAGATCTGCCAGTCACAATAGTATTAGGTATCAACACGAGCTGGATCTGACTGAAAAACAGGCACGTTTGCATGTATGGTACAGTCATTCAATTCCAGTGGGTGTGTTGTTGTTGAAAGAGAGTAAACAAACAGGCCTAAGGCCTAAAGGAAGGGAAAGAAATAGGTGTAACTAAAGGGAAGGAAGTAACGCTGTAGGCCTGATTACGTAACAAATAGGATGGTACCGAGTGCTTTCAACTCACAAATCAAGGCTGAGCTATCTGTTGGGAATATGCATGTGATGAACGTACCCGAGTTCATGTCATCTAATGGGAGCATGTTGTAATCAACTGTCCGTCTATATGCTGTCCGTACTGCTCCTGGGGCCGCCCTGCTGACACTTGCTTTACCTGAGTGAATTGAAGTATAGACTAGTTCCCCAGCTTGTGGCCACATTGTTGTTGTGCCACAAACTTAAGTATGTAGACCAGCCATAATATCTATCACGGCTTCCAGACGGTAACAGTAAATTTCACTAAAACTATACAGCATTTAGATGTCTATCACTTGCAAATAAGAAGCAAGCGTGGGTTAAAGAGATCTAGGGTTTGTAAGGCAGGGTTATGATGAGAGACTAAACCACTTACATGCATGCATCTTCTAACTAGGGTTACGCACCAGCACAACTGATCCCGAGTCCCCTTCCGATTCATCTTGCGTAAGATTGTCTGCAAAATCCAAAAATTGGTGACGAGCTGGCTCCTACAAAAGAGGATATATCTTTCTCTATCATGTCAACAATACGATCCAATGGTTATGGGAAAAGCGGAGCAACGGACTGAGCAAGTGCAGTACATGCGCATACATTGCTTCCGGCACGCTTCAACTTGAACCACTGCTGGTCTTCTAAGCTGGTCACGAATGCCATCAGCGACACTCTACCCTCTGAATTACCCGTAGATCCATTGTTCTAAACCAGTTCTTCCCCACAGGTGCAAAAAGATGTACTCTTCTGAGGTAGACCTGACTAGACTGTGGTAGTGTTTCGACTGCCACCATAGACAACTTTGTTATTGTGTAGTCACTCTTCTGATTTGGAACAGCTCCAGGGCTTAGGCGTACCTTGTTCACAAACACCGCTTGTTATGCCACTTGGGCCCCAAAGGGATTTGAAGAGACCATGTTCCTCGTCAAAAATACGTCTGAGCACATACATGTACCTAGGTATGCGGAACTCACGGTCGTTTGTTTAGCGGGAACGGTGAGGCCCCCCCCCCCCGGGACTTGCAGTTGTTCAAGTATGCTATTGAGGACGTACAATGCTCTGTATATGTTCCCAGGCTCCAGACTGTCAAGTTATTGAATCGCAGCTGGGTGTCAGTCACATATCGAACGTGTGGGCGGTGCCCAGGTGGCTGTGGATGCGATGAGGAAACAAGATATTCCGTTCCCTTTCGAATGGTACGTTTCTCGGTCCTTGACTTCTGGAAATTTCCATCCCGTCTGAATGAAAAAAGCACATTGTCGCCAGTAAACCTACACAAGTACCCAAGTAGCTGTGCGGTCATATAACGCGGTAGGGTGGTACTGGCGGGCCTCCGGAATGAACCAATGAAGGGCAGTCCTCAGAGGATGATACCACGATACCCCAGAGATACTTGTGTTTTGTGGTTCTCGCGGCGCAGCCTGCGCCCGGAGCACCCTAATTGTTGTATACAGCAGGTTCCGCCTTTACATCCGCTCCCAAACCTCAGCCAGTATAAAAGACCAATATTACTGCATCGCCTCCCCAGACAACACTTCTTTCTTTCAACCAACCTGCCGACTTCAGGCTGTTGGACATACCCACTTCAACGCCAATTATTTTGAGGCACACCTGGGGTTTTCACTGGATTGTTCACTCGCCTCCGTCTCATCCTGGCTAATCAGGTTGAGCGGAGGCATCGCAGCGACTTCCGACACACTGGACCAGAATGATCCTTTTTTCCTGTACGAGATACGCTTTTACAGCCGCGTTCCCGAGAGGACGCATTGCCCTCCTGCCGGGAACCCTTGGAACGCGATGTAAAAGCGTATCTCGTACAGGATCTCGGGGGTCCAATGATGACATTGGACCCCCGAGACAGGAGGGCGAGGATCATTTCGTCCTGTATGTCACCGTAGAGCAGGCCACAGACAGCCTGCCTCAGTGGTATGTACAGCCTTGCGATATATCAGAGAGTTTCCCTTGAACGAATGGTTTTACTAACTGCATGGAAGACCGGAACATTCTGAACCTGGGCGTGTTCCAGGATCAGTTAGACGCTGCACAGACAACAACATAACGACGAGAAACCCTTACACGCCAGAGCAAACGATATTCAGGCAAAACAAACCATCTCTCTGAAACCATGGCGTCCAGTTTCGACCCGGACAAAGACCCTGTATTCGAGTTCATTCATCTTGATCAGGTTGAGGATGACGGTGTGGAGGTACCGCCAGACTTGACAGCAATGAATGCTGGGGGCCACCAACCTTTGAATATCAGCGACATTTGTGGTGAAGCCGACCTAGATCGACACGAAGACGACCTCCAGCCCGAGCCGTTACAACTCTTTCCTGAACCCCCTACAATACGCCCAAGTCAACTCGACTCAATCAAATCATGTCCGGGTCATTCTAGTGCTTTGTCAGTGTCAAACAGGAACACCGCCCAGTCACCCTCTACCATTGAACAACCAAATATTTCGATCCAACCAAGTCGTCGACTGCGACGTATTGAACCCGCACCAGCGCGGGATTCCGAGGGAACTTCCCTCGAATCAAGTCCTTCATGTACGGACACTTCGAGCTCTGCCAGTGGCCCAGTCACGGGAGACTCAAATCAGCCAACACCGCAAGGCATTCTTCAGTCAGACATAAATCTGACGTGCGATTGTGGCTTCAAAGCCAAGACACCCGGCAGCCTTAGGTAAGTTGGACACTCCCGACGGCAGATCGTTCTTCACTACAATTCGTTCATTCTGCCTTCAGGCGTGACTACACGGAAATCTGGAACTGATTTTGACTTAGAAAACACCAGAAGTGCCACAACAAACGGCACGAATGCTCCTTTTGCGACCATAAGGAAGCCCATAAACGGGATATGCAACGGCATATGAGGACTAACCACCCCCTCTCCGCGGATAGGCTGGGTGTTCCACGCTTCAATGCAACTTGCCCGGTGCCAAACTGTGGCAAAGAATTCACGAGGAAGGATAACATGTTAAGGCATAAGAAAGAAAAGCACGGTATCGAGGAGTGAAGAACACTGAGTAACGGTGGTTCTCAATTTGTGTTTATAGCGGTGGAATTGCTTTGTTTGTGTCAAAATAGTGGGAAGCGACTCGGGTATTGAGGTCAGTGACGGAAAAAAAGACAGAACGGGATTTGTTTATGGTTTACCCTCAATTTGTTTTCTTTTGTTCATCTTATTTCTCAATCATTTCTCTTCGTTTGCTTTCCTCAGCAAGTATCCATCCTCACACATTGCAGCTCAACGATCGGGAACCTCTCCGTTCGATAATGATACATGCATTATATCATCGGAGCACGATGGCCTCACGCAGGTGCTTCCAGGACACCCTTGACTCCCAGTGGCCAGAGGGCTAAGGTCCATCTAATCACACCGAAGAATGTAACTATGGTAACGAAATCAACAAGTGCCACGTTCTGTCTGGTCAACCTCCCATCGTCATGACAGCAAAAGTCGATGCCTCTTGACAATAAGGGAATGTCTCTCAGTCTCAGTAAGAAGTGTATCATTTGAGGCCGCCATTAATTGCCAAACCGCTGAAGAACACCAGGGCATCAAAACTCGATTAAAAAAACCAAAATCATTTGTTCCCATTCCTCCTAAACCAAAAACTTCAGCTGGATGTGAAAGTAGATACAAATCAACTTGACGGCATTGGAACGCATCCTTCGTGACCATGCTGGTCCTTGGTTATCAGCCTCCTTTATTTTGGATCGTCGTAACCCGTTGACTTCTTGTTCTTGTTCCTAATCCTCTCTCCGTTCTTCCCCGGCATGCCTTCGTATACCGGCGGCACTGTCGTGTCGTTCTTCCCCGTCATGTTCTTTAGCCCATCTTTCTGGGCGTGCGTAATCATGTCAGTCGGCTCGTTGACTCGCATCCGTCCGTCTGGATTCCGCTCATCATGCATGTCCGCCTCTTGCGTATAGAGCTGCTCCTCTTCCCTTGGGAACCGTGAATTGTCTTGTTTGCGTTTCTGTTGACGAGGGAACCTTGACTTTTTCTGCCCGGGCTTTGCGATGTACGTCTCGCCGTGGGGGTCCCCATAATCTGGTGCAGTTGGCGGGACCCAGTCGTCTCCCTGAATTTCTGACCGGGTGATATCGCTAGAGTTGTCGCTTTGCCTTTCCTGGCTGGAAGAGTTCCTGTGGTGTAGCCTGGCAATAGGGGAAGGTCCCAAGTCTTCTTCCTCTTGATCTTTCTTCTCATCCAGGCTTTCCTCGTCGCCCTGTCGTTCTCTTTCTCTAACCCTCAACTTGACGAGCAGGCTGTTCCATAATCGCTTGGGGTTCCATTCGCCTTTGTTAATGGGGCTTTCGCCAGTGTATATGAAGATGTCGTAGGCAAGGGCTCCGCAGAGGCAACCGATGAAGGGAACGAAGACAGGGATCTGGTGGGGGTTAGAACAACGGGCCAGATGGCAAAACCGTAGAGCCAATGGAGGAACATACCCAGAAGTAGTAATCGTACGAGGACCAGGCATTTTTGTAACCCAGAATCGATAGCCATATCCGTCCGGTGAGGTCTCTGGCAGGGTTGGAGGGTGATCTGTATATATAAGGTCAGCCATTGTGCCCAGGGCCGCCCCGTCTGTTTCGATGAAATGCCTGGTATGTCATCTTACCCAGTCTCCCAACCAAAAGCCGCAATCATCACAAAGTTTAGCCAGAAGAATGCAATGACGAAAAAGCCGCCTCCTTTCTATTAACCCTGTCAGCTTTGTGTTTCAAAGTTGTACTCCAGCTGTAAGCTTACCAGGTCAGCGCCGTTCTCATCTCTCACTCCGAATATCAGGAATGTGACCATAAAGTTGGCAATGAACTCGGAGAAAATTCGACTTCCCAGTGGTGTGAATGACTGCGGGAACGTGCAGAAAAAGCTCGCCGTCGAAGTCTCACTGGGCGGGAGGGTTCGTATGCCCTTCCCCTCGTACTGGTCGATTGCGGAAATGTAATTCGCGTAGAGGAGACCCTGTGCACAGAAAGATCCCAACACCTGGGAGAGCACGTAGCTGGGCCACCTGCGTATAGGCAGGCCACGGAAGACAGAGTTGGTAAGTGTCATGGCCGGGTTCAGGTAAGCACCAGAGTCACCTGCCACATATATGCCGAACATCATGCCGGCAGACCACCTGTCAACAGCCACCAGGGTCGGGTCAGCTTCAACATTGACAAACAGGACCTGAATATGGAGACTGTGACTGGCGACTTACCCGAAACATATGGTGAGCCAGTTTCCATCTTTGTACTGGCTGAGGTACGTTATGGCTACAGTTGAGCTACCCAGCAAAACCATGACAAGGACACCCCAGAATTCCAGGAACGGCTCCCGGAAGACTAAGCGCACCCGCTGCCACCAGTCCAAATCTGCTTCAGGGTGTATACCGGGCCGAGTGATTATATCGGGCTGGAGGCCCAGATGGTTTCGCGTATATTCGAGTGCCGCTTGTGTTGCTGGTTTTCGTTGACTGCCGGTAGAGGGGATCTTGGTGAGGAACCTAGGCCCCACCTTTCTGGCTCCTTGTTTCGTACGGGCCCGCATCTTGTTTATGTCGTGGAGAGTAAATCGGTCCGGTCAGATGAAATTTGATCGAAGGTTCGCGTGTCTGGGATAATTGACCTGGCCGTCTTCATTGCTTTTATCAACCTGCGTCTTGTTCAGATCTCCTGTCTGCTCGCACACAGGACATTCCACTGCGGAGCGGAACCTCCGACGAGCTGGTTGGCCCATGAAAGGCATCATAGTATATAGCAGTATGGGTGCTAAGAACAAGGTTGGTAAATATCAAATGAACCGTATCCACGTGCTCGTACCAGGATCAGGAGTAGATGCAAGAGACAACTGGAAGGTAGATCGTCGTGGCTGGCGTCACATCTCCATCTGTGCCTTGTCGAAGCTCCACAATGACAAAGGTATACCATCAACGTCGATCAACCGCTGACGCTTCAGGATTGACACTGGACTACCATTGCCTACTTGGGAATATAGTCCGTTTACCGCGTACGCGTCCCATCTTCACCGTCTTTAGATATGCTCTACGACAGCCTGGTCTCTAGAGACAACCCTATGTAGACGAAGCTTTTCAGTGGTTGACCTTGGATTTTTGCAACCACGAATCTAATCCATGTGGGGCTCATGGCTTCCAGATGTCGAGACCGAACCTTGATTTCGGGCCGTACTGTGGTTGTGGTCCTGATTCCCGCCTCGGGTTTTCGAAACGCGTTTTTTAACCAAGTACAGAACACACGTGTACACTTATGTACAATCGTCGTCAAGGCTCGTTTGAGTTTGCTTGGTTGGGTGTCGATCTTATGCGCAGCTGTAGATCTAAAGATCAGCACCGTTCTTACCATCACTTTAGAGATCAGCATCACAGTTGGTATTGATGGAATGGGCACAGATAGGGGGTTTCCTGAAAGATCCTTGCCCTGGCTCTCACAGTTGTGAAAGTCCTAGGTTGAAGGGCCTTGATTCCTGATGTCCCCCAAGACAGACCTTTAAACTGTAACTTGTTCAATGATATATGCGTGACTGCAAGATAGGATGGGCTAGTAGGTACTAATCCGCAATGACCATATACATGGATTATGATGTAGATATCACAGTCTCTGACCTAATGCCGGGTGGCTAAAAAGAACGAGGTCAGGGCTGTGGTTTGGAGATAGAACAACCAATTGATTGCTCTTGTGATCTTCTCCCAAATGTGCGATGAACTTTAGGAACCTTAAGGATCCTTCTACCTTCTCAAAAAACTATGATTAGCCCTTAAATTGGCAGGAAGAGATCACAGTCTATGGAAATTTCTACGGTACAAATTGACTTGGATTAAAAAAGACAAAATTCGACTTCGATTTGCTTTGGGTTGACATGGCATGAATTTATTAGTGGGTCTACATACGGCTTCTACACCCGGGTCCACATCGATCACGATTTCAAAATCTATGTATTGAATGACAGATAACCAACCATGCACCAGGCTCATTTCGAATCAAGACTGCTCCGGAGTATGCACTGGCACAAAGCTGTAGGTTCTGGTGACCCGCCGCCGACGGCTTGAGGGACATTCCTGCTCGAGTGCGAGCCCTCAAACCTGAATATAGGCGTGCCTACCATTTTTACCAACTGCAGTGGGATTTGCTCTTTGTATGCTTTCCCGCGATGAAGAACTCGACGGAAGAAAACAGCCATGCCCATTGTTGATAAGCCATATGATTGACAGTACAAAATGTCGTGCTACAGATGACCCGTCGCACGAAGATCGCTATGTACGACCTGGGGGGAAATGCCCGATTATTCATCCATAACGCGGGACCAGAATCTCGACATGACGTCGAAGGTGAGGTGGTATTCACGTCCCCACCTACGAAATGACGCTCGTCAATCTTTTCCGGAAGGGGCCCGTCTGTCAATGTTCGCTGATGGCACAGCATCGAGGGTCTTACCCTTCAGGCTCCTGTACCGACCTCGCGGGGGGGCCTTACGTTGAAACAAGTTTGGATTGCTTCTGAATGTAGGGAAGGCAACCATGCTTTGTTCAGCACGGAGGACTTCGTGAAGTCGCTGGCTGGAGTACGAGGCAGCGGATGCATTCGAGCTGATGCGTTGAAGGTCAATGTCGTGAGAGGGCTGAATTCGAATCCTAAACAACCGAGTAAGCAAGCGAATATAGTACTTCCCACCAGTCTGACGCTGCTCGGACTCCTCCTGACTGTCAGGGCCATGGATGGGTTCATTTTGCTTGGCGTGGTTGGACATATTCCTTTGCTGAATCAGATCCGGGTTGACTGTAACGTGGATATCCGGGAGAACAAATTCCTCGAAATGTGTCAAGTCGAAATCTTTGAACGATGCGAGTGACATGATGGCGACCCAGATACTGACACTTCAAGATCCGAATAAGTTGTTAGCTGGATGACTTGCAGTTCAAGAAGGCGAGCCTGGAATGTCCTGGGCTCGAACGGAACCTCGAGGATACCTAGGTATTTATCTAGCAATCCGTACTAGGGCGTATATTCGAAACAATGAGCACAACCTGGGCTCGGGCCAGTTTGAAACAAGCTACGGCCGATCGTTTACTTCAAAGAGCATGCAAAGAAAGGCAGTCTTTCGGTTGCTCACAAAGTCATTGTTACCTGAACAATGATACTGTGCTTACCTACCCGTGTCGGGTTACAGGTGGCAACGGCTCCCTGAAAGGTCAAGCATGGACGAAGTGTCGACACAAGAGAATTGTTGGTCAACAACGCCTAGGCTGAATCCCACTTGTCAAAGGACGTCGCAACTTTGAACAACTTGATCATGCAAGAAAGGAACGTTGAAGTTCTGACACATGCTGCATTTGATTCATTTGCGAATAAGTCGCAACGGATGTCCTCGAGCTCATATTACCATTCATATCTCATATACCTCACCATCGTTCGCAATCCCGGGATAAACGAACATACCCAAAATATACACTTCCCAAACGTACGCAACCTTGCATTCTCAGAATTCTCCGTAGCCCAAACCTCCTCCCTCAGTCGAAGCCCTCGGTGCCATCCTTCCATCTCCTTTGGCTCATTGATAGCCCAGGTGAACCTCGACCCGGTCTTGGCGAGCATAGGCTCCAATTTCTGAGACGCAATCGCGACCCAGTTGACACAATCAAAGGCCATCTGGTTTCCCTTGCCGACGAAGTAGCCCGTCAGTGTTTCGATCAACTCGCGTCCCTGAGCCGGCTGCAGGTACATCGTCAAGCCCTCAAACACGACGAACGTGCTCCTGTCGCGCGGCAGGTCCAACCCCGACAGCCAGTTGTCCGCCGTGACGTCGGCGCCGACGAGCTCGTACCGCATGCGCCTGGCCTCCGGCTCCGGCAGGCCCAACTTCCGCCTCACCCCGGCGACATCCGGCAGGTCGACATCCACCCACCGGACGAGCGGGTCCTGGCCCCCATCGCCGTCCTCGCACACGTCCTGGAGCCTCAGGGCGCGCGTGTCCAGGCCAGCGGCGAGGTGGAGGACCGTGACGGGCTCTCGCCGCTGCCTTGCCTGTTGGAGGAACTCGCCAACCCAGCGGTCGAGCCACTTGGCGCGCACCGACATTATGGCTGCCTTCCTCTTCACTGAGCCCAGCCTTGCGAAGTCATAATCGAGCCGGTCGATGATGCGCGCGGCATACTGGTCGTTGAGGATGGGCTTGGCTGACTTGGCGTCGAAAGCGCGGCACTTGAGGATGGAGAGGAGTGTTTCTTGCGTGCCGGAAAGGTTGGGTTTAATCTTTTGTGACGATTCATTGGAACACAAGTCCATCTTTGCTGTTGTGCGTTTTTGGTGTACTTTGTATGATTCTTGATTGTAAAGAAAAGGATGAAGAGGGACCAGCAGTTGTGAGTATCAACCTAAGGACACGAACGTCGATCAAAAGGGTTCCTTTTCACAGCGAAGGATGCTAGGGGCAGGTCGGTGCCACCCACCAATTGTCATCAAGCCAGTCATATCCATGGATGCTATGCTGGGTCATGATTCATCCAACCATCAAGAGCTGCGTGGAATGTAATCAAATCTCAATTCGGATGCCAGTATCTATGGATAACTCCGAAAACCCAACGTGGTGCAGGATCACACATGCACGCTGCACACAACAAATGCATTTACGCAGCAATTACGGCCGAGCTGAATGCCGATCATCACGCTTCGAGCGGGTTACTTGCCATGACTCCATCTACAATCCTACAACATCTATTCGCGTTCCCAATCTAGTAAACGGTCTATTGATTGTGTATCGTTAATATCTGCTACGATGACCAAGTTGAGCCATTGTCTGGGCACATTCCAGTTACCGTGTACGCATTCAGTAACTCACGTTACGCAAAACCAATAATAGTCTTACAATGCCATAGTCCTAATTGGTTTGCAAGTAGGCGTGCACGTGGCCTGTCAGCTCAATTTTGGAACATGTTCGAGGGCATTTTGTTGATCCGCGGCTCAATCTGCCTGTGTGAAGAGTGCCATCGCTCCCCTCCCCACCCCCAGTGCTACTTAGATATATTTGTCAGATGTGGGAGATCAACTAGTCTTCACAACACATGTCATTGGTCAGTATAGATCCTTTTGCAACGGCAAGATCCTTGATTGATTTCTCGTCTGAACGACGATAAGTCTCCTTCCAGCCATGATGCTAATTACCATGTGTTTGTAACCGCACCGAGACTAGTCGGGGACGGGGAAGGGGTCTAATCTCAGGCTCGGAAGGAAATGCAGTGCCCTTTTCACGCTGTCATGACAGAATATACGCAAACCAACAGCTTTCGGATAACTAAGATAGAAATTTCGTGAATGTCATAGTAATGAGCAAGACTCAATTCGAAGATCATGAAAAGAACTTCAGGGCGATGCGGCCAGCTACCATCCTTGCTACGTAGCTGGACATGATGCGTGGGTTTATCACGAACCCTTTGGAATACCTTCTTCTCCATACTGAAGTTCCTCCACAGCCCCAGGTGACCATGTATACTTGGGATATCATATTGGAAGCATAGGTAGGCCAAAATGCCAAAAGACCAACCACGATTGGCTCCTAGTCTATGTTCGTCGCTTTCATTCGCGACATCTGTTATATCCGGTAGTCACCAAGCAACCTTTCAAAGCACATGTCTGATAATGCAGAGTGCCAAAAATGTTACAGAGTAGCGAGCATGGCGCCTTCAATTTGGAAACAATGAGACGGGCAAGGAAGAGGAACATGAACACTTTGAATACATATGTACCCGCATGTCAGCTGTCTGCAGGTACATGGGGAACATCTCAGTCCCCATCGGGTCCTAAAGTTGTGTCTCTTATTTCCGAATGAATTTTAGAGACTAACCCATATAATGAAAGGTGCAGTGAAGCATTGTATGGCACAACAAAACATCATCGCTCAATAACGCATATGTGCAATCTGCATGAGAAACTGAATCATCTAGTTCTTACTCCCCTGTCCTAGAGTTGATATGTCGTCCGGCTGGTCAGATCGAGAATTTGTAGACTGTAGTTGCAAGTATCCCTTATCTACTTAAGTACGTTGCAGATTCAGCTGGTTGTACATGGGTATGAATCCGCAAGCTGATCGGAACTGTTCGAGAATCTAGACTCGTTTCGCAGAACGTCCTGAGATGTGGCCAGGTGGCCCATTCGACTTGGCAACAAACGAGAACCAACAAGTCTGTAGGAGCAATTTTACTGGCGGTCTCCTTTCGCACGTGCGGTATATGGCCTTTTCATCTGGACATCCATCTGGTCGACCGACAACGCCGCGTCTTTGAACTTTCCACCTTCCAGTTTACTGGGATATCCTGGAGACGAACTTCCTCTTGTGCTATGGATCCTCCCACCGACGGTCGTCATTCCAAAGGCGAATCTGAGCGTGTACTTCAGACTTTCACCCTCCTTGAACCATCTGATGACGCCCCAGATCAACACACGAGCATGGAGCCAAACACTGTTACTTCATCTGATACTGCTGAGGGTGGCACAAACAATGTTGGCAATGCATCGCAAGACGAAACCAACCCGGTAAAGTATCCTCACGGATGGAGACTCTGGGTTTTGACTGCAGCGTAAGTCCATGTCTTGGTCCTTTCTTTCTCGGTTACTTACATTGGGTACCTGGTCAATGCAGTATGTGGCTCGGTCTCTTCCTGTCGACATTGGAAACGACAATCGTTAGCACGTCCCTCGTTTCCATAACGAATGCCCTTGATGGCTTTCTATTCAGGGACTGGGTTGTCACTGCCTACCTCCTGACATACACTGGTATGCATCCATCCATCCATTCCACTGAATGATGTCGTGACATGAGCCCTGTATTGACAAGCCAACCAGGATTCCTCACTATCTATGCAAAGTTTAGCGACATATTTGGCCGGAAGACAATGCTCCTTTTCGCCCTTGGCATTTTCACCATTTTCTCAGGTCTTTGTGCTGCGTCAAATAATATTGTACAACTGTGAGTATCACGTACTTGACCATTTTTTTAAAAAAAAAAAGGTACATGGAGGATCTGACCCAAGTCCAACACAGCATTATACTGCGAGCTTTCCAGGGCTTGGGGGCGTCCGGCATCTATTCCATGAGCATAGTGATAGCGCCGAAGCTGGTACCACCCGGAAAATTTGCAAAATACATGGCCATCGTCTCGACTGTTTTTATCGTCGCCAGCGTGCTAGGACCGGTCTTGGGCGGCGTCATTAACTCCCACTCAACGTGGCGCTGGGTGTTTCTGCTGAAGTTAGTGAACTCGTCTCTTTCTACTCGTTCAGTATTGTGGCTCACAGGCCAATGCTAGTGTCCCGGGCGGTGGTGTGGCGTTCATCTTGCTAGCCATATTCCTGCCTGCATCAGAAGCATCCTCGAACCTAACCATGCTCCAAGTCCTCCGCTCTAAGATGCGTAAGTCCGCATGGGAAAGGCTCGATGTACTTGGAATGTCGTTATTGTTGGCTTCTTCTATTCTCCTCATATTTGCACTGGAAGAAGGGGGCACACGTTTCCGATGGGGCAGTGGCGCCATCGTGTCTACCTTGGTCCTCGCCGTCGTTCTTGGTGCCGCTTTCGCGGCATGGGAGGTCTACGCCGAGAGGTCCTCTGGCCCGATAGAGGCTGTGTTCCCTCCTAGCATTGCCAAAGACAGGCTACTTGGGGCAATGTTACTGTGAGTCCCCCCCACAATAACCTCATAATAACGCCAGGCTGCATGCTGAAGACTTTTGACGCAGGACAGCATTCTTCATTGGATTCCCGTTTGTTTCCATCATTGTAAACATTCCTCAGCGGGCACAGGCTACATATGGTCTTTCCCCGGTGAATGCCGGGCTCACCCTGCTTCCATTGATGCTGGCATCACCTGTGGCTACAGCAATCTCAGCGTTCTTGACCGGAAGAGCCAGAATCCCACCCTTTTACATCATCTTGGCTGCCTGTGTCTTTCAAGTCGTCGGCCTAGGTCTAAACTGTTCTCTCCCAACCGACAGGACTTCTGTGCCTATAGCTCAATATGGATACGAAGTGATTATGGGTTTTGGGTTCGGCATGGGGCTCACAACGCTTCTTACGTTTGCCCGAGCTGTGGTGCCAGAGGCCAATCTGGGTAAGCCTCATGTTCCAGAATATCATACTATATGCTGACTTCGAACAGCCGTTATGCTGGGTGCTATTACTCAGGTCCGTGTCCTGGGAGGCACCATATCACTTGCAATCTGGTAAGCCACATACCAGACTTTGCCCTCAACCATTTAGACGAGTCATGCTCACAATGCAAATCAGCGCGACCATCCTGAACAATCACTTGGCATCGAAGCTCAACCAGATCGTCACAGCTGAGGAAGCTGCCTTGATTGAGCAATCTATCTCAGCGATCGTAAACCTGAATGCCACACAGCAAACAGCCGTGAGAGAGGCTATCTCTGAAGGTTACAACCAGCAGAACATCTTCATAACGGCTCTAGGTGCACTGGCATTGGTCATAGCATGTTTTCTGTGGGAAAGGAAGCCCACAGTAGCCTCGTAATGTTTAGTGGACAACCCAGCAACGAATACCGTGAACTTCCCAATCGAGGGAAATACTTAGTATATAGTAATCGTAGCGACTATGTGTTTGTATGAGGAGGATCTTTGAAAACTTTTGTACACATTCAGTTGCACAGTTCAAAACATGCATGGAACCCATCACCCGACATGTCATCCCACAACTAAAATTCCAAGAATCCCTGACATTACTATACTCCTTACATACCAATTACATGTACATAGTGCCTTCTATCCCTCTTCATCAGGGGTGGGAAAATAACTCAAGCCCTCAGTCCGTGACGGGTGTGACGGTGCTTCCTGCAAGACTCGACAGCCGAGGTGACAGCAGCCGAGGCCACTGATGTCTTCTGGCCAGAAGCTACTTTGCTGGCTACCTTCGCAGCGGAAGAGGACGGCGTAGCACGGGCATCAGATTTAGCTGAGACGTCAGTCACAGCCGAAGCGCTTGTAGTGACGTGAATCGAGGACTGGGCCAGGTTTGTGCCGGCAGCGATCATGGTCGGACCTGGGACGACGTAGCTGGTCACCTCCTTGTAGATGTTCACCAGAATCCCGGCGGCGGTCTTGTGGTAGAGGGCCTTGCCCGGGGTACCCGTGGGCTGGAGGGAGCCGGTCCCGGTGATGGCCAGGTTGAAACACTGGGGGTAGTTCTGGGCACCGTCAGACTCCTTGGCTGAATGGAGGGCTATGATCTCGTGACGCAGGACATAGTTGCCGGATGCGAGTGTAGAGGGAATCTTGACAACCCAGGAGGAGTTATTGTCGATCAAATGGTCTATAGAGAAAATGGGTTAGCAACTTGGACACTTTAGTTAAAGCATTTCCCCGAATGAACATACCAGAAGCCCACGTGCCGGGGAGATCCGAGTCATCCACGAGGCCCACAGCGTCGATCTTGAAGAACTCCAGGGTGGTCTTATCAACATTGACACAGTCATCATCAGCACACCTGGCCAGATAGTCGAGGACGGGACCCTTGTGCGAGGATATCCAGTCTGTCCAGTACAGCTGAATCTTGTCTCCGGCGTTGGCCGTGGCATATCCCCCAGCGGGTTTGGCATCCATATGACAGATGATATCGTTATAAGCGTAAGAGGCGGGGGCAACGAATCCCTCATTGGTGTCAGACGCTGTCCAGCCCACGACGGTTGGGGGGTCTGACTTGTAGGGGTCCGAAAGCGGGTTGTATCCGTCGTAGTACGTCCCGGCGACGTTGATGGCCTTGACGTAACCGTGGGAAGCCACGGAGGCGGCACCAAAGATCGCAGCACCGACGGCCTTGGTGGTGAGTGAAGCCATTGTTATGAACTGGTTCGATATTATGGTTGAATCTGGTGAGTATGTAGTTAGGTTGTTCGACAGGAGTTGCGAATGTAGACCAGCTTCCAAGGTTTTGAAAAGACTAAGTGGCGGAATGAGCGACGTTTGCCTTCAGTCAATGAAGCAAGATAATATCAACGAGAACCTATCTCGGAATGAAAGGAATGAAAGTTAGTCTCTGGACTGATTGCCTGAGGAATATTGAGAAAGGGGAAGACCACCGGGACACTTTGAGAAGGAGATGATTGATTTATACAGTTGTACTACACATGTGCAGTAGTGCGACATATGGGTGCAAGCACCAAACGCCTTGCGCAACTCACCCCTGAATGGAAGCATAGCACAAGAATTGAGTTGAGCACACTTGGACCAAGTTGTACCTCCGGACGTCCCTGATCGATATCACCGAAGAACGGAGTTGGTATTCCAGTTCAACTCCAGTCGGACCTCTCCCACTGATCGCTCCCTCTTTACGAAGATTAGCCTTCACAACTCCTGAGCCAATGTTACAGCCAGAATGTATATTTTCAAACGACCAAACAGTTGGCAGATCGCCGAGTGGGTGCATGCATAGCACCTGCATGTCGAACGGACTACCGTACCCAAGTTGATGTCGTTGCCGTTAAGGCTCCGAGGTCTGCGTATAATAAGAAATAAAGTTGAGTGCTCGAAGGAAGCTCCAGGATAATAGACAATGGGCGTATACGATGCCTCTGAAAACTAAGGAGGACTGTGTACGATGGATGAATGATATGTCGAGAGTCGCTCACAAGGTTTCGTTCTAGTGACGTTTGAAACAAACTTCCGAGCGAAAGAAGGTTTCTTTGCGGCTCAATCCGGAAGACGGCCATCCATTCTCGTGCTGCTGGTTGGACAGGACAGCTTCGTCGTCAACTTTGCTGATCCATACAAGGGTGACACAACTGCCTTCGGAGGGTTTCACGAACTTGCCGGTTTGTGAGAGGCGAGATGTCGATATTAAGGGGAAAGGCGGCTCGGTCAGGGGGACACTGGCGGTGTGGGCTGATATGTGCTTTTCCCTGAGTGCCTGTGTCACCTCAAGCCGGAGTACTCCTACAGGATAATGCTAGTGTTTATATATATCAGATCAGATATTCGTAACATGATTTTGTCTGGAGTACCTCGCGGCGGCTCCTCCATCCCCGAAGTCTTTCCCGTCGCCTCTCGCGTTACCAGCTATCAAGACTAAGATGTGCCTCCAAATCTCATATGGCTTCGCCGGCCGAAACCAACGCCCAACATGGGCGCTTAGACACGTCCGAAGACCATTCTTGGCACCTTGGCCGCCATGGAAGTTAGACCTTCGCATGGCTTGCCTTACTTTGTCTTGGTACTATTTGACGCATCAATGGTGACAGGCAGGCATACTGGTGGGCGGCAGTTTGACGCTTCACAAAACGTTCCGCATGGATGTACTCGCAAAAACATTATCTACAGTAATGATATTGGCCCCAAAACGTCTTCACATATTGTTCCTGAAAGACAGGTTTCCAAGCCATAGTCTCAGATTGCTAGTCGATGATAGTAGTAGCCCTTTAGATTCCGCCCGGCGTCACTCTCGTTTGGCCGCCACCAACAGTTCTTTCTGGAGCATATCTGGGACTCGATGGTCCCCGCCTCGCCCTTTGTTTCTTCCGCGACTCCCACGTCCACTACGCCCTCGCCGACGTTTACCACGGAATGCTATATGGGGGGCAAGTTCATTCATTTCTTCTCGGTGATCGATGTTCAACGTATCATCTTCCACACCCGTCGGCCCCGTCTCCCTCCCTCTCCCGACCCTCCCTCCCACAAGGCTAATCACCCGCCCCCGTCCAGACGACATAATGGCCTACAAGCTCCTATTCTTCGGCATCGGCTCCTGGGCCACCGACGGCGGGAGGAGGACGGTCAGCGCGAGTGAGGAAGTGGTGGAGTGGCAGCAGGAGCATCGGCAGCAGCGTCACGCGCCGCTGACGGAGGAGCAGAGGGCGGATTTGGCGGTGTTGTACAATGTTACGGAAGGAGCGGCGCATCCGGTTAAGGAGCCTATGGTGTGGACTTGGGGGTGACTAGATAGTAGTGAATGGTGGGAGTGACACCAGTTCTGAACCGAGCGTTTCTTTTTCGACATTGCAGATGCCGTGGTTTTCAATATTGCTGGCCATATCCGAGGCAGGGAGATTCATAAACAAACTGGACATCAATTCTGACGCTACGCCCCCGTTACCCCCATCACGCCCACAGCAGCCCTCAACCCAGCCGTGATCTCAAGGTACTCCCTCCACGGAATCATCTCACACACATGCCCCCGCCAATCAGGCTGCGCAAGGTCAACATCCGCCCCGGCCCCAAGCAACATCCGCACTATCTCCCCATGACCCAAGCTCACCGCCAACTGGACCACCCGTCCACACGACAGGCGGAATGGCGGCTGGTACTCGCTACTCAACTCGCTGGGCAGGTCGTGAAACCCCACGTCCGCATCCGCCCCGCGCGACAGCAGCAGCCTCACGAGCGGCGCGCTGCCGGCCCGTACGGCACGCACGAGCGGCGGTACAAACTCCTCGGGGTACGACACGTCCACAAAGCAGCAGCCCTCTTCAACGCTGTCCCCGGCAGAAGGACGCGGGAGGCAGGGCCGGTCCGCGGCGTCAAAGTCGCACCGCACGCCACCGGCAGCGGAGGCGAGCAACACGGCGACCATCTCCTCGTCGCAAAGGTCGACAGCCAGTCCCAGGGCGCGCGTCCGCAGCACCCTGCTGTGCGTTCGGGGCAGGAGGAGCCGCACGAGGGGCTGGTTGCGCTTCGCCACGGCGCGGAGGAGCGCGGTGCGGGCGCCGGCGTGGGTTGCAGGGAGGGCGACGAAGGAGGGATCGGCGCCGTGGTTGAGGAGGAGGGTCAATAGGGCTGTGTCTTCGTACTCGGCTGCCCATTCGAGGGGGGTGGCACAGTCGTGGAGGAAGTCGATGTTGAGGTTCATGGTGGGGGGCTCGAGGAGCTGGTGGACTGCTTGGATATTGTGGGTGGCTAGGGCCCATTCGAGGGCTTCTTCTTTCTTTTCTTGGAGGTTTGGTGGACGGTTGAGGTTGGGGTAGAATTGGCGCCGGCTGGGGATGTTTCGGGTCTTGTTTGTGCGAGGGTCACGGAGGATGAATGTTTGAGGTGACTCTTCCCATACTAGCTCCCAGTCAGCATCCTCATCTAGTGCTGCGTGAGTCTGCGTGGCCAGATGGGGAGGGTTCGCTATGGCTGACGGGGTGGGCGCGGCCGCGAGCAAGTCTTGAATTTGCAAGGAGTTGGGTCTTTCCAGGCTCTTATCTTGCACCGCGCTTGAATCATCCATCTGAGTTCCTGGTCTGGTATAGCTGAACCTGTGAACATATCCCAGATTGACACAGATGGAGGTGCCTGGTCTCTAAAGATCATTGTAACGCGGCGAGGTTTGAAATGTGGCTCATATTCACCTCTTTCAAGCTTCTCCCAATCGATGCTGTTGAAAAACGGGTGAGCCTCGATCTCGGAAGGCCCATTTGCACCAAGTCGCTCCCCCGGATTGTGATGAAGGAGCATTGAAAGCATGTCCCTGGCAGGTGGGGAAAGTGAGCCCGGAAGATCAAGAGCCCCCAGAGAAATATTGCGAAGGGCTTGATCATGGTCCTCGCTGTAGAATGGGGGCAAGCCGGTGAGCATTTCGTAGAGAATGTACCCAAGCCTCCACCAGTCTGACGACTCGTAGTGAGCTTGACCAAGAAGCACTTCGGGGCCGGATACCAAGACGCTCCGTCTACAGCGCGCGCCTCTGTCACCCTGTCAGATAGGAAGAGATGGTGGTCGACGATGGTAATATGGCCCAGGGAGTTGATCAGGATGTGCTTGGGCCGTAACCCCTCGTAAACAATGTCGAACTTATGCAGATGCTTTAAGGCGCAAAATATCTCAGCAGCATAGAATCTCGATTGGTCTGTATCGAACATCCGATCTCGCTGGAGGCGATAGAAGAGGTGTTCCCCGGAGACAAATGGCAAAAGAAGGTGCAGTTCTCTTTGAGGTTGGCAAGCGTATGCGAGTGGTGCGATAAACGGCGAGTCGATCTGGAACCGCAGAGATGATGGCGCGGTAGGCGCAGCGCCGATAAGCTCTGGCTTCATCGATTTCAGGGCGTACAGCTGTTGCGTGTCCTGCTTCCTCAGCGTAGTCACCGGCGAGTGTAAGCCGTATGAGCAATAGGCCTCCTCGACAGACCCCATCTGTGCCAGGGGTTTCTTGTCGTAGGAGACCCCAATGCGTATTTGGCCTGTGCCTCCGCCCTCGACATGTAGCCATTCCGTGACACCAGCAGATCCTCTTTCCTCGAACAGCGGATCCATCGTCACCACGCCAATTGGTATGTCTGTATCTCGTTGATTGGTCTCTGGAGACTTGAGATACAGACGTACCGACAGCTGCGAGGCTCGAATCATATCGAATTTCCAGACTACGGCGTCCTGTGCCCAGACTGGGCTGTCCGTGGTGCCTGTAATGGAAGCGACAAACGCACGAGACTGGCCGAAGCACAGCACGGCGTAAGGCAAGTATTGCTTGTGGTGGGCTTGGTAGGAGCGGCCTGTCCAAGGGCGAATATCGCTCTTTAGCTGGGCAACGGATTTATGCTGTTGGGTCTTGAATGCTTCCCAGTGCTGGTCCGGCGCGGAGAGGCCAATGGCTTGATGGAGCCTCACGGACAAGACGCCCCCAATCGGTTCGAGCGTTGTGTCCAGGGGTGCGCAAATTCGTTGAGCATTGGCTGGAGTGACTTGTCAGCAAGAATTGAATGTACACCAGTTGAAAAGGGTAGTCGTCACCGATTTGACAAGTTACCGAGCTCTTTATGCTCCTATCGAATTCCGGGTGGTGTATTCCGATCTCTGGGCTCGTCCGAGTCGGTGAGGCCATAGTTGTAGACATCCCAATGGTTCACAGCGTTCACGCTGTTTCGATCTTCTCATGGGGAATAAACAGAATCGGTATTGGTGGGCGTATATATATGTACATATCTAATTGTGGCTGAGCAACATGTCATCCGTAAATCCGCTATAACCGAAGATATTTTCAATATGTCGCATGATGCATGTGGACGGTTGAGGCGGATTCTTTCAAAACAAGCAGTACTTAGGTGATTGATTTATTGAGTTTTACGTCCAAATTTGTCATCTACCTTATAGCCTCACTCCAGATGGTGTGCCAGAGCTCAACGTCTTGTAGGTTCCAGACCCTGTCGAATCCGTAGACTCGCGGACAGGTGCATTGCCAACGGCCTCATGTTGGCTTGTTGGCACACCGCTGTCAATCTGCTCACCAGCTGCTGGTGCCCGGATCTCACGGAGTGGCAGATCGGCGAGTGCTGGACCTCCATGGCTGCTTGTTGGGATCCGCCTCTCCGTCGATCCATATCCGCTTCCAACGTCCTCAGCGTGGCTCCGTGCACCGGATTCGTGCGTGTACTCGCCACGACCCGTGCCTGCGCTCGATCCATAACCGCTTCCCACCTCCTCAGCGTGGCTCCTTGAGCCGGTCTCGTGCGTGTGGTTACCGCGACCGGTGGGATTGCTGGTCTCTCTAGTCTGCCTAGTCTCGAGGCCTGTCGTCACAAGTGGAGTCTCGGCGAAGTCAGGTACGGACGTGGACGTAGATGTGCGGCTGGCCTCATCGTGCTTCGCCCCCAGAGGGAAGGCCCGCTCCGTGTCCGTGCCCATGACGACGGCTGTTCCAGGTGTTTGGTAGCTGCCCGTGTCTTGAGTGTACAGTATCGGCCTGTGCGCCTCATGCCTGCTTCCGGAGGCCGACCCAAACTCCTGCACGCCTTGGTTCTGGCTGCGGCTGCTGTCTCCCGAGCCAGCCTCTGTCTTGTGGACGCTGTGGAGCAATTCATTCTCCACCCTGTGCTTGTCCTGGACGGCCTGCCAGTCGCCGGCCGCTTCCGGGGCTCGGCCTGACTTGATTATAGAATCTCTAACCTCGGTAGGGATGCCCGTGGAGGTCTCGTCAATGCTTCCTGGGTGGGCGTTGTGGGATGTAGTGGTGTTGTCGCCCGTACCTGGGAGAATGCTGGGGGCCTATCACACAACAAATTAGCAACCGACCTCGGGACTCCAACATAAGCCCAAATTATAGACTTACATTTGCACGAGCAGTATCTGCAATGTTTGCGGCAGAATCCTTAGCGTACCCAGCTGCGTTAACGGCCTGTGATGACGTTAGCAAACAGTCACGACGTAGTGGGATGGAGGCGTGGCTTGGTTACCTTCTCAGATGCAACATTAGCAGCTGGGATAGCGGCGTCTCTGGCAGCCACGGCTGCGTCGGTCACAACCGGCATAGCGGCGTCCTTGGCCGCCAATGCTGCGTCCTTTGCTGCGAGTCCGATCGCCGCGGCTGTGGTCATAGCTTCCTCGGCGAACCTCTTGACATCCTCGGTGAAATCTGGAGCATCTGTCGTTGATGCTGCTGCCGGGTCGGTCCACGCTCCTGTGCGTGTGCTCTGGCCAGCCCCGGTGGTAGTGGTAGCGGTGGTGGTGGTTGGCTGTTGAAGGCTGCTGCCTTCGGTGTTCTTGACGATCACATCCTCAGATGGGAAAGAGCCGGGAAGTCCTGATGACATGGTGTAGTATGTTTGTTGATGCCGGGGTGGTACTTAGGTGATTTGTTGCTTCTTTTGTGTGCTTAGGTTTGAAGTAGGTAATGGCTGGTGTTGTTGTGTTGGACGTAGTTGAGAAATGATATTGTTTACATGAAGTTGCCGTGGGGGTTGCAAGACATGGGGTTATAAGTACGCAGCGGTTGCATTGTTGCAAGTAAAGTCTCTGTCCCTTCTGCGTCATCATGTCTTTTTGGCATCATCAAGGCTTATCATGAGCGTTCAGTGCCCCAATGACCCGGATCTGGCGGGGGGCAGATCATTGTGACGTCTCGTAGCACTTAGTGATACTTGCAGACCTGCTCTGTTTGGAAGCCATGCTCAACTACGTCACCGCATCCACTCGTCATCCTTATGTCCGCGCCTTAACACCTCAGCTTCCTGCATACTACTGTGGTACACATTTAGTGACCTAGGTACCCCTGCGGCCACGATCACGACACTTGACTACGACGCAGACGATGGTGCCATGATTTACATTCATGGCTTGAAATGCCCTTCAAGCGGGGACTTGGAAAATGCAGCGCCTACAGTACTCGATTGAGGTGTACTTAGTTCCGAGTTCCACAATCACATGTAAGTCACGTCACCCTGGAAGAAGACACAATCCAAGATATTGTATTGCATTTCGTGTCTGTAACATTGATACATATTCATCATCATTATCTACGTTTTCACGAAGAATCATCCTCATTGCCATCCTCTTCCGCACACTTGACCATGCAGAAAGTGAAAATAATAACAAATCCACCGTCTTATCTTCACGCGGGCCTCCCGGATGTCAAAGACCCACGACTTTAGGAGTCACCCTTGCAGACCACTCGCTTTGTGCCTCAAACTTCGCATGCTTCGCCTGAACCTGAGACTCAGGGAGCTGACTGAACGACGCAGACGAACGTTGGAGAGAGCCGCGTTGAGAGCACGGTCCGGTTTCGCGGTCCGAACAGAGCTGGTTTCACTGTGTATTCTCTCGGCCGAGACTCGACGACATGTAGGAGGTAGCCGCTCGAGAGACATGCTTGAAACGCCTATACAGCAAGGGCACATGGGCACGTTGGTTGCCTCTCTGTTGTACATCGGCTCGGCACTGGGCTGATCCTCGTCGATGAAGATGGGCACGTTAGTCAGCCGGAGGCTGGACCGCCACTGTGTTCTCGTCAGCTTGTAAATAAGGTGATGTTATAACGTAGCTAACTGTACGGTACTTGGTGATCCGGTTCTCTTACCATTGGGGTTGTGGTGACAATAGCTTCCTCAAAGATGGGAACATAGGTGGGATCCCGAGCCCACATCGGCGATGCAGGCCTACGGGCTTCAGCATATATGAGGTCTTTTGACCAGAAGCGAGACATTGTGATCGACGCCGACAGCACAGCTGATAAGTGGATAATTTTGGTGATATGAGAAGCTTTTCTCTGGAGAGACCGATGATAATTCAATTCCTCAGTTGAAGCAAGATTGCGAAAGGCAGAATGAAGCCGAGACGGTAACTCAGAGCATCTACATGGCTCTTGGAAATCATCATGGCCCAGCGCACTTTATACCCGCATGAGAGCTTTGACACGTGCCTTCGAAATATCTTCCTGTTGACGATCTGCACAAGCTTTTCATATGGCATCTACTGAAATCAGGCCATATGTGGTCTAACCTTAGATATTGGGCCTCTCTCGCGCCTTGCAGAAGTATAGCATTGGTCGAAATATCAGACAAGACACATAATCACCTTTCTAATGCCCCGAGACCCCGATAAAACGACAGAGGAACTAATCCGGAAGCAAGATCGCTTCTGTAGCGGTAGTCAGCCTGGGTGGTGATTCGGGGGCTGTCAGGTGACACGTTCTGAAGGGGTCGTTAATCGAATTCAAATCAGATTCTTCGAAAAGCACACAGGCACATAAATAACCTGTCAGTAATCTGGGGATATGTCTCATATGCTTCGACTCACTATTGCTGGCACCTGTGGACAAATTCATCGGGCTCTCGTCTGTCTGCGTGATCTGTCAGATTCCACGACTTACAGCCAGTCGCATTTTCAAAAACGTCCAAAAAAGCATATGAACTATTATTACCAAATGTAGATCCAGGAGGGAACGTGAAACGAAGCTAAAAGAAATGGAGTCAGTCACCTTGCGAGCTGTCAGCCACCTCCCTCAAAAGCAATACCACTCGTGAAACATCGCGATGATGCCTAGATCAGGTAAGACTCGTCCCACAGGAACTACTGGATACCAAGGTACTTCATCCCTAGCAAACAAGAATCCATCAGATTCTCAGATGTGATCTGTTTCTCGTCACGTGTTTACATAATTATCGCAGCCGGGAACAACATTAATATACAGTGGCCTACTCCTCGGGCCGTTGGCTGCTTGAAGCTCGCCTCTCCTACTGCTAACTCCTTCCTTTTAATATACGGGGAATATCCGCGGTTGATCATGCATGAAGGAGCAGGGACTTGGGAAGGTTCATAAAACTCCGAACTGTGTTCCTCCCAGGGATCTCCCTTGTTGCCTCATGGCTTAGACTATATAATTATATGACGAACAGTATCGTGAGGTCCGATCATATCCGAAGAGAAGCATCGTTGGTCAGCAGGAGGTCTGCCACTGCCGACGATGCGCTTTTGAAGTTGTCCTCTGGGCTCGGGTCTGGGAGGAACTCTTCCGCATCCCTCTCACCAGGCGCACTTCAGGCGCCGTTCTTTGATTTTATCGGCAGCCGAATGGACTTTGAAGCAAGTAAGACAGCACCGGCGCATCGAAGTCCATTCCGAGTTGGATCGTACTAATCTCTCGGCTGAAACCCGTTTTACAACTATTGACTGCGTGAGCAGCTTTTAGGATGTCAATATAGCAAATGTGGTCTGCCCAGAGGGTACGTCGCGTCGTCTCGAAAGACCCTGATGATCCTGATCCGGCAGAAATTTCTCGATCACTCACGTAAAGTAGTATGTCTGTCGCCTAATCTCAGAGATACTGTCACGTATCTGGGCGTATCTGGGTCCACTCTATTGTGGAACTCGCTTCTGATATGGTCTATATGTATACATAGGGGAGCTCCCCACGCCCATTGTAAATAGTGTACAATGGCAGTCAAGTTGCTCTACTCGATGTGCCCTGCTCTGGATCGTCTTAAATATCTAGGTATGAACTTTGTGTAGATAGCATAGTAGCCATAC
Source organism: Cytospora piceicola (assembly GCA_023375675.1). NCBI lineage: Eukaryota > Fungi > Ascomycota > Sordariomycetes > Diaporthales > Cytosporaceae > Cytospora > Cytospora piceicola. The sequence continues at coordinate 193,777 of JALQBC010000037.1, read as the reverse complement.
AGATGCGATGGGGCAAATTCAAATATAGTTGAAAGACTCACGAACGGCACCTGGGACAGATTGACTTAGTCGGGTCAACGTGTCACATTTGAAAAGGTCACATTGCCCAATTTCTGAAGCCAACCCTATCCAGAACTCGGCAGAATGGTTCTTGGTCATGTTGATCAAGCAAACGTATGCAGAGGTGCTGACGGTGGTATTGGATGATTTCGGGGGTTCTCTGCTCAAGTATATTTACGTTGCTTATACAGTAGCGATGACCTTTTTAGCCCTCCAAGTGCCTTTAGCCATGTTCAATGTTCATCTATTATGGCTCAATGGGCGTGCCAACAACTCGATCTGTTTTTGCCACAGCTAGGCCTTGTCTGAGAAGTGCAAGACAATGCGAAGACCGTATGGGGAGCCACTACACTACCCCGGGGGGCCCACCTCCTATAGCCAGGGAAATGAACAAGGGTTGAGGGCACAGCCAACACGCTCTGCAGCTATCAGTGCGCATCTTGTCCTGCTTATGAATTGTTCTATTCCCCAAGGTTCTCGGTTTACTTGTTCCTATCATGCGTGACCTACGGAATTCTCTTTTCAGAGCACTCGTGCTATGGTCGATGGTACCCCAAGTTTCCCGAAAGAAGGATGTCGTTAAAACAGAGTTGACCCGCTTGCAGCGCTCTCCACAATGAGTTCATCCCCGTTACAAGAGAGGATGATCATTTGATGTCATGTTCGGGGTAGAAGCCACTCCAATCATACATAGTACAGTGACGTACACTGTACCAGTCCTGTCGCAGTCCTGCTAGTTCATCACTTGAACAGTCTCACAGTGTCGCCGAATCACACCGAGAAGTTCCTGAGTTCATACCCAGAAGTCTGGAACAGCCCGCATGGAAATGACGATAATGAGCAGTACATGACGCGTCGGGATCACACAAACTGCTGGAAATCTTGGCAACCCCAGACATATTGACCAACATCCACAGTTGTTAGCCCTATTGGCAATGGTATGAATGGGTATAAAGAACCCAAACATATCCATCTTTTGCTAAACCAGCTCAGCATTCTCTCAACATATACCAACTTTAAGTCACCGACGAACATCAACCCCAATACAAACAAAGATCCCTCAGTTCCTGAAAATCATCCTCAACCCACAATCCAATCATGGACTCCATCATCAACTCCGGCGAGAAGAAGCTTGACAAGGACGCCCAGCCCGGCAACAGCTTCGAGAGCTCCGCTGACAACGCTGTCAACCAAGGTATGCATTGTCCATTCTGTAACAACCCCCCCTCCTGCATGGAAAGTTGGGGGGTTGGGGGATGGGGCAGGTTATCATTGGCTTAGCTGTGGCTTGACCATTTTGCTAACCATCATGCAGAGGTGGACAAGTTCGCCGGCGATGCTGGTGTGCCTCAACAGGCCGACAGCACTATCAACGACGCCGTCGACGGCAAGGTCAACGATGAGATCCCCGGTGGCAACTGAGGAATCAACATATCTGGACCAACATAGGACTTGTCGAGGCATGATGTCAAGATGATTGCCATGAAGAGGCATTACGAAGTATACAATTCTTGGGTATTACACAGCAACGCAGCGAATCTGAATCAATATGAACGAGATTTTCTTTGAATCATGATCTATACATCAGTTTTGAATAACGCTTCAATGTGCTTGCCCTCGTCCATGTCGGAAAACCTCCTTGGTTGATATGAAGCCCTCACAGCGCTCAAAGGCACTGTACAATATCATATTGACCGGCAGCATACTCACATGCCTCAAGCCGCTCGAGAATTGTGCCATGCTTCCATTCGCCCAGTCGTTCGGGTAGGGCAGAATAGGAAGGGTCGATCATGTCGATGGGTGAGTAGTCATCCATGTCTCCGGTGTAGTGAAGATTCCGAAATCGCTGGTGTAGGCGTAGCGGATCTTGATATTGGTAACGGTTCCGGTGTGGTCCGTCTCGGAGTCGTCGAAGACCTTGGACGCCCAGTACGCCAGATACTGGCCTTGTGTGAGATCTCAAATTGCCTCGGGGGCCCATACCATGCCAGCAAGTTCGTCCTCTACGAAAACGAGCCGTTCGTCGGTCTACTTGACCAGGTCTGTAGTTTCCCATTCGCGTGAAGTGCATAGCATCCTTCCATGTACATCCTTGTCCCTCGTGATCGGACACAGTGGGGATACGAGGCTAGAGCCTAGGTAGTAACGAGGAGCTGGAGTATCACATCAACCCCGTCTTAAAGCGGTCGCTTTGCTTTGAGGAGAGATTAGACCGCTAACCATATTAATCCATGTGATAGGAAGTGCCAAGAAGTCGACTCATATTCGCAGGCCTGCTTTGTCAACATCTGGCTTGGGTGGTGGTATTTTTTGCTACTTCTCCCATCTTCGCAGGACGGCAATCATCTGCTATACTATCACCCAATCAGCCCTCGGTGTAACGATCCGATTGACATAGTGGCGATGGGGTCGTAGCTCTACCTTTCTCCGCCATAGTTGGCGCTCCCATTACCGTTCTCTACGCCTTGATCGGGCACTGGCGTTTCCTCCACTGGGTACATACCCGGATCCGTGGTTCCACAATCGATATTCTGCGGGCGGCCAAGTTCAAGCTCGGTGGGGGTAACTTTGGATGCGCACCGTGGACACCGTGGCTGTAGAAGCAAAGGAGTCCTGGAAAGGTCAATCTTCTCCCAGCTCGGGTTCAAGGTGGCTGTGATTATTCGTCGTGGACAAAAGCCCGTCCCGTAGAGCTGGATTCGATGACTGTAGCATGGCTTCAAAGGCCATTCGCCGTGTCTCTAAGGCTCGGTCTGAGATGGAGCTCTCTTGCGAGTCGAAAAGATGCCAATTGTCTTCATCGGTTACTTCCGCCTCTGGGGCTACCTTTTCTGGAATACCTGGTCGTATGATATCTCCCTCATTATTGAAGTCCTCGAAGTGTCTTTTGTTCGTAGTCATGGCTCTCAGCATAGTGTCCTGGCTGGAATCGGAGCCCTCAAGAGTGAGGTCTAGCACTTCTTGCTGCTGGCCGGTCGTGTCGACTTCCTGAGATGAGGCTTGGTAGTGGATCGAAGCGGTAGCATGGCGAGTGCCCTTGCAATGGGAGAGCGGGGTTACTTCGTCAGTGTTGCTTGGGACAGGGGATGACTGCCTAAGGGATTCGGTGTTTGCCTGGCTCTCATGTTGTTCCTCGAGTCCCAGGACTGCAGTCACCTCAGCCATATGCTTATCATGGTCAAAAGTATTGCCTGAACAATACTCGCCGAACAATCTGTCAATGGTGATCCCTGTCGCTGGAATCAGTCTGGAAGCTGATGGAAGACGGGAGTAAATTGAGGAAGGAAAGAACTCACCTTGTCTTACCCAGCGAAAAGGATCAACTGTGCACGGCCATATATCCCTCGGTTTGAGAACCGAAAGTAAGTGGCATAGCTCGCGGTAGGAGGAGTGTCGCGAGTATGGAAACCTGATTCTGTTGGGGAGTGTACTGGAGGACTCGTTTCCCCGTCCTCTTTCCGAGGTTTTGACCAGAGATTGAAGGACTATCATCATGTCATCCTCATCCTTGGCACCGTCTTCGTCAACTTTTAAAGGTATACTGATGGGATACTGGGTCGATATTGCGCTTCGTAGAAAATCCAGGACCGAATCCTTGGTCGTCTTAGCCAAGGTCTCATCCTGACTCACCCTACGTACTGTCAATACACTGGCTGCCAATAGGGTAAGGTGATGACCTGCCTCTTCAGCCAGTTGCTCAGATCGTCGGGGGCCAGTAACAGTTTATCCTTCTCTTCCAGATCGTCAGCTCCTCCGCCGATCCCGGCCTCAACCATGTCGTTCTTGTCTGGCAGATGTGCAACGATGGGCGTGATCCATACCACATTACTCTTGGGCAAAGCGTTCATCCTTGGACACCCGGATCCCTTCTCACAGCTGTGCAGCCGAACTGTAGAATCTCTCGTCAAGTATCCTGGGTGGAAGCTGTTACCGCATGTAAATCCGGTCAGAGCGGGTGCCTCGGGACTGAGATGGATGAAATCGTCGTCCCCGATTTTCACTCGGAGAGACTCGTAAACCTTCATCTTGTATTCATCGACATGGATCTACGAAAGTCAGTCCAAGCCTCCGATGTCCACATTGAGTGGGTAAAGTGCACTACATACCTTGGTGTCCAGTGCCTTAGCCAACGCAATCCAGACTTCTTCATAGCCATATGTCCAGGCCGAGAAGTAGAACACAGTATTCTCAGGATACTTTAAGACTTTTTGGAGGAGCTCTCGAAGGCCGTCGCTTTTCGTTTGGAATTTGACGTCCTCAGTGAAGCTTGTGTCCAGGTAAACTCTGTCGAGCGTTTTCAGACTACGCTTGCCCTGTTCATGCAAATATTCGACCATGCAGGGATTCCGCAAAATGGCGTTGACGTGGCAAGGTTCGCTCCTGATGTCTCCTGTGTAAAGAACAGCCATTCCATTGGCCTCAAAAACTATGAATTCAGTCAGAAACGTGATGTGTATCTCATGCCAGACGAGTTGCAGCACTTACGGAACATGACGGCGCCGGGGCAGTGGTTGGCATCGAGAAGCGTTACTCGCAAAGTCTGGTTTGGCGCTAGTTCAATATCTGTCGGCGTGTTCAGGGGCAGAGGTTTCTGAGCAACATTTTAGTCCTTTTCGTATATTTTTGGGGGGAATGTATTTACCAGTCGTCGGCTTTGGTGCTTGTAAGTGACCTCTTCCGTCTCGAGAATGCCCTGGGCGAAGTTGATGCGGGATGCTCTCCTCTGGAGCTTCAAAAGCATGGCCTTCGTGGCTGCCGAGCAGTAGACGCTGTCGAGGTGTATCTACGTCAGCATCAAAGGGCGCGCATCGAACAGCTTGAGAGATGGCGCACGTACGGACGACCCTTATATGTGTCCAAGCCAGCCAGGTGGTCACTGTGGATGTGGCTGAGGAAACATGCCAAAGGAGGATCCTCGTTGATGCCTCGGAAGAAGTCCACTATGTAATAGTCAGAGAAATACCAGTGGCCAAAGAAGGGTTGGAAGGCACCTGCCTCGGATCCCAGGAAACTCCCGGATGATGCCGTCGAACGTGGACATCGTGCGTAAGCTGTGGTGCTCCGGGGAGCTGAGTGAGTCGAGGGTCAATGTTCGGAAGCACCCTCGATGCACTACCAGATGAGGTCGAAAGAACACGACAGCTAAGTCAATGCACTGAGCATCAGGTAAGTGCACGCATACAAAGAGCAGCCGTGATGCGTCGATGATTGACGTCGACCGAATTTCATCACGGGCCGTCTTTGAAGAAGGTGCGAGAACCCTAACCCAGATGCCCAGACCTCAGGGTTAGACGATATCAGTCAGTGGAACCCTTGCACCCCGCCCCCCGCCTCCGTTCTCGAGATATAGAGTTCCAAGGTTACTTTTAGGCATTGAAAGTACTCCGCTACGATTCTAATAATAACCAAGGTTACAACGCGTCATATCCAGTCCATAAGAAGATCGTCAGCTAGAGGGGAGACAATGAGAGATATAGTCAGCTTGCGTAGTGAACGACATCTGGATCTAATGAGTGAGTAGGCCGAGAGGTTTCGAACATATGTTGTCAACAATGAATAGGGATGGGGATGGATGTTTGTCTTGCTTCATAAATCATGAATTTCCTTTCTATCATCATTAAATATTCATCTTAAAATACACATATATGCACTCTGGGCTTTGCACTTCAGAGCCACCGATTCCGTCCCATCCTATTGTTTCTGGCTGGAAGTAACCGAGACAGACTTCTCGAGATCATTGGTGTTTGCCTCGCCAACATGCTTCGGCTTCTCGGTGAACTGCTCGAGCTCGTTCATCGATTCCTCTGTCTTGTTGTACCTGCTGTAGAGCGCCCAGAAGACGACACCGGCCACGAAGCACGCAACCGCCAGTCCAGTGTACATCCAGAGGAGCTTGGGATCGACAGCGGTAGGCGACAGGGCGATCGAGAGGGCCGAGCCAAAGGCGCTCGTCAGCAGGAACAGCGACATGATGAACGACTTCATGGAGGCAGGCGCCTTAGTGAAGGCGTACTCCAGCCCAGTGATACTGGCGAAGATCTCCGAAAGGCCGATGAACAGGTAAGCAGGGGCCTGGATGGCGACGTGCACGTTGTTGGGTGCGTAGCTCCCGTCTGGCTGCAGGGCGGCATCGCAGGCAGCGACCTGCTCGTAGCAGGGTCCAGTCTTGTAGATGAGCTTCTGGACGCCAGCGGCGTAGGCCATAGCAGCAGCACCGAGCATAAAGCCCCAGAAGATGCGGGTAATAGGGTACATCTTGAAGCCGAGCTTGGCCAGCCCAGGGTAGAGTAAGTATTCGCAGATAGGAATGAAAATGATGATCGCAAGAGGGTCCCAGTTCTGCATAAGATCGTTAGGGATGCCGTGGAGCTGCATCTGGCCGGCTTGCGAGATGAAGTTGTTCAGCATCTGGCTATAGACGACCCAGTATATAGGGAAGAAGATGAAGACCTTGCAGGCGACAAGGGCTCTCTTGACCTCCTCGACAAAGATGCCGTCCCAGGTAATGTTGCGCTTTCGGCCAGATGAGCCGAATTCTTCCTGGTATTCGGGCTTAGCAGCGTTGAAGTTGCCCTTGTTGGCCATGGCGATCCAAATGATCTTGAAGGCCTTGGGAATGATACTGCCCCCGGGGGGCCTCATCTTGTACTTGGACTTTCCGGCAACGAGAACTGCGAATCCGACGAAGAACATCAGGAGGGGCAGCAAATAGGCAGCCCAGAAGCCGACGTGCGCTTCAAGTTCGGTGGTAGCAATGCTGGAAAGACTACCGATGTTGATCATCATATAGAAGACCATGTCTGAAGCATCATTAGCCAGGTTCTCCAAGGTATATGATTTCCGCAAAACTTACAAATTCTGCCAATAGTGGTAGCAGGGTCCACAATCACTCGCTCACCAGACTTAAGGGTCTTGATGAAAGGCGTGGTGTTTTCATACTGCTCGGCGATCAGGGGCGAAACATTGGACTTGATACCGCCGGTGCCCAGACCGATGACGATCATGGAGGCGATGAGACCTCCCAGAGCGGCGCCATTCTCGATGGCAACTGGGAGGGAGGTGAGGAAAAGGATCAGGTTGCCTGCCATGTAGATCAGAGCAGAGTAGAAAATTGTCCAGTATTTTCCAAGATACTGATCACTGATGATCGCACCCAGAACTGGCGTCACGTAGCACCAGAATTGGAAGAAATCCGTCAAACCTATCGTTTATATATTAGTAAGTGACGCTGGAAATACGGTGAAGAGCAGCAGAGGCAGAGAAAAAAAGACGTGAGGAAGCTTACCGGTTGCTCCAGTCTGTCCCAGCCCGATGGCTCCTGGCAGACTTTTGTCGCCATAGGCGTTCTCGATGTAGTTCTGGAATGGACCCGAGAGACCATAGTAGGTGAAACGCTCGCAGAGCTCAATCACGCAGACAAGGAAGGCAGACCAAGGCAGCTTGTCGGAGACCTTGCGCAGCGTCCGCTTCTCTTCCTCGTTGGGCTCGCCACCATCTGGCGTGTCGAAGTGTGAGACGACCTCTATTGGTTGTTCGGCTCCAGCTGTGCTTGGCTCGATACCACCAGCCATATCCTTGCCATCGTGAACACGCGGTTCTACCACGGTCGCATGAAGCCTGTAGTTTTTGTTAACATTGCCGTTCATCGCACTTGTGAATAAGCCACCATCGTTGTTACTTACTCCGCTGCAGTTGACTCGTGGTCCATGTTTAAAAAGTGGATCCGTGAGGATCGAGGGTTTTGTTATGTGGCGTACTGTAGGTCTTTGTAGAAGCAAGGAGATATCAAGATGCCACGGGGCACCAAGATATTCAAGTGCTAAGACTACTATAGCACCGAGATGAGACGCAAGCTAGCAGTCGTTTTGAGCTGGGTAAGTGTGGGAAAAAGCGACTCGAAAGTCTGTGGGCAAGAGGCTCGACACCGTTTTTAAAGTTGTCTAGACACACAATCGGACTCGACCGATGGTGGATCACTAGTTTGAGGGTGTAATTCTGACATATAATTCACTTATATCTCATGGTCATATCATGAAACCATTGTGTAGGAACTGATAGTGCGATTGTAACATGCCAGTTGCAAACCCCACTAGAGATCGACGAATTTTTCGTATACAGCCCATATCCCGAGGTCCAAATGCATTTGCCATACGATCGAGGACCATGGCGAGCGGTGGCGAGTCGTGTGAACGAGTCGCAGAACGGTCAGAGCGGACGGTCGCACGGAATTCCGCCGAGTAGCTACGGATCTATTTGGTAATATCCCGCCGGGAGGTCATAGCTTATCGACACTAGCAGGGTAACTCTTTGTCACGCAGGAACCCTTAATCTTTATCGCTGCTGATGGGTGGGCTGGAGTTGTCTAGATGTCGTTAGCACCAGCTGGCCTATGTCGATCTCAACGGCTGGACAACCAGAACGGTTAGGACTTGGTTGGCAAGAGGAAGAAGGAGCCGACATCAGACACCAGGAGATGGACATACATAAGAGTCATGAGACGTCGACGCGACGTGCGCGATTTATAGACGAAGTGAGCATACAATCAGGTCGGGATCTCGTACATGTGCCACACAATCAACCTTTGGCCAGCGCGTATATGCGACCAAATTTCTTCAATCCCCAACGCCAGACGCCACCTTTTTTTTTAAAGGCTCTCTTCCAAGGCTCTAGGAAATGCCTCCAGTGTCTCATCCATGCAACTCGGCAATGGGCGCCATATTTCCCCCGTTAGGTCCCCTCCCGTGACCCTCGCTCGAAACATCGGAAACCATACTAGCGTGGCCAGTCGGCGCCGGCGACGCCGCGACCGACATTAGCGATGGCGTCCCGTTCCTGTCCAGCGCCTGCGAGGTCGCGATGTCGAGGGCGCCGGCGGGCAGCTCCGACTTGAACGCGGGCTTGACCCCCGTCTCGGCGGGGAGCTCCGACTTGAAGCCGGCGAAGCCCGGGCTGTACGCCGCAGCCGCGTCGGCCATCGGTGGGGTGGGCTGGTTGTACTGGTAGCCCGGGCTCGCGTACTGTGGGGGAGGGGACTGGCCGTAGGCGTCCGGGGCATGCGCCGTGGCGGGCTGGTATCCGGCACCGCCGCCTCCCGGGCCCTTGTAGTGCTTCCGTCGGTACCATGTGAAGAACCAGGCGGCCAGGGCGAGGAGGCCGACACCCAGCGCTGCTGCACCGACGCCGATTCCTGCCTTGGCACCTGTTGACAGGGTGCTCCCGGTACTTGAGCTAGAGCCCCCACTACCGGCAGTCGAGGCAGCTGTGGCCATTGTCATGGTCGTCAAATGCCCATTCTCGGCTGTCGATGTCACTGTCGAAGTGGCCTTGGTACTTGGTGTGTGGCCACTCTTAAAGGAGATGGTCTCGCCAGTCGCTGTGGGCAGGGACGCAATGGCGGGGATACTGTTCGTAGCGGTCAATATGCCGTCGTCGGCATCTGAACAAGTGCACGCCTCTGGTGCTCCGATCTTCGTTCTTGTTGCTGGCCCGGGACACGCGCTCCAAACTACGGACTCGCCATTCGCCGAATCTGCACACTGGACGAGATTAAGAAGCTGTTGGTCAGATGCTCCTTTCGTTGGACAGTTGGACGCCCCAAACGCCTCATCTGTACAACCGGCCATATATGTCGTAGAGTCTAAGCATGCAAGAGGGCCTTGGTCAGTACAGCGATGCATCACAGATAAGCATTGCAGATACCACTCGGAATAGATACTTACGGTTTGTGTTGAAGCAGATGTTGAATTCTAGGCACCAGTCTCCCTCCTCACAACATTGGTACGCACCACTTGCAACATTTCCGCAAGGTATGATGTTTGAGGAGGATTGTTTTCCTGCTGCATAAAAGCAGGTGCCATTCGAGATCAACAGATCTACCCCTCCCATCGTGGTATTTGGGGGTAGTGACACAATTCGGATGGGGCCAGTCGTTGAGATGTGTCGATCGAGGATGCTGGACAGCGACACGAGCACGGAGATATGGCAAGCAAGAAGTTGTGAAAGAGAGCGAGAACAAGGAGACTCGAGAACACTGAGAACGAATTCTTCTGCACGCAACCACGCGTCGTACTTTATCAAGCATCATTGCAGCACAGTCACCAACCAACCGACTTTCTGCAGACCAAATCATCTTGGTTAGATAACCCCCTGCGCCTTGCTTGTGGAGCAGGCTGAACTATCCAGCCTGTCAGAATCTGTGTGGCTCCAGCTTCTTATGCAGTTGGTTAATGTGTTGGCAACAGCGGAGAAACTGGGGTAAATGATTGGCGAATGCGCCCTTGATGCTTCAAATGAGGATTGCTGACGCTTTGCGACCTCAGCTACACTCATTTTGGTTTGCTTCGCAAACACTTTCACAGAAGTCAAGAAATGCATTGCAAAAGCCCTATAAATATGAAGACCTATCCCTGCAACAAGGCTCTTGGGCTCCATGTGCTGATACATTATCCGTCAAAGGAAAACTGTGTATGCACTTTATTAAGATCCCTCCAGGGCTCCGAAACCCTACAAGTCTTGAGTGATAGGTCCGCTATCCTCCCTAAACTGTGCTGGTATCTTGCCCTTGTTATTCTGGAATTGAATGGTTTGCTCCTGGACAGTAGTTCGGTAAACAATTCCATGTGTGTATGAGGGCATCAGCATTCGAATTGTGTCCGCAGGACTCACCACTGACTTCAAGATCTTGGCTAGAGTTACTGACATTATCTTGTCATGTTGCTCAACAGCTTCTTTAAGCAGAAGAAGGCTGTCCAAGAAGTCGTGCATCTCGGTGTTGCTATCGTGTTGCTGGGAACAACACGATGAGCTGGTTGGTGAGGTCCGTGATATCTCATGAAGACCATTGGGGGGGAAGGTTTGATATGAAATTGATATCAGCGGTTGGGATGCCCAGGGACCGCAGGTGTTAGTTATCACGGCGAAATCTCCAGGCTTGAAGACGCGCATCACATGCTTCCACTGGACTATCGCATGAGAATCTATAGGCAGTCTAGTGAGAGAACGAGCCGCCCACGTGTCGATGCAGGACTGATTAGGAGAGGTATATAATTTCCCAATACACATACCCATGCCTGGTCCGTGAGTATATCGCCATTATCTTCTGGACCTCCTTGATAGGACTGACGGGGCCCTTCCAGCCATTGCCAAAGAACGTAAAGATCGTGTGTCATCATAATCATCACTCGGTGCGCCACGCCTCAAATTTCGCAGACTCCGTAGGCCAGCCCTGTCCATACCAGCCCTCAATCCCACCTCGGCCTCCTCGCCGGGACTGCCACTTCTCGAAGGGGCTTTAGCCCGTTGAGCAGCTCTGATGGCGCGCCGCTCTGCAGACTGGGCGGGATCGACGGTGTATGTAGACTGGGTAGGATCGACAGTGTAGGTACTCTGACGATCCCACCACTCATCTTCGTCCTCGTCCCTCGTCTCATCACTCAGGCTTCCTTCGGTAAATCTCTCATCTGGGTGGTTGGCCCGACCTTCACCGTCGGCCTGTATATCCTCAGCTTGGTTCTCATCAAGCTCCATCTCAGTTCCATGGGCAATATTGTTCCGCTCTGTGTCATCAGCACTTGACTTCACAAGCGACACGGTACTGTTTCCCCAGCCCCTGACATTGGCCGCCTCAGATTCGCTCTTCTTCCGCTGACAGTAATCCCCCAGCGCATCCCTCAGGATCTGCCGCATGAATGCCTTGTTGACGTTCTTCCGGACCCGGTCGAAGTACCGGGCCACATCGCCAATGACCATCACCTGCGCCTCGTGGTCGACCTCGACGACGTCGGCGTAGTTGGCCCGCGAGTCATCCTTGACACGGTGGCGGCTGCTGTGCAGGTGTATCCCGACGGATGAGTAGGGCAGCTGGGGCAGGCCCTTTTGCTGTCCGTAGGGTACCTGTGCGTCGGATCCGTCACGGTCTCGTTCCCGCTCTCCAGATGCGTATACGTAGCCCTGCTGGAGGCTGTCGATACCCGGCTTGGCAAAGTCCCTCTTTGCACCTACGGAAATAGGCCTGGTCGGCGAAGGTCAGTCAGCGGTCTCGAGCACGTTGTGGACACTTTTCTTATACGCACACGCAGGCGCAGTAATGAGGGAAGCTATCGGAATGCCGGAGGACAATGAACCGCGTGTAGCCCAGACATTTCCACTCATACTCGAACTCCGGACAATCGGCCCAGAGAAACTCGAAGACCTTTTGATTGGGTCAGCAATAGTTTCTGGTGGAGTTGGATAAGAGTTGCACTGACGTCTCCGATCTGTAACTTGGAGGCTGGGCCAATCTCGTAGCCCTTGCGAGCTGGAGACCATGCGAATGTCAGTAACCTGAAGAAGTTCGCGTGTCTCAACTTGCGGTCAAGGAAGAACGAGCGAGTCAGGTCACTCACCTAAGGGGTGCAGAGAAGACGAAGACGATCTCTCCGTAGACTCATCCCCATAACCCGAATCACTCCCCGTCACGGTTCGAGAATATTCGCTTTTCCCCATCTCTTTCGAGACAGTTACGGAGTCGAAAGGGGAGCAAGAAGAGGAGTCTGGGTCGAGGAGAGGAGAGGAGCCCCAGTAAAATACCACAGTACGCCAGATTCAGTCCGATCATGATTGCCCCCGGATCTGGACTGATCGCATGCAGGTCCCCCAGTCCAGGATGCAGTAGCCCGGGCTCCACATTTTATCATTGCTGCTTTGCTCAACGTACCACTTGATGACCGGGGGAGTATTGGGAAGTGCAAGGAACCCTGGCGCCAGGACGCTGCCACCCACGCCTGCCACGGCGCTGCCCAACTGCAACAGTACTCATATATGAGTGAACAGCTTTACCAGGGTCAAGCTGACAAAGCCGCTCAAAACCAGTGCCTTATTGGACCAGTCTTGACGGCGTTTGTCGCCTCATACTGCAGGCATGGTCGGCTTGTGCATGACCATCTCCCCACATTGAAGCGGCCGTCGCCAATCACTCGGCCGGCTGTCTCGTATCCTGGTACATATCCAGGCTATCTTGCAGGTGAGCAACCAACGAGAATTTTCCGGCGCATTTTGCGCCCCCAGGTGATTTTCAAGACACAATCTATTACCGTGAGATTTTCAAATGTGTTGAAGCGTCAAAGTGGGTCTGGATTTACACGTCAGAGGGGGGATCCACACCGCTTATGTGTGCTCGAGACCTGACCTGCTTTATTCGAACATTCGAGGTCACAATAAACCGGCAGACTGGCAGACTGGCCAACACATCTCGAGGACGATAGGTCGGACAAGTGGCTATCTGAAATTAGGGCTTCATATATGCATATTTCATGCTTGGGAGGGCTCCCAGTGCAGTAAGGGTACCATAATATACCACCGGAACCAACGCCCAATGGCCACGGTACACACCCAGGGGCTGCGAGTCTGGTTAACATCACGCATCTTCAAGCCTCTCTTGCATTCAGCCCAACTGCGAGCACTCGCCTAAGAATCTGCATGATTTGAGAGTCGCAGAAGTCTAAGTAGATTTCGAGGTCATTTCCGTGCAGATAGGCGCAGCAAGCGGCCGTTTTGGACGTTGTGCAAGGTGAACCTTTCCCGTACCAGTGGATACGGATCAGGTGCTAGTCCACCCAGCATCGGTCCCTCCCTTTCTGCTCGGCCATCATCATCATCAATTCACGAGCTCGGAACCACGATGAGCAGTATGTATATGAGGAGTATGTAATAAAGCTTCAGACTTCATCAATCTGAGTGCTGCCAGTCTGCCAGAGATCCGTACTTGCGACTTTCATCTCTCAAAACTATCCCACCATGTAAAAGACACCGGCTTTAGATTGTTTCAATGTTCTCATTGAAACAAGCAGCTATAAACAGTACTTATATACAGATAGAGTCCAGATCCATACTTTGGTATCCACAGCCACGTGGAGACGAGTTCTCACAAAGCCCCATAAGCACGGAGTTATGGGTCAAATTCTCTCCACCAGCGACGGTCCGAGATCCCCATTCAAAGGCTATTTTGTGGTACACCCCACTTAGTATGGTGCGCGAGAGCGCTTACTGTGACAAAAACCCTTTTTCCAATAGACGTACACCGCCGTGCACGCTATATATGTAAAACTGTAAAGCCGTTTAAAGACATTTTATTACTTTAACCTGGCTAAGACCCTAACCCTAGCTATGATCGATCGATTGACTTGATCGATTAAATGATTTGACTTGATTGATTTAACTCGATTGATTTGACTCGATTTGACTTGATCGATTTGACTTGATTGATTGATTAATCGATTTAACTTGATCGATTTGACTTGATTGATTGATTGATCGATTTGACTTAATCGATTTGACTTGATCGATTTGACTTGATCGATTTGACTTGATCGATTTGACTTGATCGATTTGACTTAATTGATTGATTGATCGATTTAACTTGATCGATTTAACTTGATCGATTTGACTTGATCGATTTAACTTGATCGATTTAACTTGATCGATTTGACTTAATCGATTGATTGATTGATTGATCGATTTGACTTGATTGATTGATTGATTGATTTGACTTAATTGTTTAATTGATCGATTTGCCTTGATCAATTTAATTCAGTTGATTCGATATTTATTCAATTTTGTTAATCTTTAGTACTGTCAAAGTGCATAAAATGACTAAATTCGCGGGAAGGAGTATACGTATTAAGGAAAAAGGGTTTTTGTCACAGTAAGCGCTCTCGCGCACCATACTTAGCAAGCCGCAAGTCACTACCTCCAGGTAATTACGGGGCCGTTTTCAAAGATTCGGCTCTAGCACTAAAAGTTATTAGCGAACCCTAGATAACAAATACACTGGTATAGTAGAAAACGTCAACTAGTACCTCGGATAATGCTTATCTCGTATCTGATCGAACACAACACAAATTATAGGACCTATTCCCTACTACTACTTCGTACATAAGATTATAGACACCAGAGGGTTTGGCATCTGTGACTATCCCGGTTTTTAGCCGCTGTTGGCTTGACGCTTAGCCAGCTCACCGAGGTAGATTTCGTAGTTGTCTGCTGATAGCCTTTCCATTTCCTTTTTCCAGTCCACGAAATCCTTGACTCGCTGCTCCAGACCCTTGATTCGCTCCTCTTGATGCTTCTCTCGATCCTCCAGATACTTCACTCGCTCCTCCAGAGAGGGTTGACTTGGAGCTCGTACCTTTTCCATTTGGGCTTGTGATGGCGGAATCTGGGTGGATGCTCCCTGTGCTACTTCTTGCCCAGCGCCCGACTTCGGTATCGACGCCTGCGACGTGGACTCTCCTTGTGGGGCTGTCACGGTATGGGCGGATACCTGCGTCTGGAGGGTTTCTGTGTGGCTGCTCCCTGTGCTGCTCCTTGCGGAGTGCCCGCCTTTGATGTCGACGGTCGTGTTTGGCTCCTTCGCTGTGTGGTTGCCGTGGTCTGGGCGGACGCTTGTGAATTGGACGGTTTTGGTGTCGATGCCTGTGACTGGGATGCATTGGGTGTGGAAGACTGCTGTTGAAATCCAGGAAGACAGACTTGCAACGGATCGACTCCGTGCTTTTTCAGCCTTCTCATAGTTGGGCCGTCAAAAGTGTAATTCTTGCTCATGACTCTGTTAGCCTCGGCCAGCCACGGCTGGATCTCATTGCCATTTACCAACCATGACGAAAGTACCTTGTGTGCATCCTGAGAAGAGTCCTCCAGAGCGTAGACTTCTCCGTCTTGAATTTTGACCCGGACACTCTGAATGTACTCAATGATTTTGTCGTAGTTGGTGTGAAATAACCAAACCGGGTTGATAGCAGCATGGCGCTCCTTCAGGTGCGCCGTCTTGAATTGCTTTTCTGCGTCATCGGTCGAATTTGTGGCCTCAGTTTCCTCCTCGCACGTAGGTAGGCAGGTAGGTAAGTAGGTAGGTAGGTAATTAGGTTGGTAGGCAGGCAGGCAGGTATGCAGGGAGGTAGGGAAGTAGGTAGGTAGGTAGGTAGGTAGGTAGGTAGGTAGGGAGGTAGGTAGGTAGGTAGGTAGGTAGGTAGGTAGGGAGGTAGGGAGGTAGGTAGGTAGGTAGGTAGGTAGGTAGGTAGGTAGGTAGGTAGGTAGGTAGGTAGGTAGGTAGGTAGGTAGGTAGGTAGGTAGGGAGGTAGGTAGGTAGGTAGGTAGGTAGGTAGGTAGGTAGGTAGATAGCAGCAGTCGATGTTCTAGCGGCCTTGTTGGAAGGATACGGTGTATCCTTGTTTGCGCATGAGCGCTTGCGCTTGTTAGGTTCCTTTATCGACATGAGGGAATCGTTAACTGCCTGGTGGAGTTGTGCGAGGTAAGGTGGAGGGCTATAGTGTGCGACAGTGCAATCTCTGCGGAAAGTCACTTTACCACTATAGCTACACCACATTTCTTCTATATGACCAGATTTATAAGTACTCTTCGACTTGAGAGAAAAAGAATAGGCACATCCTCTTCCCCAAGATTGGTTGCATTCTAATTTCAGAGTATTTCGTACATCGGCGGGTTTGAGAAAACAAAATGGCAAGTTCTGCGAGCATGATTTGCTACTCTCTTCTCCTTCTCCCTTCGATTCCGCTGAAATGACTCCCCCAGAAATCATTCACTCCCTCAAGCACACCAAAAATGAACAGATTAAGGGTAGGGTTGGTTAGGGGTAGAGTTAACGGCCCCCAGCCCTCGCGGCTAAGCGAGTGGTATCAGGGGGGCCTTCCAGGATATGTTTGAACAAGACGAGTAGCTAGTTATAATAACGTTAGTCTTTTACAGTTTTTGGTGGTATTTTGGTAGTATCTTAATGATGTTCTGCTGATGTTCTTGGTGGTTTTCCTTAGGGGGAGCTAGAAGATTGCCTGGGGAGTCATTTCCGATTTTTCGTACTCCCTTCGACTACCTAGGTAGGTACTCTCGGGTATTAGCCCCGAGATTTATAAGATAAGCGACTGCCCCTCCATCCAATCGGCTTGGTACACGACTACGTATACTATACCTTCTGGACATCAGCTCCTAGAGTCAGGGCTGGAGCTCTATGGAATTCCCCAAGAACACAAGTCGAGTTCGTATAGAGACTTCCAGGGCGCCGGCTCGGTAACGATGTCGGAAACGTCGGCGTTGTCCTACTTCATAGGTTGAGAGTGCTTATAATTGATAACGATCTCGCCTTCGTAGGCCTTGTAATAAAGAGCAAGCTTCACGGTGCTAACGTCGACATCGCCCGTCGCTGTCATCTTGGCAAGGCGTTAGCCACCAATACTGAAGACGCGACAGGTGGCATTGTTCCTCGCGGCGTCAACTATGATGGACCTGTTGAGCAGGAAATGAAGTGAGTAAGTGTGTTGCATGTCACGATGCACTAGAATGATAGAGGCAAAGCTGCAATTCCAATGTAAATGTAAGCATTTTGGCTAAAGAGAAAGGGAAAGGCTTAAGCATAGCCAGGCCCTTTCAATCGAAGGTCTAAATACTAAGGTACAGCGAGGCCTAGTGGGTCATCTGGTCTGTGCGTAGGCGCCAGGTCAGGTGACCCCTGGCCCCACGCCGTTCCGTCACATTGCATTGGAAAGCGAGAGTCTCTGGGAAATTACATGACGGGGCAGCGCTATTCATGTACAGAGTGACATGACGTATGCCGGCGCGGGTTACCTAACCCCTGGTTTGAACTCAACAGGACTTTATCAAGACTTCAATGTTTTGTTTTATGTATGGTCGTCGGGACCCATTGTGGTAGTGGTCTTAGGCAAGGATTATCTCATAACATAGGACCTGACCTCATTATGTAGAAAGTGAAGTCAACGCATCGTGTATTGTGGATCTGTATGTACAATCCGACTTTGGTCCTTAAAAAAAAAAAGAACCTGACCTCATTATGTAGAAAGTAAAGTCAACGCATCATGTATTGTGGATCTGCATGTACAGTCCGACTTTGGTTCCTGAAAAAAACAAGAAGACGGAAGTTGCTTTGACCTGCAATCGTAAGGTAAGTGTTGATGATTACCCGCTCGTATGCGGCATGCCAGGTGCCAGAAACCAGGCCAACGAAAACATGCCGTCGGCAATTATGCGTCCAGCTCCTCCTCAAACTCTGGAGCAAGTTTATCCATCTCAACATAAACATCAGATAATGGGGACTGCTTCGATCAGCCGCCGCAGCCTGCACGCAGTCGACAATGTTTACGGGGCGGGCTTGGTGTGTAGTCGAAGTACTTAGAGCTGGTAGCGGATAAGGGGGTTGCTGTCATATCGGGTGATGATTTCCTCCAGCTCAGCCACGCGATCAGTCAACTGATTTATCTGGTCGTTGGCCGCTCCCATGGGTACCAGTTTGTCGGACGTATTCTTGCTCGACGACAAGAGCTCCATGTTGTGCCCCTGGTTTCTGTTTTCGATCTGTCGGGTTCTCATTCGGGATTTCCAGGTCTCCTGTTCAGTCGACTGGAATTCTTCTGGCGCCCGTCGCTTAGGCATCAAGACATCCTTGGGAGCGATCACATCCTGTGTCGCCATACCCTGTGTGGGCTTCTGAAAGTCCACAATTCGCGAAATGATTCCTGTTGCGAGATCTTGCTGTGCATCCACAAGGTCGTCGCCAGCATTGTTGTCGGCGGCATTGTCGTCAAGGGCAATGTTTTCAAAGGCATTGTTGTCGCTGGCAATTTCGTCGCCAGCATTGTTGTCGCCGGCAGTTTCGTCGCCGGCAATTTCGTCTTCCTTTTCACTGTTGGCTGGGTCCGAGTCAAGCAATGGCATAACGGTGTCTACGATGCCATAAATACTGCCATATTCCACCTTCTTTCTCTTGCAGCCTCGCTTCGAGACTCTAAGAATCTCCGAGAAGGCTGTCGAGACAATGTCGAGCTTCTTCTGGTTATACTCGCGTGTCGAGTTGTCATTCTTCTTCAACTCCTCAATCTGCTTCTTCATCTCCTCGATCTGCCCCTTCATCGCCTTGTTCTCTGTCTCCAGGGTGACCATCTCTGTCTCCAGGGTGACAATCTTTTTCTCGGACAACGTCATCCTCGTATCTCTCTTCTTGAAATACGACTGGCTCTGGTCATCATTGGCCCGAGCTTGCGCTTCCATCTGTTTGTCGACGTGTGATCCAATAGTCTCCATAATGCTTGCTGCACGCTTGTTGACTACTTCTTGAGCCTCTGTGATAGCGTGTTCATACAGATAGCACCCCGTAGCAGTGTTCATATTGTTGACCTCGGGATACTCCACTGCAGCGGCACCTTTGGTTGTTCGGAGCCATCTGACAACACTCTTGTCTATGGCCGTCACATACTCATCGAGGTTGGTTTTCTGACGCTTCGCTGGGTGGTTGTTATCTGCGGCAGCCGCGTTCGTAGACACGTCGCCAGCCTCGCGTTTGTTAGGACGTCCCTCCCTCAAACCTGCTATCAGATGAGAGGTGTCCTGGTCGCTGGGATGGCTGTCTTGTGGAACGTCCGCGACAGAGTCGTCATCCGAATTGTAGTCAGCATCATCGTCGCTGGGATGGCTGTCTTGTGGAACGTCCGCGACAGAGTCGTCATCCGAATTGTAGTCAGCATCATCGTCGCTGGGATGGCTGTCTTGTGGAACGTCCGCGACAGAGTCGTCATCCGAATTGTAGTCAGCATCATCGTCGCTGGGATGGCTGTCTTGTGGAACGTCCGCGACAGAGTCGACATCCGACTCGTCATTTGCGTCGGCCGGCTTGGCAGGCTTGGGATCAGCCTTTGCAATTTTCTTCTTCGGAGATTTTCTCTTCACAGGGACATCAGGTCCAGGCCCATCTAGATCCGAAATGTCGATCACCAATCTCTTCAACAGCTCCTTGAATTGGATAGTGAACTTGTGGTCGGGACTCATTAGACGAACTGCCTCTAAAATGGCGCGACTGACTTTCCGGCCTTGTTGGATATCCCGTCTGGCCTTGTTGTAAGATGGTTGAACTGAGACCTTCTGGGGGACAAGGTTGCCATCTTTGAACTCGCTACGGCACTTGAGAAGTTCGTCACGGACTTTCTTCAATTCTTCCCTAGAAGCCTTCCAGCCAGGCTTAGCGAATTTGATCTGCTCATCTGTAAAGACTCGAGCAAATTCAATCTGTTCCGGATTTCGTGGGTCACGGCCCAGCTTGGGCTTGGCCGGGGTTGACTTGGCCGGTTTAGACATCGCTGCGATAGATTCGGAAGCGACTGCCTTTTATTGTTCGCTGACAGCTGGCTACTGAGAGCGCATGGTTGTCAAGAGGCAGTTTTGACGCAGTATGAAACACGGGAGGGGAGCCTTGTTCTTCGTCGATGGGCGAAGCTTTCGAATTTGACAAGGTCTCATGGATAAAGCATAGAGGAAGGTCGATGAACGTGTGAAGGATGCCTCGGGGCTGATTGTCTGGAGCGAAAGGCGAATGGTGACTTGTTGGAACTGGCACCGAACCAGTGGGTGCAATGGTCCTCGATAATAGCTCGGGGGTGCCAAGGTGTCTGAATACCTAGGTACCTACCTAGGTAGGTAGTGGAAAGGAAATAAGCTGATATCTTGAAATAGGACTTGGTAATGCAGCAGGCAAGGGTAAGTATGCGGGCCACGGCTGCATACTTTCCTAACTACCTAGGTACTTAAGTACCTAGGTACCTAGGTAGGTAGGTGACTGGGAACGTACCTACCTAACCTGGGGAGCGGTCGCCTTAACTGCTGTCCCCAATCAATGCTCACATTAGGTTAGGGCTATGGCTAGGGTTAGGGTTATCTTCAGGTAGGGTTATGCACGTCGTCCACCCTGAAGCCCGTCGTCAGCACCGTCATGCCGTCCACGACCGCCGTCTTCTGCCCCGTCTATTGCTTCTTCCTCCTCCGTGGCTGCTGCTATTCCTTCCTCCGCCCCGTCAAGTCCGCCAAGTCCGTCCAGGGAAGCAGTGCCTTGTCCACAGCCGCCGTCGCCGTGCCTCAGACGACTCTGACCCCCATCTAGCCTGCTGGTCACTCCACTGGCACCCGCCAAGACAACTTCATCTCAAGTTTGGGGCATCATCGGTAAATAGAGGTCGACAGCGCCTGATGAACAAGGCCACGCACACCTTTCTTGACATCGTCAGGGAAATCAGTGTATTCCCTGGCACCGACGTTGGTATACTCCTTCCCGCTCATTGGGATCTGGCCTCAGCTGACCACAACGCAGTCAGGTGTTTACCCACTCCACACTGTCTACCATTAACGAGGTCGAAGAGTTCAGAATGGCAGGCAAGAAGCGAAAGATACGGGACAGTATTACAAACACTCCTGCTCCACAACCTCCCCAACCCAAAGACACGTCGACCATAGAACGCGATGGAAGCGCGTCTGATGATCGCGGCGATGTGACCGCTAGATTGGAAAGCACGTTGCGCAAACAGTTTTTCAGGTATCGTGTGGTGGATGAGGCACACGCCAGATTGAGCGCGGCCTCGACAGATCTTTGGGAGATCGTGTCTCGTCAAATCGTTAACATCAAGTCAAAGCACAGTGCTACAGACAAGCCTATGCAACAAACCAACGATGCATCCCAAAGGAAGGCTCATAGCAATGGGCTCAACGACGCCGGCGAAGCATCTCTCCTGGACGGCGATGTGGCCACTAGGTTGGCTGAAGCTATACAAAGACAGAAGAGGGACTTGGAAATGATGGGCTTGGCACAGTCGACCTTGAATGGAGGCATGATACAGGCTATCATGCTGTTATCTGAGAAGATTGACCGGAACCGGGGGCCTACCACCCCCAACACTAGTGAGATGGACAAATCAATCATGGCTGGCCAGGTCCACGATGCAGAGAACCCCATCAAAAAGCCCGACAAGGTGGCAGGTTTCAGGGAGAGTTACATCAGAGAGCACATAGCTGCCATTCATTCGGACTGGATTGCGCACGTCGATTACCCCAGAATTGTCGACTGCATCAAGGAAGTCAGATACCACTACGAAGATGAGAATGTCGTTGCCGATGACGACAACAAGCAAGTAGCATACTGTCGGCTTCTGATACAGCTGCAAATGCGCATCCCTCCCAGTCTGTATCTTGCTGAGGCCGTCCGGGTTATGAGCAAGAACCACACTTTCAACGACAAGACCAGGCGAAGGCTAAAATTTTGGAAGTTGGATCCATCGAAGGTTTGTCTTCCTGATCTTAGGTCTAAGTAGGGGAGAAGGGTGATTCTTGCTACGATACGGATGTCAATCAACCGGTTTACATTTCGGTGGGGAATTTGGTGGAAGTGACAATGCAATTTTATGGGTCAGGGAGAACGGCCAAGGGAACCTCTTGCTTGAGCCTGGGGCCCCCTTTGGGATTGCGTCTCGTAGCTATTTGGACCCTACACACAATACATGATGCGATGCGTTTACTCTTGTTCTGATCTTCAATGAAAATGCTGTGCCTAAGGTGACTGCACTTCCAAGAAATATAAAGAACCTAACTATCCTTAAGAACACAGCCGTTAGATTAACATTACATCTGTCTACTCAGACCCTCTACGTCAACAGACTGCTATAGTCACTAAAGCTAAATAAAGTGAAATATAATTAAAAGACAGGGTTTTATTAAACTAGTATTTACTACCCTGCTATACCTAAAGCTTAGCTTTATTAGTATATTTATATAATTTCATTTTAAGGTAGTATATAGTATAATATAAAAGCAGAAATAAGTATATAATTAGTTATATTCTAGTATTTACTTATATATATATATTATTTAGTTCTTTAATTCTTTTATTACCTACTTACTTACTTTCTTTAACCTTTTTATTTTAAAGTGTTTAGCTAGTAAGTTAACACTTTAACTTATTAAGCTATTATATAAAGTATTAAAGCTACGTATATAAATATATTTAAGTCGGTCTTAATAGTAATTACAGATAATAAAACTATTAAAAGAAAAGTAAAATATAAACCGATAAAAACTTTTAATATTAAAGTTAAAAATGTAATTTAGTGTAAATATTAAATATAAAGAGATTAGAATATACTAAATAAGGTTAGTATAAAACGCTACCTAATTAGGCAGACGGTTAAGCCTGCTACCTCGGTAAGGCGGTAAAACTGTTAAGCTGCTTAGCTTATAAATAGGTTTCTATACTAAGCTTATAGATAGCTTTAAACCTAGAGAATATATATATAACCTTAAGCTAACAGACTATACAATCGATCGTACTTATATTACCTTAAGCTTTACTAACATTAATTAGTAGTTATATAGGTAACCTTTAATAGTAAGGTTAAAAAAGGCAGATTTTTCTTATAATTATTATACGACGATTAAGGCTCTATTATAAGCTGTTTATTACGTTTTAAGTTATAAGATCTACGTTAAGATTAAAACTATTTATAGTTATTTAGGTATAGCTAACCTTTAGAAAATAGTCGATATTAAGTTAATTAACCGATAAACCCTTATAAAGCCTTTTTAAACTAATTTAATAACGATATATCTGTTTAGAAAACTACTTTATAACCTACTAGCATATACTATTATATAATACTCTTAAAACTTTCTTATACTATAAACTTTCTTTTTAAATAAAACTATATACTTATTTTATATTATAAACTTCCTTTAAAGTAAAACCTATATACTTTCTTAGCTTATTATTTCTTTTACCGAAAATAACCTTTTATTATAACCTTTCTTTATAATAATTATAAACTTTCCCTTTATAACTTTACTTTATAACTTTATAATAAACCTTCTTTATAATTATAACCTTTATAACCTTCCCTTCTCTTATAACCGTACCTACGATTTTCTTCTTTCCTCGAAACCTTATAAAATCCTCTTTTAAAAACCCTACTCTGTAACAGACCTTTTCCTTATAAACCTTTTCGACGTTAGTTATATAAATAAAAAGGCTAGTAAAGGTTAAGCTACTATATAGTAATTCTAAGCGATTACTATCTATAAGTAAATAGTTTAAACGTATTAGTAATTAGTCGGAAAAGTATAGTATAAAAACGTCTTTCTTTTTATATACTTTAATTATAATTACTATAACTTTATAATAGCTTTTAATAAAGATAAAGCTAATAGCCCTTACTTTTTATAGAAATACCTCGATAGCTTAATAAAGGTATTATAAGTTTCTTAAAGCTAATAAATATATATCGACTTAAAGCTATAAAATGCCTTTATAAGTAAAGATATATTTAATAAAGTTAACGCAATAACCTTTATTATATATATTATTAAGAATCTTTATTAAATAAGCATTATTAGTAAATATCTATTAATAGACTTTTAAAAAGATTTCGAAAGCTAAAATAAAAATATATTTAAGTTAATTATCTTTACTTAATAATATAAGATAAAGACTTTTTTAAAAGAATAAGAGATTTATATAAGCTTATATAAAAGCTACTTTATTATTTAACTATTAGATATTATAATAAAAGAGAAGCTATTAATATAGCTAAAAGATAAAATAAAGATAAAACAGTTCTTTCTTAATATAAAGGTAAAATAATAAGCGAAATAAGCTATTATTAATAAAGTAAAAAAGTAGCCGAAGCTTTTTATAAGTAATAGTTATAACCTTTTTCTCTTTTAGCTTAAAGACGATAGTAATAATATAATACTGTTTATCGAAAAAGACAAATCGTTATATTATATACTATTACTCTCTTTTCCTTTTAAGCCTTTATTATAATCGAAAATATAGCTACCGCCGCTACTATAAGATATAAAGCTATTAATAAGCTTTTAAGGCCCGGTATAACCTATTACGTTATAAAATTAACTTTAGAATTATTTAAGCTTTTCTTTTTTATAGTTATATACGCTAGCTAATATATTATACTATTAACAAGAAGCTATATATCTTTCGGTTTTTAAATACCTTTATAAGCCGCCTTATAACTTAATAGTAACGGTATAGTATAGTAGTATATAATAAAGATCGATTCTCTCTCTTTCTTTTTATATAACTAAGTACTCTTATAAACTATATACAGACTTATAAACTTACTATAAACTTACCTTAAGTTTATTATATAATTACTATATGTTTAACTATTTAAATTACCGGTAAATATATAGTAAATTTATAAATACATTTATAAGTAAGTTTATTATAAACTTACTAGTAAATATATAATAATTACCTTTAAAAGAAAAATTCTTATTTATATAAATATAAGTATTATAGTTATAATTAAATTAATAGTAAGTTTATAATATAAAGTTAGTTATATTTATAAGATATAAAGAAGAACCGTTATTAATCTATAGAAAAAGTACTTTATTTAAGTAATAATAGTATTTAAATTCTAATATAATAAAATAACCGGTAAAGGCCTATATAAACTATAGTAGTATATATAGTAAAAAGAAATAAAAGCTTATAAAAGTATAAGGTATAATTAAAAAAAGAGTATAGTTAACTATAAAAAATAAAGATAAAAGTAGTTTTTATTTTTAAGTACTTACTTTATAGTATTAATAGACCTATATATACTATTAATATTATTAAATAAATAGAAAAAAAAAGTAATAATAGTTTTTATTTTTAAATACTTATTATATAACGTCGGTTTACTTATATATACTATCGATACTATAATAACAGCTATAAACTAATAAATATAAAATAATAAATATAAAAATAACTATAAAATAATAATAAAACAATAATTTAACAAAATATATTTATAATAAACTTAGTAAAGTTTTAACTCTTTTTTAATTAAAAAGAATAGTAAACTAAATAATACCTTTATATTTTTATTAAAAACGTTTTTAGTTAATATTAAAACCTTATTAAACGTTAAATTTATAGTTTTAATTATATTATAAACCTTAAAGTAAGACTTTATATTATATAAGTAGCGTTTAAACGTTTTAATAAATATATAACTAAGGTTATTAATATAAAAACGTTTTTATTTAAAGTAAGTACCTGTTTAGTTAATATAGCTGCTATTTTAAAACTTAATTTTAATAAAACTAAAATCTATTTAATAGTAAAAGAAGTACTTAAGTATAAAGGTAACGTTAAAGTATTATATATATAACTCTTTATTAAGTTTTTAAATATAATAAATAAAGTTTATTATTTATATAATAGTACTATATAATATTATAATATTAATACTAGTTATATTAAGTAGTAAAATAATATAAAGCTTTTAACTATTTATTTAAATATAAATAGTAGCTTTAAGCTTATAACTTACTTTAATAATATATAAAATAAATATATTAATATTAAACTTAATAAACGTTTTAATATAATAATTATAGTATAACCTTTATAAAAGTACTTATTATAACTAATAAAGTTTATATTATTAATAAAATGTATATATAAAAAATAAATAATATTTTAAGCTTTATTTTTTATAATAATTAAAAGGTAATAAAACTTATTATAAAAATAATACTTAAATTAATAATTAAAGACTAATTATAAACTATTTAAAAGGTAATACTTTTTTATTTTTATATATTTAGCTTTTTAATTATAAGCTTAAAGTACTTATAATAAAAGTATTATAAGCTTTTTTTATTTATTATACTTATAAGTTAAGTATTATAAGTATTATAACCTTAACTTTAATAAGTTACTTTAATTAGCTAAAACTCTTTTATAAAAATTCTACTTATTTTAATATACTAGCTTTACTTAAGTTATATATAACTTTTTAACTATATAACTTCTTAATACTTTAACTTTAAATTATAATACTTAAGTTTATTATTTTTATATATATTATTAATAATAGTAATAAAGTATATTAAATATTTACGTTTTATAAAAAGTAAATTTACTTTAAACTTATTTAACTTATAAACTATAATAAATAAATTATTATTAATAATATAAAGCTTTTTACTTATAAAAAGACTTTTAATAAAAGTAAATTAAAAGTTATATATTAATTCTTTTTTAATATTATCTTTTATAAGAATAAAAGTAGTAAATAAGCCTTTTTAACTTAATAATTATAAGTTTTATAATAAATATTTAAAAGTTAATTATATTTTAAGCTTTTTAAAAGTATTTATAATAAGCTTAATATAAATAATAATATTAAATATAAAAGTATAATATTTCTTTTATATCTTTTATTATTCTTTTATAATAATATAACTAGTATTTATAAGCTTAATATTTAAAAATTATAAGCTTATTATAATATACTATATTATAATTAAATTTATTTTATTAATAATAAAGTTATTTATATTTTAAATAAATTAGCTTTTTTTATTATAATAAATATATTTATTATATTTATAAAATAATATAAATAAAGTTATAAAAATACTATAAATAAATAAATTTAAACTTTTTTAAGTTAATATTATAAAATAATTTAATAAATATATTAAATTAATTTTCTTATATTTATTTATAAATAAATCTATTATTTAACTTATATAGTTAATTTATATATTAAAATAAAGCTTTTACTTATAATATAATATATTATTATAATTAATTTAAATAAAGATAAAATATTAATTAAAGTATTATTAAGCTTTATAATAAGTAACTTTATAACTAATTAAATATATTAAAAGCTTTAAAAACAGTATATATATATTAAATTCTACCTTTTAATTAATAAAATTAATATATCTTTTATTAATTACTTTTTATTAAAAACGTATTTATTTAACTATTTAATAATATAAGTAAGTATTATATTATATATTAATAATAAACGTTTTAATAAATATTATTAATGTTTTTTTATATAAATAAAGTTTTTATTTATATCTTTTAAAGTTTAATATATTTTAATATAAAGCTTTATATACTTTTATTAAGTATTTTTTTATATAACTTTTTTATAAGTATAAATAATTAAAGTTATAAAAAATAAAGTATAATATTAAATAAAATTTTAATATTATAAAATACTTATAAAATATTTAATTATTAATATTTTATATAAGTTTTTTTTAATTTAATATATATATTTAATAATAAATATAAAGTAAATTTAATATAATAATTTTAAATTATATAAAAAAATAAATAAATAATAACTTTAAAGTAAGTTTTTATATAAAATACTTTATATAATAATTAAATTAATAATATAATATTTTAAAAGTAAACTTTAATAAAAAAAATAAAATAAAAAAAAGTAATAAATAGTATATAAAAAAAAGTTTAAGTTAATAATTAATTAATAAATAAGTTTTTATTATTATTATTTATTATTTAATATTAATATAAATATATTTAACTTTTATTATTTAATAACTTTTTATAAATATTAAATATTACTTTTTAGCTTTAATATTAATATTATTAACTAATTTAATAGTTATTTATTAAATAGTTTTTCTTTTAATTTAAATTATAATATTTAAATAACTATTTTTTTAAGTTTTAATTATTTTAAAAGTAGTTTTCTTTTTATTACTAATTAAATATATAGCTTTTTTATTTTCTTTTATTTTATTTCGAATTTTTAAATTATTTTATTAATATTTAAAGTATTTTATAATATTTATATATTAAAATAGTTAAAGTAATTAGTTTATTTTATAAAATACTTAATATATAACTATTTATAATTATACTTTTACTTATATTTAACTATAATATATTATAACTTATAATATTTAAAAACTTTATTATACTTTTATACTTTATTATTATTTACTTTTATAAGCTTTATAATTAATAGATTTTATTTATATAAGTTAAATTATAATAGCTTATTTAAAAATAAATATATTATAAATAATATTAAATAAATATTTATATATAAAGCTATTTTAAACTTATATATTAATTTACTTACTTTATATATAATTTAAAACAGTTTTATATATTATTAAAAATACTTTTAAGCTAGATTTTTAAATAATATATAGCTATAATAAAGTTTAATAAAAACTTAATTACTTAAAGTAAACTTATATTAATAATACTTTTTATTATATTATAGTTTTATAGCTATTTAAGCTTTAATAATTATAAGTTATACTTTTTTTTAAAATATATTTTAAGTTAATACTAAAATACCTTTTCTTAACTAACTTATTTTAATAAAATTAAATCTATATAAAAGCTAGTTAATAAAGTATTTTATAACCTTATTATAAGTATTATTTAAGTTAAACTATAATACTAAAATAATATCGGTTTATTCGACTTTAAAATATATTATAATAAATATTTAAATAGTTAATTTTATTATTTTATTTTTACTTTTAAACTAGCTATTAGTTTATAAGTATTAAACAGTTAAATAAGCTAGCTTAATATTTAAACTAAACTATAAACTTTATTAAAAGTTTAAAAAAAACTTAAAATTTTTATTAAAGATAATATATTATAAAATACTTTAATTATATAAATATAATATATATAATAGTATATATATTTAATTAATAGCTATATATATAACGTTATTAAAGATAATAATAGTTACTTTATTATACTTATTTATAACCGAAAGAAAAACATTAAAAAAAAGTACTTTAAAAATTACTTATAAAATATTAATAGTTAAAACGTTAAGTAAAGCCGTTATAAAGTCTATAATAATAGTATAAAATAAGATTAATAATAAGAAAATAAGCTGTATTTTATTTAATAACTATTAACTTTTATTATAATTTACTATATAAACTAGATAATTCTTAATATATTTAAAAACCTTTTAATAATAATTCTTAATTATAAACTAGTTAATAAGGTTATATTAAACTTTATTTTTACCGAAATAGTACTTAATATTATAAGCTTTAATAATAAGATTTATAGCTACTTTTATTAAAATATAAAAACGTTATTTATTTAATAACTTTATAAAATATAAAAGTTTATTTATATTTAACTTAAATAGTACGTTTACTTTTATTTAATTACTTTATAATTATTAAATAATATTAGTTTAACTAATGTATTTTTAATATTTTATAATAATATAATCTTTAAATATTTAATTAATAAAAATCTTAAATATACTATATAAAGCAGTATTTTCTTATAATTTATTAAGTATATTATTTTTCTTTATAAGCTATTAACTTATTAGTAGCTTAAAGATAATATCTGTTAATACGTTAATTACCTTTAAAATATAATAAACGTTTAAACTATATTAGCTTAAGTATTTTAATATAAAAATAAGCTTTATATTTATTTTAGTTTTATTTATTATATTAAAAGATATTTATTTAATAATATTAATAATAGTAATATAGTTTATAAAGATATATATAAGTTATTTATAGTTTAAATTAATAACTATATAAAGTTTATAAATTAGTTATATTAAATAAATAACTTTAAGTTTAGTTAATTAGTATTTATATTTAATTATATTAATAGTTTTACTTAAATACTATAATAAATAGATTTAAGTATAAGGTATAAGTAACTTTCGGTTTTATTTAAAACTATTATTTAACTAAAAAATAATACTTAAAAATTTAACTTTTTTTAAAATATTTAACTAAATAAATAATAACTTATTTAAGTTTTAATAAAATAAAACGTTTTTATTTATTAAAGCTAACTTTAAATTATTAAAAGAATATACCTTTTTATAAGTAAGCTTAAAGAAGGTTTAATAAGTATAGTTTTTTTAAACGTTACTTTTTAAAAGTTTTTTATTTTTTCGTTTTTTAATAAATATTTAAATCTTTTATCTTTATAATAAATCGATACGTTTAATATATTATAGTATTAAATAATAAAAATAACTTATAAGGCTAATAAACTTTTTAAGTTATTATAATATAATAAAGAACTATAATTAAGTAATAGTTTTTACTTAGTTTAAAGTATTATATATACTTAGTTTATTAACTTTAAATTTAAGTAAGTTTATTAAAAGATATTTAATAAAAGATTTCTTAATAAATAAAAATATATAACGCTTTATAAATAGTATAAATAGCTACTTTAAATACTTTATATACTTTTTAATAATATTAAAGAAAACGATAATATTATTAATAAACGTAATAATAAAGTATTTAAATAGCTAAAGTATATAGTTTATATAACGTTAAACGTATATTAGTAAGTTATAAAATCTTATAAATATAACTTTTAATTGTTTTTAACTATAGTAATTAACTAAAGTAAACTGTTTATAATATAACAGGTATACTTAAAACTAATAGAAAAATAAGCTTATATCGATAATAGTAAAAAAAGACTTATTATAAATATTTTTAAAAACGTTTAATTAAAAGAGTAGTAAATATATATTAGAAATAGTTATTTTATTAAAAGTATAAAGGTTTATAACTATATATTCTTTATACTTACT
This sequence comes from Cytospora piceicola, assembly GCA_023375675.1. Lineage (NCBI taxonomy): Eukaryota > Fungi > Ascomycota > Sordariomycetes > Diaporthales > Cytosporaceae > Cytospora > Cytospora piceicola. The sequence goes on along the minus strand of JALQBC010000037.1, from coordinate 162,485 downwards.
TTTTATTATTTTTTATACTTTTAAAATAAATAAGCTAAATAAAGTAAACTAAATAACTTACTTAGTATAACTTTATTTATAAAAACCGTTTATTATACTATTAATAATTTTTTAGTCTTTTTTATTAAAATAGTATAGTTATTATAATATCTTTTAATTTTACTAGCTTTTAACTAAAAGAACTTATATTTACTTACTTTTAAGTATTTAAATATTTAAAATATCTTTAAATATATATATAAACTTATATATAAAACGGTTTATCTTTAATATAAACTTAAGTAAATACCGGTATATATATATATTATTTAATAGCTTTATTTTAAGCAGGTTTTTAATATAAGTAATACTAAGTTTTCTATTTAAATAAAGATATTTATATATTTTTACGTTTATTTTATTTAAAAGCGGCTTATTTAAGATAAATTCTTTAATATTAATAAGTTATTTAATACTATTTAAAGCGTTTAATATATTAATAAGGTTAAACTTAAAAGATAAGTTAATAATTACGTTTTATATAAATAGTTTAAAATAATAAAAAGGTAATTAATTATAGTTTAATAAAGTTTAAATAGTACTTTTTTATTTTATATATTTTATATATTTTTTAAAAATAAGTTTAAATATACTTAAATAAATATTTTTACTAATTTTTAAAGAAAAAGACAATTAATTTATAGCTATTACACTATAAGAATTTTAGCTAATTAAGGTATTTACTTAACCTTTTTACTTTACTTTAAATAAAAAGAATTTAGTTTTTTTATAAGTAACTTAATAATAAGTATAATATAGCTTAATTATAATAAAATTATAGTAGTAAAGGCAGCTTTTACTTTATATATATATAAAGCAGTTTTAATAAAAACCGACGTTTTTACTTATACGTTATTAAAGTAATTAAATAATACGTTAACTACTAAGTTAAAGATATTTACTTAATATAATACTATAAATTCTTATTTTACTAATAGTTTTATATTTAAACGTTTAAATACTTATACTTTTATCTTTACTAATAAAATAGTAAGTAAACTATTTAAAATAGCTTAATAAAAGATATTAAACTCGGTTTAATTAAAGGTATTTATTTTATTTAGTTTTTAAAGATTAGCTTAAGCTTTTTAGTTTACTTTAATATTAAGTATTAGGTTTAGTATTACTTAAAAGATAGTATATTTAAAAGCTTCGGTATTATAACAGGTATTAAAAGTATAACCGGTTAAAGAACTATATACTTCGGTATAAGCGTATATATAACTATAACTTTTATATAATAATACTTAAAGTAGTATATTAAAGTTTAAAACAAGACTTTCTTATCTTATTATACTATAGTACGTTTTAATATTATTATAATAATAATAATATTTAAAAAAACGTAGTTTAAATAAAGAAACGTAGCTATATTCGATATAATAAAGATCGTCTAAATAAAACAAATATCTTTTATAGTAAACATCGTTATTTAATAGTTTTAAAGTAAACGGTTTTATATTAAAATTATATATATCGACGTTTTTAATTATTATATATTTATTATTTAAAGGTTTTTTTTTGTTATTAGGTTAGTTATCTTTTAAGCTTATCTGTTTACTAATATTGTTTAATAGTTTATCTATTATAATAAACGTTATTTCTTTATTAACCGGATAAAAACCGTTTTATATTAGCTTTTTTTTATAAGTAGTATTATATTAAAAGGTACCGTTGTTTATATTAAAGAGCTAAGTGTCTTTCACTATTACGTTATCTTTATTATTTTAATAAGTAAAACGTTAGAAGATTTTAAGCTAATTATAACGCTTTTATAAGTAACGTTATTTAAAAAGACTTTAGTTTATAGTATTAGTTAGTAACCGTAGTACTACTTTAAGCGGTAACAGATTATAAGTAGCTTATTATTAGTTTTTAACAGCTTTTTATGTTTTAATTAGCTGTTTTTACTATTTAAGTAATAACTTTTAATAATTGCTTAAACTAAGCTATAAAGGTTATTTTAGTGCTTAAGCTTAAAGTAAAGCTTATTTAAACCGTTAGAAGTTAAAACGGTTAAATAATAAGGCTAGTTATTAAAAGCCGGCTTTTTATAGTTAAGAACGAATAAGCTAGTATTGCAGTAGCTTAAGTTATTATTTATCTATAACGGCCTATTATACTCTTATTTAAACAGACGCGACTTTTTTTTCGAGTATATATTAAGTCTTTTACTTAGCTTTAAGCTTACATTTAAAGTTTTAAAAGTTAGCGTTATACTTAAAGTAATTAAAGTAATAGGCGACTATTTGTTTATCGATTCGATCTTATATATTTTAAACGATAAAACTATTTAGCTATTTAGCTAAAACGGTAAAGTAATAAATACGTTAAGTAAAGTCTAGAATATTCTTATTATTTCAGGTATTACGTTATATATATCGAAGGCTATTTAAAATTCTGTTAACTATATTATAAAGTATATTAAAGTTTATAATAAAGTACTTTTTTTACTTTATTTATATATTAAGGTAAATAGTTAAGTTAGATTTTTCTTTATTTAATAAAGTATTTTAAAACTATAAATAAGTAAATTTAATAAAGTAAGTAAAGAGATTTTAATATAAAGTCTGTTATTAAGTCTCGATATTAATAATATATATATAATATTATTAAATAAACGTTAATAGGTTTTTTTATATTATTACTTTATTATTTATATAAGATATTTTTATAAGTTCTTTAGTATTATTCTAACTAATATATAGTTTAAATCTTCTGAAAGTATTTTCTTTAAACTTATAAGTAAATAATAGGTTTATAAGTAGTTAAAGAACGCTAATTAATAGTTTACATTTATAGTTACGTATATTTTAACTTTTATTTTTATTAAAACGATAACTAAGTAAACTTCTATCTTAATTATAATTATAAACAAAGTTATTATTATTTAAGCTATTATTAAAGTCGTTATTAAAGTCTTTACCGTTACCGGTTATATAATATATATAGTTTTTAACAGGTTATATATTACTTTCTTAAGTAATATAACTATATTAATAAGAATTCTTAAAGTAAGCTGTTAGTTTATAAGTAGTATAGTAGAAATTAAAAAGATTATCTAGTAGTATATAAAACGATAGTACTTATAAACCTATTTTTTACTTATATAGTTAAAACGCTTCGGTGTTTTTTAATATAAAAATTATAACGTTAATATAACGTTTCTTTTTAAAACTACCTAAAAGGTTTATTTATATTAAAGTAATTTCCGGTCGGTTAAGTATATTTATTTAAACGGCTTATAAAACTTAGTTTTCTTTTTATAATAGTATTATAAAAATAATTAAAAACAATATAACGTATAAGTAAATAGTTTCGGTTATTAATTTAAATAAAAGTAGAACTTTTAAATTATTATACTATATATTCTCTGTCGTTTTTAATTATTATTCGAGGTTTTAAGTAGTTCTTTTATCTTTTCTATCTGTTTTAACCGTTATTTTTCGGCTTTTTAATACTTTAAGTTTTCTTATTATATAAACTACCGGTTTAACTAAAGTATAAGTAGAAGGTTAGTATTTTAATAAAAACAGAGTTTTTAAAGCGTTATAAATAATTACTTTTCGTTTACGCTTTATTTAACTTAAACCGAGTATCGTTTTAAAAAGTAGCCTTTATTCTTTATAAAATAAGCCTTTAAACTTAAGTTTTTATAAAGACTAATAAATCGGTTTACGTTTCTTTAAGTTATAAATATAGCTTAACCGTTATAAGTTATAAAAGTACTAGAATTTATAATAAAACTCGATATTTTTACCGTACTAGCTATATATAACGATAAAGAAATAAACGTTATTAAGCTTTTATAGTTAGTAATTAAAGTAGTATATTTTATAAATATATTCTATAAAGCGTTTTCGAATATAGCAAAGTTAGTCGTTTTTATTTTAATTATTATAATAATACTTAAAGTAAAAGATATAAAGCTATTATTAGTTAATATAGCTAGTTAAACACTTTAAAAAAGTAAAATTATAGTTTATAATGTAAAGTTAATATTAAGTAAGGTATTTAGTAATAACTACTTTAATATAATATAAGAGTTAAATATCTTTAATAACTGTATAGTTTATAGTATTATTAAGAATATATCCGGGAAACGTATATTAAGTATATCGTTTAAACTTAATATAGCTATATACAGAATTCTTATAGTAAATAACCGGTAAGTTATAGTAAATAAGTAATAATACCGGCTAAATAAATAAAATAACGTTTTTACGCTTTTCGATTTTTTAAAATCCGAAGATTAAAGCTAATTACTTACTAATTATTATAATAATAATAACTCGATAACTATTATAATATAGTTTAATAAACTTAATTCGTAATATTAAAAAGCTAAACGATACGTAATAAAACGTATTTAAATTATAGCTATTATTTAATAATAACAGTACGGTATAATAGTATATAATAAAGATAAATTCTCTTTTTCTTTCTTTATATAACTAAGTACTTTTATAAACTATATATAAACTTATAAACCTATTATAAACTTACCTTAAGTTTACTATATAATTACTATACGTTTAACCGTCTAAATTACCGGTAAATATATAGTGAATTTATAAATGTATTTATAAGTAAGTTCGCTATAAACCTACTAGTAAGTATATAATACTTAATATTTAAACTAGACTATAAGCTTTATTAAAAGTCTGAAAAAAACTTAAAATCTTTATTAAAAATAATACGTTATAAAATACTTTAATTATATAAATATAATATATATAATAGTATATATACTTAATTTATAGCTATATATATAGTATTATTAAAGATAATAATAGTTACTTTATTATATTTATTTATAACTAAAAATAAAACGTTAAAGAAAAGTACTTTAAAGATAACTTATAAAGTATTAGTAGTTAAAACGTTAAGTAAAGCTATTATAAAGTCTATAGTAATAGTATAAAACAGGATTAACGGTAAGAAAATAAGCTATATTTTATTTAATAACTATTAATTTTTATTACGATTTACTATATAAACCGTATAATTCTTAATATATTTAAAGACTTTCCGATAGTAATTTTTAATTATAAACTAGTTAGTAAAATTATATTAAACTTTATTTTTATTAAAATAATATTTAACGTTATAAGCTTTAATAATAAAATCTATAGTTATTTCTGCTAAGATATAAAAGCGTTATTTACTTAATAGCTTTATAAAATATAAAAGTTTATTTATATTTAATTTAAATAGTATATTTACTTTTATTTAATTACTTTATAGTTATTAAATAATATTAGTTTAACTAATATATTTTTAGTATTTTATAATAATATAATCTTTAAACGCTTAGTTAATAAAAATCTTAAATATACTATATAAAATAGTATTTTCTTATAATTTACTAAGTATACTATTATCTTTTATAAGCTATTAACTTATTAATAGCTTAAAAATAATATCTGCTAATATATTAATTACCTTTAAAATATAGTAAACGTTTAAACTATATTAGCTTAAATACTTTAACGTAAAAATAAGCTTTATATTTATTTTAGTTTTATTTATTATATCGAAAAACGTTTACTTAATAATACCGTTAGTAATAATATAGTTTATAAAGACGTATATAAGTTATTTATAGTTTAAACTAATAACTATATAAAGTTTATAAACTAGTTATACTAAATAAGTAACTTTAAGTTCGGTTAACTAGTATTTATATTCGGCTATATTAATAGTTTTACTTAAATATTATAATAAACGAATTTAAGTATAAAGTATAAGTAACTTTTAGTTTTATTTTAAATTATCGTTTAATTAAAAAATAACGTTTAAAAATCTAACTTCTTTTAAAGTATTTAACTAAATAAATAATAACTTATTTAGGTTTTAATAAAATAAGGCGTTTTTATTTATTAAAGCCGACTTAAAATTGTTAAAAGAGTATACCTTTTTATAAGTAAGCTTAAAAGAAGTTTAATAAATATAGTTTTTCTAGGTATTACCTTTTAAAAGTTTTCTGTCTTTTCGTTTTTTAATAAATATTTAAGTTTTCTGTCTTTATAATAAATTAATACGTTTAGTATACTATAGTATAAAATAGTAAAAATAACCTATAAAGCTAATAAACTTCTTAAGTTATTATAATATAGTAAAGAACTATAATTAAGTAATAGTTTTTACTTAGTTTAAAGTATTATATATATTTAGTTTATTAACCTTAAATTTAAGTAATTCTATTAAGAAATATCTGATAAAAGATTTCTTAGCTAATAAAAATATATAACGCTTTATAAATAATATAAATAGTTACCTTAAATACTTTATATACTCTTTAATAATATTAAAGAAAACGATAATATTATTAATAAACGTAATAATAAAGTACTTAAACGGCTAGAGTATATAGTTTATATAACGTTAAATATATGTTAGTAAGTTATAAAATCTTATAAATATAACTTTTAACTGTTTTTAACTATAATAACTAATTAAAGTAAACTGTTTATAATATAGCAGGTATACTTAAAACTAATAAAAAAATAAGCTTATATTAATAATAAAAATATTTTTAAAGACGTTTAATTAAAAAAATAGTAAATATATATTAAGAATAATTATTTTATTAAAAGTATAAAAGTTTATAACTATACGTCTTTTATATTTACTTTTTATTATTTCTTATATTATAAAAATAAGTAAGCTAAATAAGGTAAATTAAGTAACTTACTTAATATAACTTTATTTATAAAGACTATTTATTATATTATTAATAATTATTTAGTTTTTTATATTAAAATAGTATAGTTATTATAATATCTTTTAATTTTATTAGCCTTTAATTAAAAGAACTTATATTTACTTACCTTTAAATACTTAAATATTTAAAGTATTTTTAAATATATATATAAACTTATATATAAAACAGTTTACTTTTAATATAAATTTAAGTAAATACTAGTATATATATATATTATTTAATAGCTTTATTTTAAATAAGTTTTTAATATAAGTAATACCGAGTTTTTTATTTAAATGAAAATATTTATATATCTTTATATTTATTTTATTTAAAAGTACTTTATTTAAAATAAATTCTTTAATATTAATAAGTTATTCGATACTATTTAAAGCGTTTAATACGTTAATAAAGTTAAACTTAAAAAATAAATTAACGATTATATTTTATATAAATAGCTTAAAATAATAGAAAGGTAATTAATTATAATTTAATAAGGTTTAAATAGTGCTTTTTTATCTTATACGTTTTATATATTTTTTAAAAATAAGTTTAAATATACTTAAATAAGTATTTTTACTAATTTTTAAAGGAAAAGACAATTAATTTATAGCTATTACGCTATAAAAGTTTTAGCTAATTAAAGTATTTACTTAATCTTTTTACTTTAACTTAAATAAAAAAGATTTAGTTTTCTTATAAGTAGCTTAATAATAAGTATAATACAGCTTAATTATAATAAAATTATAGTAATAAAAGCGGCTTTTATTTTATACTTATATAAACTAGTTTTAATAAAAACCGACGCTTTTACTTATATATCGTTAAAGTAATTAAATAATACGTTAGTTACCGAATTAAAAATATCTATATAATATAATACTATAAATTCTTATTTTATTAATAGTTTTATATTTAAACGTTTAAGCACTTATACTTTTATCTTTACTAATAAAATAGTAAACGTATTATTTAAAATAGCTTAATAAAAGATATTAAACTCGGCTTAATTAAAGGTATTTATTTTACTTATTCTTTAAAGATTAGCTTAAGCTTTTTAGTTTACTTTAATACTAAATATTAAGTTTAATATTATTTAAAAGATAGTATATTTAAAAGCCTTAGTATTATAATAAGTATTAAAAGTATATCCGGTTAAAAAACCGCGTACTTTAATATAAGCGTATATATAACTATAACCTTTATAAGACGATACTTAAAACAGTATATTAAAGTTTAAAATAAAACCTTCTTATTTTATTATATTATAATACGTTTTAACGTTATTATAATAACGATAGTATTTAAAAAAACGTAGTTTAAATAAAAAAACTTAACTATATTCGATATAATAAAAATCGTCCGGATAAAATAAATATCTTTTATAATAAATACTATCGTTTAATAGTTTCGGAGTAAACGGCTTTATATTAAAGTTATATACGTTAACGTTTTCGATTATTATATATTTATTATTCGAAGGTTTTTTTTTGTTATTAAGTTAGTTGTTTTTTAAGCTTATTTATTTATTAATATCGTTTAGTAGTTCGTTTATTATAATAAACGTTATCTTTTTATTAACTAAATAAAAGCCGTTTTATATTAACTTCTTTTTATAAGTAGTATTATATTAAAAGGTATTATTATTTATATTAAAAAGCTAAACGTTTTCTGCTATTACGTTACTTTTACTATTTTAATAAGTAAAACGTTAGAAGATTTTAAGCTAATTAAAACGTTTTTATAAATAACGTTATTTAAAAAGACTTTAGTTTATAGTATTAGTTAATAGCTATAACGTTAGCTTAAGTAGTAGCGGATTATAAGTAGCCTACTATTAGTTTTAAACAGCTTATTACGTTTTAATTAACTATTTTTACTATTTAAGTAATAACTTTTAATAATCGTTTAAACTAAGCTATAAAGGCTACTTTAGTATTTAAGCTTAAAGTAAAGTTTATTTAAACCGTTAAAAGTTAAAACGGTTAAATAACAGGATTAATTATTAAAAGCCGGCTCTTTATAGCTAAAAACAAATAAGTTAAAGCTAGTATTATAGTAGCTTAAGTTAACGTCTGTTTATAATAAGCTGTTATAGCTTTATATAAATAAGTATAGCTTTTTTTTCGAATATATATTAAATCTTTTATTTAGCTTTAAACTTATATTTAAAGTTTCGAAAGTTTATATTATACTTAAGATAATTAAAGTAATAAACAACTATTTATTTATCGATACGGTTTTATATATTTTAAATAATAAAACTATTCGATTATTTAGCTAAAATAATAAAGTAACGAATATATTAAGTAAAGTTTAGAATATTCTTATTATTTTAAGTATTATATTACATATATCGAAGACTATTTAAAATTCTGTTAGCTATATTATAAAGTATATTAAAGTTTATAATAAAGTACTCTTTTTACTTTATTTATATATCGAGGTAAATAGTTAAATCGGATCTTTCTTTATTTAATAAAGTGTTTTAAAACTATAAATAAATAAATCCGGTAAAGTAAGTAAAAATATTTTAATATAAAGTTTATTTTTAAGTTTTAATATTAACGATATATATATAATAACGTTAAATAAACGCTAATAGGTTTTTTTATACTATTATTTTATTATCTATATAAAATATTTTTATAAGTTTTTTAGTATTATTTTAACTAATATATAGTTTAAATTTTTTAAAGGTATTTTCTTTAAGCTTATAAGTAAATAATAAGTTTATAAATAGTTAAAAAACGCTAATTAATAGTTTATATTTATAGTTATATATATTTTAACTTTTATTTTTATTAAAATAATAACTAAATAAACTTATTATTATTTAAGCTATTATTAAAATCGTTATTAAAGTCTTTACTGCTATTAGCTATATAATATATATAGTTTTTAATAGGTTATATATTATTTTTTTAAATAATATAACTATATTAACGAAAATTCTTAAAGTAAGCCGCTAGTTTATAAATAATATAATAGAAATTAAAACAATTACTTAATAATATATAAAATAATAATATTTATAAACTTATTTTTTACTTATATAGTTAAAACGCTTCGGTATTTTTTAATATAAAAATTATAGCGTTAATATATTATTCTTTTTTAAAACTACTTAAAAGATTTATTTATATTAAAGTAATTTCTAGTTAATTAAGTATATTAGTTTAAATAACTTATAAAACTAAGTTTTATTTTTATAGTAATATTATAAAAATAATTAAAGATAATATAATATATAAGTAAATAGTTTTAATTATTAATTTAAATAAAGATAAAACCTTTAAATTATTATACTATATACTTTCTATTATTTTTAATTATTATTTAAAGTTTTAAATAGTCTTTTTATTTTCTTTATTTATTTCGACTATTATTTTTTAGCTTTTTAATACTTTAAGTTCTTTTACTATATAAACTACTAGTTTAACTAAAGTATAAATAAAAAGTTAGTATTTTAATAAAAACAGAGTTTTTAATATATTATAAATAATTACCTTTTATTTACGTTTTATTTAGCTTAAACTAAATATTACTTTAAAAAGTAGCTTTTATTTTTTATAAAATAAGCTTTTAAACTTAAGTTTTTATAGAAATTAATAGATCGGTTTATATTATTTTAAGTTATAAATATAATTTAACTATTATAAATTATAAAAATACTAGAATTTATAATAAAACTTAATATTTTTATTAAACTAATTATATATAATAATAAAGAAATAAACGTTATTAAGCTTTTATAGCTAATAATTAAAGTAATATACTTTATAAATATATTTTATAAAACGTTTTTAAGTATAATAAAGTTAGTTGTTTTTATTTTAATTATTATAATAATATTTAAAGTAAAAAGTATAAAGCTACTATTAATTAGTATAGTTAGTCGAGTATTTTAAAAAGGTAAAATTATAGTTTATAATATAAAGTTAGTATTAAGTAAAGTATTCGGTAATAGCTACTTTAATATAATATAAAAGCTAAATATCTTTAATAATTATATAGTTTTAAAGTACTATTAAGAATATATCCGGGAAACGTATATTAAATATATTATTTAAACCCGATATAGCTATAATATAAAATTCCTATAGTAAATAACCGGTAAGTTATAGTAAATAAGTAATAATACCGGCTAAATAAATAAAATAACGTTTTTACGCTTTTCGATCTTTTAAAATCCGAAGATTAAAGCTAATTACCTATTAGCTACTATAGTAATAGTAATTTAATAACTATTATAGTATAGTTCGATAAACCTAATTCGTAGTATTAAAAGGCTAAACGATATATAACAGAGCGTATTTAAATTATAACTACTATTTAATAGTAACAGTATAGTATAGTAGTATATAATAAAAATCGATTCTCTCTCTTTCTCTTTATATAACTAAGTATTCTTATAAACTATATACAAACTTATAAACCTACTATAAACTTACCTTAAGTTTACTATATAATTACCGTACGTTTAACCGTCCGAATTACCGGTAAATATACGATAAATTCGTAAGTGCGTTTACAGGTAGGTTCGCTACAAACCTACCGGTAGGTGTATAATATAACCTTTATAAAACTCTTTTTTCCTATTAAGTACTTAACTGTATACTAGAACTAAAAAAGATTATAGCTTTTTTAAAAGCTTAAAATAAAGATAAGAAGTAAACTAAAAAGCTTTATAACTTATTAAATAATAAGCTAAAGATTTTTATAAATCTTTATTATTATAGTATTATTTAGCCGGATTAGTTTTACGTTATACTTCTTCGAATTTTTATTAAAAAAGCTAAAGCTTATTATATTTACTATATTAATATAATAAATAATTTTACTATAGCGTATAAAAAGCTAAAGACTTACTTTAAAACCGATATAAATTATTAATAGTACTATAACGATTAAACTAGTATAACGTTTAATAGCTTTCGGAATAATAAAGATAACGTTAATAAAAGCTCTTATAAAGTCTTACATCTTATACTAAATAAGTTTTAGCTTTATTAATATACCTTCGGCCTTTATTACGTTAATAACAAGATTTTAAAGATAACAGTCTTTCGAGTATATAAAGAAGTAGTTAAGTTTAAGTATATTTTCTATATACCTATTACTTTTTATAAAAAGCTCTTTTAAAACTTTTATTTATCTCTTAAACTATCTTTTAAATAAAAGAATAATACCGATAGCTAATTCGTTTAAAAATAGCTTAATAATAAAGCTTATTACCTCGACCGTCGATATAATAATAACTATTAATAAAAAGGTTTTAACTTTTAAGGAAGCGGTTTCGGCTTTTATAAAAAGACCTTTTATAATAACCGTCGGAATAATAAACGCCGGTAACCGTATAAGAAAAAGAAGTGCTTTATTTATAATTAAAAAGGCTATTAGTTTATAAAGTATACCTTAAAAGAAAGATAACGTTCTTAAAACTAATACTTAATATAATATAAATACTATAATAAATCGGCTATAGAAAAAGGCTTTATAGCCTTTTTAATTAACTATAAAGGCTATAAAGCCGCTTATAGTATTAATAGCTTAGCCGAATAAGATAATAATAATAATAATAGTAAAGCTAACGTTTTCGAGAATAGAAAAGCTATATACTAGCTAATAAACACGGCTTTCCTTTATACTATTTCTAATAACGATAACGGCAAAGCCGGATATAAAGATACTGTTGTTTTAGCTTTATAGTTTACTTTTTAAAGACGTTATTTAAAGCTAAAATTTTAAAGTATTATCTTTAATATTAAAGCGGCAGAGTTTTTAACTATAAGCTATAACTAATACTTCGCTTTTTAATATAAAGATCTTTCGGTAGAAATAAATAAAACTAAAGCCGGTAAAGCTATTATTAAGTTTAGCCGAAAGGTATAGTTATCTTTTTTTAATACTATCGACATTAGCTTACTTATTAGAGCTATAACTTTTTATATCGTTAATATACTTATATCGTTCTTTTTATACGTTTAAGATATAAATAAATTAAACGTTTTTTTTTTCGAAATACTAGAAATAAGTTAATAAAAGTTACCGGATAAAATAAAAAAAAGGCTGTTTTTATTATCCGGAAGTAAGGCTATTTATAGTTTTTTCTTTTAAAGCGAGATACCGGCGCTTTTTTTATAGAAAAAAAGCTACGTTATTTTTATCGTTATTTCGAATATCCGACTATTAATCGACTATCCCGGCTATTAACAAATACCGGCTATAAGATCGACGTTATAGTCTTTAAGGTTATTACGAAGTTCTGTTATTATTATTAGATAAAAGGCTTTACTTTTCGACGATTTAAATTTACCTTAAAAAACGATTATAACTTTAATTATAAGCTTATCGTCGACGTTATATACTTACTCGGAAAGCTAGTACTTTACGTTATAGACTTATTAACGTCTTTTTAAGCTATACGCTTTTTAACCTTATTATCTGTTAAATATATATAAAAAACCCTCCGGATAATATAGATAGATATATATCTTAGACCTTTTTATTAGTTAGTTTATAATACCGGTACTAATTTCGTATCGATAGAATTCTGAAATAAAGCTAAAATTATAAGGATTATATTATAGTTATAAGGCGAACGGAAGCGGGGCTAGTAGCAGGGTTAGAGTTACATACTGACCCTATTACTAGCCTTATCGATAAGCTTTCCGAATCGCCTACACTTTAGTTTAAATAGCTAGGCTTAAGCTTTAAGTTCTGTTTCTTCTCTCTTTTCTTTCGATAGGCAGAACCTCTTCGATAATTAACGATATTACATAATCGAAATCGAGCCTTTATACCGTAATTATTTTAATTATCGTTATAGATTATATATAAATAGGTATTTATAAAGGCTTATTAGTCTATCGGAAAAGTCGAGAGATATTATAGCTTTTTATACTATACCTTTAAGATTTTATACGCCGAGCTTTCGACTATTTTTAATAACGATACTATCTTATAAATAGCCGTTAAAGCTATTAACGATATAACGGGACCGGATAGGTTAGTACTTATACTACTTATCTTCGGCGCCTTCCTTTAAGTAAATTTTAATTTACTTTTATCGCTATCGATACTATAATATATAAAGGTAATTATAAAGGCTATAAAAGTATTATAAAAACTCTTTATAAAACGATAAGTTAGTAAAGGTATTACTATACAAAATAGCTTAAACGTAAGCGATTAAATAGCCTTACCTTTTTAAAGTAAGGTATATATATAGCGAGAAAAAGAAGGCTAATAAGGCTTATATAAGCTACTTACTATCGATAAGTACGATTTTATACTAGACCTTTTTAATAAACCTGTTAAATTTCGATTTATACTAGTTTACTTATATCTTTATAACGATTTTAAAGATATAACTTTTAAAGTATCCTTTTTATTCGGTCTAGTATAAACCTCGGTATAGACCTTTAAAATATCCTTTTCGCTCGATCCGGTATAGATCTTTAAAGTATCTCTTTTATTCGGTCCGGCGTAGACCGAGCTATAGCTATTAGTCGTTCCGGCGTAGACCGAACTATAAAGGCTATAAAAGCGCAACCGGCCTTTTAAGTTTAAAAATAAGCTTAAACTAACTGCTTTATTACCTCGGTTACTTTTATCTTTTTTACTTAAAAAGAGAAGGATAATTATAAGTTAGCTTTAAAGCTATATTATAATAGCGTTATTATTAGCCTTAGCAAGCCTTTCGAAAAGTTTAATACGAAAGAAATTATAAACTTTATTAGCTATAGTGTTTTCTGTTTTAAGCTATTTAATTAAAAGGCTTATAGCTTATATTACTTATTTAAAGCGTAAATAGTCTATAAGGTTAAAGGTAAAACTAAAAAGCCGTATAAAAAGTTACGCTTTATTATTTAAAAGTATAATAACGCCGGTAAAAAGGATATCCTTACTTAATTATTAACGATTTAAAAAGTTAGCTAACGTATTATCGCCGCCTTTATCTTATCTTTACTCTAAATAAGTATAATTATAAAGCTTTATAATATTATATAAGCTTATTTTTAATTAAAATTAAAGTTAGTATAAATAATCTTAGCTATATTACCGAAAAAACTTAAGCCTTAATACTTTTTAAATACTATTATATAGCTTATAAAGCCTTTTTATAGTATTACCGAAGTAAGCGTATACTAGTAAATAACGTATTATAAATACTGTTGTAGCGTAATAAGGTGCAGGCCATTTTAGCCTGCCGGCCGGCTAGGCCTAACCGCCCGGCAGAATGCTAGATGCCCTACTAAAACCTAGCTATTAAGGCCCTTAAGGCCTTTAGTTAGTAAGAAACAATAACAACAGACAGACCTACAATGAATACACTTTAATACCCTATTCTGCTTCACTAAATACTATTGTATAAAACTCGGTATAAATATATTTATATATAACCTTTACCTTTTTATTATAGCCGGCGGTAAAAACTCTTTTAATATTATCGATATATAAACCGACGATACCTTTATACTCGAAACCCTAGCTTTTTCGATAACGGAAAAAGAAGAGATTTAAAAGGTAATAATTAAATATAAGCTTAAAATAAAGCTTTTATTAAGTATTCCCTTCGATTTTAACAATATTAAAGTAATAATATACGACGATAAATTTATAGAAGTTAAGTAAAAAAAATAAGGCGTTAAAATCGAAAAGGTTAACTCGAAAGCGTTTAACTATACTTAAAAGTATCTCGAATAGTATACTTATAAAATATATTTAATATCGATTTATTAGCTAAAAGCTATCTTTAATCTTTTTATTATAGCTTAAATTTAAAACTTAAATATAAAAGACTATAAGCTATTAAATTAACGCTTTAAATAATAAATAAAGAACGTTAAAAAGAGTTTATAATATATTATTTTAAATTTAATAAAAGCTAAACTAACTGTTTTTATCGATAGTTCTTTTATAAATAACCGAGATCTTAGTTTTTAAATCGGCTTTATAATTATTTTCGTCGATAAGAAAACAATTAATAATAGTATATAATATAAAATATAAAGTAACGTTTTATACTAGTTTTTTATAAAATATAAACGTATTATATAAAGCGTTTTAATATTAAAGATTTACAGTATAACTAACGGCTTTAATTTTAACGTTATAATTTTATTTACTTTAAAGATAATTACCGATTAACTAGACTTTCCGATAATTCTTTTTATAATCTATATAAACTTGTATTTATTATAAGAGTACTTAGTTAAGCTAAGTAATTACAATAAAAAAGAAACGGCTAATAATCGATATTATATTACTACGCTAGTTATATAAAAAATAAGAGATTTATAAGATATAATAGATATAGTAACGATAATCTAGCCGACGTAATAATAAAAGTATCGCTAAATAAGGCTTTAATACGCCTAATCGATTTAAACGAGTTAACGATTAAGGTAAAGAGATATATAGACCGGGCTTAATCGACAGCGTAAACAGTATAGTAAGCCGAAGGTATCGGCCTATAATACTGTAGGCATTATACCTTATAGTCGGTCCGACAGCGGACCGATTAAAGGTAATAATTAAAAAAACATCGGCTTTTTATAAGGATATCGTAAACGATTAAAAAAAGCTTATACGTATAAGGCTATAAGTAATATAGGTAGATCGATAGTACGAAGCTATTATAAAATAGAAAAAGCTATTAGTATAGAACGCTGTTTGATTAGGCAGGCGGTTAGGCCTACCGTTTCGGTAAAGCGGTAGAACTGTTAAGCCGCCTAGCCTATAGATAGGTTTCTATACTAGGCCTGTAGATAGCTTTAAACCTAGAGAATATACACATAACCCCAAGCTAACAGACTGTACGATCGATCGTACTTATATCACCCCAAGCCCTACCAACAGTTAGTAGAGTAGAAAAAAACGTAACCGTGAGTTGGGATTACCAGCTTACGACCGCAGCCTATGTGGTTTATTTATAAATCTACTGTAAGCTGTGCAAGTGTAGGGGCCAGGAGGGCAACACCTAGGATTGCAACAAAATAAACACAGTTCAGCGTAGTTTCCAGGTCCCTAGCCAGCAATACGGACTGTGGATGTGCTCGTACTTGTAGAAAGAGAATACACTGCCGCGCACTATGACACTCTTATATTAGATTGGGACGAAGGTTAGGACAGCTAAACGCTCAGACGAGGCTGTCCAGAAATTTTCGATCGCAGATGAGAAAGTCTCATCATATATCACAAATATGCCTGCCAATATCTCCAGCGCTTTGCCATCCATGCCGTTCCTGAAAGAACTTGCAGCCTTGGCAATCACCTTTTTGACAATGTTCAATCCGGTATGTCTCCTTAGAATATCCGGGGCTCACTTATTTCGTATGCAGAGAACGAAGAGGTAGCAAAGGCCCAGCAGAAGGCCGAAGACTTCCACTACGAATCGCTTTCCTGGACCTGATCACAGCTCTGTAGACACCGTTCCCTAAGAAATTCGAGCCTTATTAGCAGGCCCGAGTCACCGCGTGGTATCAAGTGGAATGTTCGTCGTCTATTTCTGAAGATAATGATCCTATCGACAGGCCCTGAACTCAATAACACAGCCCGAGAACATACCAAACCTCCGCAAAACCAACAACAGGTCCCCAATAGCCAGAACGTAGACCCTCCAAGGTTATACGGCCAGAACGAATCTTCTCCGTAACGAGTCTTGAAGCGGCCACGGAAACCCCCGTTAAGAAGGATAGCCGCTAACAGATACCGGGTTCGACCGATATCATAACCGCTGTATTATTCAGGACTCGTGCTAAGTGTGACGTATAGAGCATTCATTAGCAGTAGATTCCGCTGTCTATCGAATTATTCTGTTGACGACACCTGAACCCCTTGAAGACCCATCCTGTCAACCTCTGGTTATCAGGCATGAGTCTGATTAGCCAGAGCCTAGTCATAGCCAGGAATGTCATCTTTCGTTGCTCAGGATAGAGTCCATGATTAGGACAATCTTGTACCGGAAGTTGATGTAGACGCAGGTGAAGTGCATGTCGACAAAGAAGGGAACTAGAATGCTGAAAATGTCGCCTTCGTTTCAGGTTACGATTCTGCATGTTGGTTATGGGGCCCAATCCCGCTGTCCCATCGAGTATTCGTCTACTGTACCAAGTATCCGCAACCATCGTGTTACCGTCCGACTCCTTCTTGTTGGCGCCAAATTCGCATCCATCTATGCTGATTGTACCAATGCACATGAACAAAACGTTCAGTACCTCGTTATCGATCATAGTATTGAGTTCCACGAGTCTGCAGAATTTCCGTGGTAGACATGGTACGCCTTTTTGAACTCAACGACTTGATCCTGCGAACGTACCTCCTCGACAATGGATTGAATAATGAACTGGTCCTTTAGCACGACTTGGAATGGTTTAGAGGGGTTGGGCACAGTCGATTTGTCAGTGTGGGCGGCCCGCAATTCATTGTCGCTAAGGTCAGGACGTCGAGCCTTGAAGTCCTGGAAACGGGGCCCGGCGCTACGCAGCCAGGGGGGCGGTTGAGCTACCCAGTGGACCGTCAACCCCTTGATGTAATCTGTCATACCGCGACCAGTATTAGCAGCAGCATTGGGGCCACCGTGGTCTCTCGAAGAGTCCACAGTCAACGCGTGCTTGTAGCTCGTAGCGTTGACGGGGATATGGGAGTCGACACTCCTGGGTACTTGGCGAGGCTCAGTACCGGTGCCAGGCTTATCGCCATTATTGACAGTTTCCTGGGTGACATTGGCCTGGGTGGGGACGTTGCTGTCGTTAAAACAGCATCTTTGTTTCTTTGTCGTGGGCTGACCGTTGTGCTAGATATCTATCAGCAACACAGCTACATAGTATCACAGGAGGAACGAGGGAACACCCACAGGATTGTGTCTCTTTTGGGGCTGATGAAGCTGGGGAACAGTCTCACCGTGGGCAGGACCAAGATCCACGAGGGGGGGGGGGGATTCGAGGTGGAGAGGCCATCTAGACAAATTTAGCAAATGTAGACGACCAGTGGTGAGACAAGAGACAAACCTTAGGCTTGGGCTTGATTGAATTTGTTGACTTTTGTCTGTTTCCGTGTTGTAGACTGCATTAGAAGCAATCAAAGAAGATGCTTGACGGGGTGGTGAGACCGGTGCTTTTGGTGCGATACTACGAAACAAGGATGGGAGGAAAGGAGAGGCTGCCTGTTGAAATATATCGAGCAACACCCGCAATCCAGTGGCTTATCTCAGGTACGTGCTCGGGTGCTAGAGTGCGTACCTACCAAATTAGTTAATTACCTAGGTAGGTAGGTATTGCCGCAGGCGCCAAAACACCTAGGCAATTTCATGTAATGTACCTGCAGCAGAGGTAATTCTGGAGAGCGGAATATTTCGTCGGCAGGCCAAGAACCTACCTAGGTACCTAGGTACCTAAGCACACCGTCGTATCTCAAAAGAGCTGCAAGGTGATTATTTCAAGAAAAGCACTGCTTCAAGTGCATTAACTAGCTACTTAACAGGAATAATTCTAGTTAACCGATTTACGCTGTTTAATGGTCAAAAGTTTTCTTTACTCTAAATAAAAAGAGCGCTGATATTACTGTGATATTGCTGTGATATTGCAGTAATATCAAGGAAGGAGCGATGCAGGTTTTTGGGACGGATAGTTCCTCGTTCTCAGGAGCTTAGACAGTGACTTCACAGTGACTAGCACTGCTCCTTCGATATTTCTACATCGGTAATTGATTACTTAAGTACCTACTTAAGTACCTAGGTAGGTACCCAAAGTGAGCCTCACCGCCGTTGAAGACATTGGCTGCCGTGGCCTGTTGCACCCATAACAACTATTTCGTTGCAGTACCTTCCACTCAAGGAGATGCATTGGTTAGGCCATTGAAAGCCAGACTAATCTTCTCCCTCCATCTTCTCTCTCATCGTTTGTTGCACTGTTCAAACACCCCACCACCAACCATACTTGGGTCCTCAGCCATCCTTCACCACTCCCATCGATTGATCTTCCACAACACTTTCGACTTTTCAGACGCGTCTCTAGAACGAGCAACGCGTCAATAACAAGGCAGAAAAGTCTTACTCGGTCCAGTGTGGAATCCTTCCTTGATCAACAAGTCTACTCGACCAAGAACCCGTCCCGGCGAAGATGTCTACCCCCATCAACAAGTCCTCCACATTGAGGAAGCCTCCTGAGGCCACTAGGGAGTCCACCCCAGCCGATGGGTCTCCCCAATCCACCAACAAATACAAAGTCGATGTCTCAGATCAGGACGTGTACATTGAGACATGCCGGAAGCTCCTGAAGTATGGGTCGAAGATCGAGCGGTTGGCATTCGAAGCGATTCGAGTAATGTCTCCCGGCTACAAATTCACCCGTCTATTCAAGATGTTGATGGACAATGCTCAAGTGACCGAGTCGATGGTCGATCATCCTGGCCCTGCTGTTACGGTCCGGATCAAGAAGGAGACGGCTGAGGCTGAAGGACAGCCGGGTGACGAGTCCATTAATGTAGGGGCGGTGGGTTCCAGTTCCAACAACGATGACGGCAACCAACAACCTCAAGAGTCTACAGCACAGATCGATACCGACTCGATTTCGGACGCGGAGTATCGCAGAATGGGTCCGCTCCCACTGTTGACCTTCGAGAGCGACCTCGAGAAAGACCAACAGCCTGGAGAGTCTACAGTACACAGTGACGCCGATTCGGATGCAGAGTGTCTGGATGCAGAGTGTCTGGATGCAGAGTGTCGCAACATAGTGCCCAGGTTTTAACCTCCGTTGACAACGACCAACAGCCTGAAGAGTCTACGGCACACGACAATGCCGATGTCCCTGTTTGTGTGGACACATCCATCGACGCCGGTTTGGATGTGGAGCCGTCTACCTCATGTTCAAGCACTCTACCTGCTTCCCTAAAGCGTAAGCGGGATGCGTCAAAGGATACGAGGATGGTATGCCACAGCGTCAAACCCCCTGTGGAGCCCGTTCGGGAGGCTACGATCCATCCAATTCGATGTCCATGTCTCCCGAGTATGAAGGTAGACTCTCCCGCGACATCCGCAAGGACATCATCAACCTCAGAGAGCAGCTTGACAAGCTCCAAAAGGACTTTCGCGAGCACCGCGACCAATCACTCGAGACGTGGAGATATCTTGGCCAAAAGATCAACCATGTTCTGAGAATTGTGGGTGATGCGAAGGACATGACCTCGGTGCCTGGCAGACAAGGATCGCAGGATGCCGTACCCTAGTGTTTTGATGGCCGGGGCGGATTGTCATTTGCGGGGACTACCTACTTTCACTCAAGACCCCCCGATAAACATGTGATCTATGAACTTGATGAATGTGATCGTACTGGTGTAAACTACTCAAGAGTCGAGTCCTACTGGAGTGCCCGAAATCCAAGTGCACGACTTACTTACCTACCTACCTACCTACTTACCTACTTACTTACCTACCTACCTACCTACTTACCTACTTACTTACTTACCTACCTACCTACTTACCTACTTACTTACTTACCTACCTACTTCCTTACCTACCTACTTACTTACCTACCTATTTACTTACCTACCTACTTACTTACCTACATACTTACTTACCTACTTACATACTTGCCTACTTACTTACTTACCTACTCTCCACACCCCCTCTAATTTAAACAGTCTGGCTGGCGAGTTAACAGTTAGACTCGCTAGGCTACTATCTAAAGCACTAGAGCTGCTTGTATAAATACGCTTGAGTCGGTGCTAGTAGCGACTACAGAAGATGAAACTACTAAAGAAGAGTAAGATATAATTCAATAAGGCTTATAACATCGAAGCGATATATTGTAGTTTTGTGTAAATATTGGATGCAAAGGGAGAAGAACGTGATAAATAGAGTTAGTAAAGCAAAGTAGGACGTAACCGTGAGTTGCAATACTAGCTTACGCAGCCTTTAAGTACCCGAAGCTCGCGAGGATGTTGTCGTTGTAGTCGTTGTGGTTGTTGTTTGGGCCGGTGTAGTTGTTGTGGTTGTGGTTGTTGTCGGAGCTGGCGTAGTTGTCGTCGTCGTTGTCGTCGTCGTCGTCGGAGCTGGCGTAGTCGTTGTTGTCGTCGTGGATGTCGTCGTCGTCGTCGGAGCTGGCGTAGTTGTCGTCGTCGTTGTCGTCGTCGTCGTCGTCGTTGTCGTCGTCGTCGTCGGAGCTGGCGTAGTCGTTGTTGTCGTCGTTGTTGTAGTCGTTGTCGCTCGCGTGGTCGTTGTCGTTGTAGTAGTTGTGGTTGTGGTTGTTGTGGTTGTGGTTGTTGTCGTTGTGGTTGTTGTCGTTTGAGCTGGAATTGTTGTTGTGGTTGTCGTTGTAGTCTGGGCAGGAGTGGTCGTTGTCGTTGTCGTTTGAGCTCGCGAGGTTGTGGTGGTAGTCGTCGTTGTTTGAGCTGGTGTGGTCGTCGTCGTTATTTGTGCTGGTGTGGTTGTCGTCGGTATGGGCGTCGTGGTGGCTAAGAAGTTGTTAGAGAAAGCTGAAATTGAGAATGAAACTGTGGTACTGTCGCTCTGAGGTGCAAGTGAAGATTGTGACGGAAACAGCAAAGTGGGTGTGCTGGTCTGGGCTCGACGCGATATGGGAGGATGCAGCAGAGGCGAATTGCTGGGTGGAAGACACGGAGCACATTATGCCAACGAGAGCTGTTATTCCAGACGATGTTTTGATGATAGGCGTTGTCTGGGACTTGTTGATGTAGAAAGTGGCCTGGATCCCAGATGTGGATATCTGTAGCGACGAAATTGTTGTGCTTTCCGCTTAGGGAGAAGTTGGGCTTCCGGCCACATTGAAGTCTGTGGTAGGGACCGCGCTTGAAGTAGATGTTCCCACCCACTTAAGAATATGGTTGGCCTCCAAACATCGAAGTTGGTGAGGCGAAAAAGGTATCGAACCTGCACTCCGGACTGTGGGTGAGGCTGAAGCCAAGGCCAGAACTGCGCTGCTAGTCGAGATCTGCCCCTGGGAGGCTGGAGCAGGCTGGGAGGAGGCTGCTCTGTTCGAAACCTCACCCCCATAAGATGCGGTGGATTGTAAACACGTAGTGATTTAGAGTTGGGATCCACTTGTCCCTCAGAACCCGACCCAACCCGCAGACTGGTTGACGCCTGGGCCCTCGACCTGGAGAGCTGGAAGACGTAATGGGGGAAGTATACCCCTCGTTGTTGCTCAGTGTATTCGACGAAGCTATTGTTGAAGTTGGACTCGGTATTTGTAACGAAGATCGTCCTCCATTAGTGTCCGTCTGATCGAGGGCACTTGCGGAGCTCGATATAAAGAATTACTCGAGAGGCCATGAATAAAACTACACGGAATGGGATCCGTAGGGCTGGTGCTGCGAATAAAACTAAAGAAATAACAGGCGGGCTACTCAAGACAAGGGAGGGGAAAGGGCTACTCAGGGCGGAGAGATGGAGATACGTACTGGTTGTTGCCAAAGGCGTAGAAGCCGCGGAAGATGAAGCAGCCGCAGAAGATGAAGCAGCCGCAGAAGATGAAGCAGCCGCAGAAGATGAAGCAGCTGCAGAAGATGAAGCAGCCGCAGAAGATGAAGCAGCCGCAGATGACGACGCAGCAGCGGAGCTTGAGCTTTGCGCTGAGGATACAGATGAAGCCCTCTGACTCGAAGCTACCGAGGAAGCTTGGGAACTTTGAGTAGTTGTCGCAGCAGCGCTGGTAGGTGCCTGTGTGGCTGAAGAGGCCTGCGTGGTAGAAGAAGCGCTGGTTGGGGCTAAGCTCGAGGAAGATGCAGTGGATGCTATCACCGATTTCGAAGAAGAAACCGAGGTGGACGAGCTTGTGGTGTTGACGTCAGCCTGGTCAGGAATCTGCAGGGAGACCAGCACCGAGTACTCGGAAGAGGTTGTTTGACGGGATGATATGATCTTGTTGAATACCCGCTCGTAATCGGCGGCGGCATTTGCACTCGTAGTCCGAGCGTTGACGGTAACATTGACCGTCGAGCCATCAGGCGTGTCGGCTGGGACCGTCCCCGAAATCGATCTGCCAGCCTTGTCGA
This sequence comes from Cytospora piceicola, assembly GCA_023375675.1. Taxonomy (NCBI): domain Eukaryota; kingdom Fungi; phylum Ascomycota; class Sordariomycetes; order Diaporthales; family Cytosporaceae; genus Cytospora; species Cytospora piceicola. The sequence continues at coordinate 138,721 of JALQBC010000037.1, read as the reverse complement.
AAATAACCCAATCAGCTGTGGGGAAAGTCTGAATCGAATCAACCAGGTCCAGACTCGTTTTCAGTAGAGGGACCAAATTGAGGAAGAAAGTATTCGAATTTCCAAAGGGCACGACGGACGCGCTTTGGAATACCTCCAGTATCACGAGGATGGAGTATGTGAGGCCGGTTGTCTGGGACACAACGCTCACAGTAATATTGACATCAGACCCGGCGAAGTCTGACGGGACGGTACCAAACACGTAAGGTGGTACAGTAGTGTTTAGCTGCACCCAGTCGACGTCCGGACTGACAGTGAGGGGCTGGATAGAATCACCAGAACTCTGGAGGTAGTCTGTCAAATTGACTTGAAACGCATCACCGACGACCACGGGGACTGTGATATTCTGCCCCGCTGCGATCACGAGGTTGAACTGCTTCCCATAGGATGAGCCCAGATTTGGGTCAAGGGAATTGGCCGTAAGAACGACCGATGTCCCGGCAGCTAGTGTAGTTGGAACCGTGCCCGTGACTGTGTTGCCTTCGGTGTCCAACGCCAGCCAGTCGGAGTCTGGATCACTGGTGATGGAGGTGATGTAATCTCCGGGCACGCTTAACAGGTCCCTGCCAAGGTCAAGGGTGAACTGGTTGCCCAGTGTCAAGTTGAAAGACGGCATGTCATCCGCGTTGATCTCCAAAGTGAATTGCCTGGTATATAGTGCGGCGGCACGTCTTGTGGCCGCAGAGGAAGCGTTGACCGTGATGGTCACATTGGGTCCAGTAGTGAGATCCGGTACTAAGCCATAGACTCGGTTCCCTGAAGAATCCAGATTGACCCAGTTGACAGTCGGGTTAGTACTGATGGCGGTGAGTACACTGGCAGCCGGGAAGTACTGCGTCATGTTGATACTGAAGTTGTTGGATGCCACAATAGGGATGGCGACAGCAGGGGTATTGGTAATTTCCGAGATATCCAGCCTCAGTTGGAAGGAGTAGGAAAGGCCCGTCGACTTTGAACCGGCAAAGACCGTGACCAGAATTGTGCCATTGGCCAGACTCGTTGGTACAGTACCAGAGAGCGTGTCGTTGGAAGAGCTGAAGGTGATGAAGGAAGCCGTGGGGTCCAATGTGACAGATGTGATATTGTCAGAAGAAGCCAACAAGTATTCTCTCAACCGAATACTGAAAGTGTTGCCAGTGATCTCCGGAATTGACTGCACGGGATCGATGGAAAGCACGAAGAACCGGCTGTATGTGGTCCCGTTCTTAATGACAGCATTAACAGTGATGTTTGTTTCCACGGCGACGGAAGTGCTAGGTACAGTGCCGGATACCACCTGCGTGGCAGAGTCGTAAGTGATCCAAGGCGCGGATGGATCAGTGGCAAGGCTCACATTATCGGATGAACTCTCGAGGTAGCGGTTCAAGTTGATAGCAAAGGAATTCCCTTTTGTGACAGGCACGGACGTAACTGGTTGAACCTGAAAGATAAGTTTGATGGCATAACCTGCATCTCTCGCACCGATCCACTGCTTCGATGCGTAAGCCGCGTTCGTAGTGGTGGAAGCAAGGATCGTGATGGCGACCGTGAGCTCAGAATCTACCGACGGAGCAGTCCCAGTAAGAGTTTTCTGAGCCACGTTTAGCTGTATAAAGTCTTCATTCGGCTGTGTCGTGATAGAAAGGACAACATCAGATGCACTGGTCAGGTAGGCGTTGAGATCGATGGAGAAGGCTCTTCCTTCTGCGAGAGTAATCGGACCGGCACCGACAGTACCTGAAGGCACGACGGTGGGGGAGGTGGTTAGGCTGGTGCCTGGAATCGTGGTCGCAGGAACTGTGCTTCCGCCGGGTATGATACCTCCCCCGGGGGCGGTCGATGAGAGCCCAAGTGGTGCTGTTGAACCATAAGGAGGGTTTCCCTGACCTGGTCCTCCAGGAAAGTTGCCAGTGGGGCTCGATCTGTCAGTTAATCAGCATCAAAACCTCCCCACAATAGCTGCCACCCGTGGGGGGTTTCCCATACCCAGGCTCCTCCCAGGAAGGGTATAGCGGTGTGGTGAATGGTGCCCCTTCAGTCGCGATCCAAGTGTACGTGTAGTAATAGCAAACAGACGGCGCAGGCTCCTCGAGGCCTACAACATAGATATCCTGGTTCATGTTGACCTTCCCGGGGCCGACTGCATTTTGCGATCCTGCAGATACCGCCAAACACCAGAAACACAGTAGAGCCCAGAAATCCATCCTGAATTTTCCTCGAAGGGCAAACGAGACCCTTCACCAAATGAGAACGAGTGACGATGAAGACGACAAAGTAACCTTGGAAGTCCGAGTAATCAGTGAGAAGGCAAGGTCTGGTCGCATGTGGAAGACAAGACTAGCTCTGTTGATGATGGAAGGCTCCTGCTCATGGGAATTTCTGTTCTTAAAATTCAAAAGTACCTAGGTAGCCAAATCAATGTCATCCACCAATGTACCGCGCAAAAACGCGTTTGCGTCAGGAATGCGAAGGTCGTTCCCTTCATGAAACAACTGAGACAGGCACGGGCCTGTTTCGGTCCTTCCGCGTTCAGTGGTCACCATAATGCTTTCTGATTTTCCCATTATAAAGTCGCATAGAAGGAAAATACCCTGGGAACAGAGGAGATTGGACGAATACGTACCTTGAGACGTTACGCCCATGGCCAGTTGGGAGATCATGCCACGGTTAGACTTGGATCTTACTATCTATCCTCAGGTCTTGTGTGGCGAGCATATCTGTGCCGGGCCGTACTCTCCAGATTTCCGTATTGACCATTTCACATATTCGGGCATGGCTCTCAGGAATGGTCCAATCCTCCCCTTCCCTTGACTGTTTGTCCCGGGATCGTCATGTACAAATGTCCCCTGATATTATTTTTTGGCCAGGTTCGATGTTTATCCAGTTGTCCTAGCAACTCAAACATGGTAAGACGTTCACGTTTCCTACCTAGATAATGCAACAGTACTGTGTAGACACCCAGTCAACGAACGCGAAACGGTAAGCTAGGCTCAACTGACATCGCACTACCTAGGTAGGGCTGGCATTGGGAGACTGCCGGATTCAGGGACAGAGCACCCACGTACCGTTCCCGATTATATCCGTGCCGATCACTCTGTTACTTGGATTCTCAACCCGTGGATGCCACATTCCAGGCTTACTGACGTAGGGGAAGTCATATTGGTAATTCTTCTAACTGAAACAACACTGGAAGTTCAGGTCTCCCTCAGTTCCGGTTGATAACTATACTGTAGCTCTGTTCCTTCAGCGTCAGCCCAGAATATCTCAACCATGAAGTACTCTCTCTTGGGCAGATAAATTTATTTACCATGACTCCCAGGTCGCGGGTAGTCCGACTATGCACCCAAGCTTACTTTGCTGGCTCAATGGACTGCGGGTAGTAAAAGACTTCAGTCGGGTCGTATGTCTTCTTGAGGAGCTTCAGCCGATCCAGATTATCACCGAAGTACAACTTCTGTGCCGTTTCGCGGTCCAATTGGGAGTCGGCATAGTTGATGTACATGCCCCAGTCACCTTCCTGTAAAGACGCGGTAGTGTTGTCAACCCATCCTCGAAGGAGCTCGATACCACCGGGCGGGTACGGTTTGTTGCTGTCATGATAATGGTATAGCTGGATCAGGAAGGCTTTGTCGCGGTGCACATACGCTGTGGCGGAATTCGGCACAGCGGATATGGCAGAGGTTGGTCCGCCGTGAAGGTCTAGCTGCACAAACCAGCCGCCTTCGGTGAACTCGAGAGCGGTGTTGTTCCAGTACTGAACGAAGTTGACCAGGGATTCCCTGCTGAGTCCCTTCAAGGTGAGGCTTGTCGCGTAGAAGCTGCCACGGTCGGTGGTGCTTGGTGTCAGGGAATTGTGTTCGGCGTAGGCCTCGAGGCCTTGAATCCAGGTTCCCGGCCTTGCGTTCAATGTTCCTCCAGTCTTTCGCAGCAGTGGCGCCAAGATGTTGATCAAATTCTCCACGCTCCCATAATAGACGCCTTCAAAAGCGTGGTCTCCGGAGTTATGCATTGTCACTATTGTACCACCCAGAGTCAGTATTTCTATTTTCCAAACAACTGCCCCTGCCTGTGATTGTCCCATATGTGATATCTCCCAATCACCTGGTGCTGGATCGCTTCTACTCAAGTGGAGTAGCTCAAGTAGGGTGATCGCATACATCGCATGTTAAGGTCAGCCGGCATGGTGCGAGCAAACTCGACGAGTTCCTTGACCCCGTTGACCTTTTGCTCCTCTGTTTTCCAGTCCAGTCCGACACTGTAAGGGATTGATACCGATGGCGCAGCAAATGTCTTTAGCTCGTAGTAGGTGACGATTCCGAAATTCGAGCCGGCACCGCGTAAAGCCCAGAAGAGGTCCGCATTCTCCGTCTCCGAACAATGGACGTGTGTTCCGTTCGCAAGGACGACGTCTGCACCGATCAGCCAATCGAGAGCTAAGCCTTTGTTGTGTGAAGCCCAGCCGTACCCGCCGTGGAGTAAGTGGCCAGAGAGTCCAACCGCCGGGCAACTCCCGTGGGATATAGCACGTCCGCCCTGGTTGTAGAGGCCGGTGGCTAGGTTTCCGAGTCGCACACCCGCGCCGACAGTCGCAATGTTAGTATTAGGATCGATCTCAATGCTGTCCAAATTAGTCAGATCCACGATCAAATGATCGTCTTCGCCACCAAGCCCGAAGGATGCATAGCTGTGCCCGCCACTACGAGCACTGACCTTCAGGCCAGATGACACACCACAAGCGACCGCATCCTGGACATGTTGGACTGTCTTTGCATAGACGAGAAGGGCGGGAGTATATGGAACGCGAATGTTTGAGGTGGCAGTGCTGTCAGCCCAGTTGGCGCCTTGGGAGGTAAGAAATGGAACTGAAAGTCGCTGAAGGCACCGAATGGCGACCTCAGCCTTTTGGGTGTTTGATAATGTCAGAGATGGTGTTGAGAAAGTGATATCGTCGTCTCGGTTGTCTCTCACCTTCATTGTGTAGGAGATTCTCTGTGTGTGTCTGTGGTCTCGAGTGCCCTAGTGAGCAGTGGAAAGATTGGTGTGTGGGAGAAAGTAAGAAATGGCAGCCTTCTAAGGTTGATACAGAAGGAAAGTGTACCTAGGTAGGTATACTTTGTGAAAGTTGCGAGTGACTCCCCCATGGCAGAAAAACGTCACTTCCAGTTCAGTGAGTCAAAAATCCGAACCAATTGACAGTTTGCGGAAGGCACGCACCAATGTTTGTTCCTTTCAAAACGGCATAGATTCACTGCCTTCACGTAATTTGATAGCAAGAAGGCCACCGTGAATCACTTTGTGTATCTGCCCATGCGAGGTGGTCTGCAGATGGTTTTAGAAGGCATCTACTCGGGCTAACTTACAAGTATGAGGATGTACCTGAGTACCTAGGCACCGTGCACCGTTAGGAATTTCCAGGTTTGCATATCTGTGCCTGTATGACAACTACATTATTACCTAGGTAGGCAGATAATGAGGTTTGTTATCTGAACTAGAAGTCATATTGGTATCGTGGTAAACAAAAGGGGTGCATAGAAATAGAGAACCATTGCACTTTGAAGACGAACACACTACCACCTAATTACCTCTCAGGGGCTCTATAAGAGGATCTGCTACTCTCTATTTTCTAATATCCCAGCAACCCATTAATACGGTGTTCCACGTTCATGAACCGGATTTCTGCCCGTACGAAACTCTTAGTGCTTGCTCACACATGCTAGTACAAAATCCTCCATTAATGGTTCTTCACCTGGATGATGTTATTGGAATCGGTGAACTAAAACGGATGAACAGGGAAAACGAGTGTATGATGTTCTTCACCTGTCAAGAGAAGAAGCTACATTCGGCTTAGCAATTAACACCTCGACAATATATTCCTACAAAGGCCCCCTCTCCACACCTGGGCAGAGAGGAATATTGGGCTGGATGCGTCAGAATACAAACAAGAACGATAGATGTGGTGCAAACAGCTCAAAATGGTTCCACCACACCTGAGAACGACAGATCCTACCAACCCCTCTTTCCCCTTTTATCAATGATTCGAAACAACCCGAAAAAACGCCAAACCCCCCTTCGAAAACCAGAACTAAACCGCTCCAGTGATGCCACCATCAACCAAAGCTTGTAAGACACGGCGCAGAAAGGAAGAAAGCAGGGGAACGGTGGTGTGTTCAGGCAGTCTCAACGACCATTGCATCGACATCACCATCCTCGTCAACCGTGAGGTCAAGCACACGCGCATACTGCACCGTTAGACGCTGCAACTCCCTGAACTTGCCTATAGCACAACACACGTTAGCCGGATCCCGTTCACGAGAAAATGCCACAAAAGGGGCCAGGAAGGGGTTCGACATCCACACGGAGCACAGGAAGAATAAGACTTACCCAGGATCATAACCACCCCCTTCAACAGCTCTCTCCGATCCCACCCACAAATTTCCTCTCCCTTCGCAAACCAGCCAAACGCCTCCTGCTCCTCCTTGTCCTCTTCACCGTTCTTGTCCTGAAGGATACCGCCTAGAAGCCCATTCAACAGCTCCTCGACCTTACCCCTCAGCCCCTCTGCGCCGATACGCTTTGCATACATGAAGAGGTAGAGCCTAAACTCCTCCCTCGAGCCGAGCTGCAGCGCGCCAGCGATGCGGTTCTCCAGGTGCGCTATGGACACGGAGCTCTCGAACTCTTCGAATCCTTCCCTCGAGAGCAGCGTCTTGATGAGCCTCTGCAGCGTGTACGCGCGGCCCTTCAGGAGGAACTCCGTCGTGGTGTGCCGTTCAAGGAAAGGTATGATCCCCGACGACACGTTGACGCCCTCGTCCTTCTTGTCCCTGGGTTTTGAAACGGGCCCCACGGCTGTGCTCTGCAGTGCACTGATAGAGCTGTCGTTACTATTCCAGTATTGGCTGCCCACGGCCCACCATGATTCGGAGAGTCGCTGCCAGGTGTACATCTCCCTCGCATAATAGAAGCCGTCGCCATTGGTAAGGGTGACGACCACATGGCCTGTGGAGTTCAGATGCGCAGAGGTAACACCGGGCGCAGGTGTCACGGCGTGTTGGTTGAGAGAGTGCACGGCAACGTCGAGGATGGGAGCCAGTGATACAGGCGGCTGTGGTGAGGTCATAGTTTTGATGTTCCAGACATACGCGAGGCCGCAGGCCGTGATGCAGAGAAGCCAGTGATCCCGGCTCTCGAGGATGACGGGTTGTGATTCCAATACCATCGCGTTGATGAGACGGCGACCGGCTGGTGTCCATGCATATAAGCTGCCATCTTCGCAGGCCGCGGCCCAGAATTTCTTGTTTCCTGTGACAAGAAGTACCGCCCGAGGCAAGAAGTCCTGCCATAGTAGTGAGCCTCGCTTGGAGGCAGTGACATGCGAAGGTTCCCGAATCATCTGGACGGGGTTTTTGGCCTCGAAGATGATGTTCTCTGGTACCTTGCTAGCATCCTCGATGCTGCTCTGTCCTTGCAACACACCTCTCTCCAGTGGTCGTAGAATGTGTGACCTGACTTTCGGTACTGCAAGTCTCACTTGAGATACTGAAAGTGCAGGGCTCACCACTGCAGGTCGCAAGAACTCGGGTGTGGGTACAACACCATGTTGAAGTGTCTGCAACGTGGCCGGTTCTGCGCCATCAATGGCATTCACCATGATCGGGGTTGGGCCTACTAGCCTCTTTGGTGCATGCTCATCATCCTCCTCACTATCGATAGCAACCACTTTCCGCTTGTTACCAAGAAGCATGGCTGCGATACCTCCCGGAGGCAAGCCATCAAAGGGTTTCGATAGGTCCAATATCGTCTGTGGCGCATCATCTCGTGAAGCCACGGTCTTCGAACCGATGAGCTGCGTTTGTGGCAACGAAGATGTGCCAGTGCCGGAGGACGAGATAAGAAGAGGTGCAACTCGTTTCTTGCCGTCCTTCGTGATTGTGACGCGTGACTTGAGCTCCTTGATCCTCTCCGCTGTCTTGTCGGCACTTTCCTCCGCTGGCTTCTCCTTCTCCTTCTCCTTCTCAACATCATTTTCCTTCTCATGTTCCTTCTCCTTCTCCTTCTCCTTCTCCCTCTCCTTCTCCTTGTCCTTGTCCTTTTCCTTGTCCTTCTCCTTGCCCTTCAAGCTTTCTCCCGAAGTCTCAGAATTTCCGTTCGTGATGACGCCATTGGCGGCTGGTGGTTGCACCCCATTAGCAGGCTGGAAGTCACCCATCAAAGCCCCCATCCTGGACTCGGCTCCCCGCAGCTCGCCAGCTTTGCTGTGGTTCTCAAGTGCAAGTCCATCCACATCCTCGGCTATTCCCATGCCTTTACGTCCACCACCATATTTCTGCAGAGCCTTATCGTTCTCCTCTGCTGTCGCAACCCAGCCAAGCTCGCCCGTATCGAACTTGACAGAAACGATGCTCCCGTCTAGACTGACCGCAAAAAGAGTCTGACCATCAGGTGTCCAGGAGAGATCGGATATTGCCTTGGAGGCGAGGTCCTGTAAGATCACCAAGGGCCTCGAGGTGTTAGTATTCCAGATGCTGAGTGTCCTGTCCATTCCAGCCGAAGCAATAACTGTGACCAGGTTGCCGGCGCCGTGACCGTTCGTCGAGCCGTTTTCTGCGGGTGGCTTGGTATAGAATAGACGTGGCGAGAACATGCAGACCTCGGTCGGGCCCTCATGGCCGATCAGGTTAATCTCGCTGTCCCATCTTGTTCGCTCAATAATAGCGACCGAACTGACGGGCCCATTCACAGCATTCGAGGCGGCGATGTGATTACCATCAGGGGACCAGGAACAACGTCTGAAGTATGTGGTCAAAGGCGAGCTCTTGAAAGGTGACGATATTGTTGTCTCCAGTACGAAATTGTTCACCATATCATGTTGCGTCGTATTCGGTCCTGGGGAGGTGAATCGGAAGATCTTGATGGTCCGGTCATCGCTTGCTGTCGCGAAGTACTTGTTCGCCGGGTCAAACGTTATACCCTTGACGTGACTCTGATGTACCGCAAGTGTCTTCAATTTCTCGAATGTATGGCCCGACCACACCACCACTTTGGAGTCCAAACCCACGGAGACCAAGATGGAGTTGTCGTGGGACCATGCGAGGTCTTGTACATCATTATCGTGGCCCACGAGCCGTTTGTATGTCTTCCAGTTCTCGACGGGTGGGGGTTCATTCGTGCCTATGTGTCCACTTGTCAGCCCCGATCCAGGCTGGTGCGCTGCTTCTAGAGTGCCTACCAAATGTTGCGGCGTGTGAAGGAGGACTGCTGTCGAGGTGGTATATGCAGATGAGCTTGTCGTCTGCGCCAGACGCAAGGTAGCGGCCATTGGGAGAGAATCGCACGGAGTGGATTGTGCCAAGGTGGTGGCTCATGTGGCAGAGCTGTCGCGGTTTCGTGGAGGTTTCATCGTCGGAGTTGTATATCGACTCGGTCGACCAGACTCTCACATGGCCATCTGCGCAGTGTCAGTGTCGGCGTCGGTGTCGGCATTGTCTTGGCCGCAAGACTGGAGAGTTAATATGGGGGCATACCGCCGCCAGCTGTCGCAAGTCTCGACCCGTCGGGAGAGACATGGCAGCTGTAGACTTCGAAGTCCTTCTGTTCGCCTATCGCAATCAAAGACGGAACGTCAGCATCTGAACAACGGAGAAGTGATTGGCACTGAAAAAAAGCATACCTCTATGGCTAAGCCAAGCAGGCTTAATGAGTTGCATGCTGATGAGCTTCTGGCTATGAGCTTGGACGTTGGCGAAGTTGCATCATCAGGGAAACGAGAAGGCGTGGAGATAATGGCAATGTCAATGTCAATCAAGAAATCGCGGTTGCGCCGCGCTTGGATCGCGACTGACGTGCCTTGGTAAAGTTCTCAAAGCCGCCGGCAGCTAGTTGCCCACCCCCCTGCTGGTGCCCGTTCCAGCTGTAAAGACCCCCACTGTAGCTGCCAAGGTGCTGTAACGGCCCGATTGGTTGATCCGGAATAAGCTGCCTTCGCTGTCTGACTGCTGTAAACTAGGTACCCAGGTACTCTGTCTACCCACCTAGGTACCTAAGGTGGGTACCTACCTGGTAGGTATCTAGATACCTAGGTATGTACAAACCTCTGGTACAGTGCTTGAGGCTTCTGAGTTTGTGATCCATGAATGAAGCACTGAAGGCACCTGGGCACACAAGGGCGTATGCTCGCGAACTGTAGATACCGGTCATTTGTATCCCCATACCGTTTACAATGTAGAACCTCATGGTTTCTGTCTCACTCCAAGATCGTTCCATCTCATGGAAGGCCGTTGTGAATCTCTTGAGCTTGGACAGGTGCAGAGCGTCTGCCATGCTTCAGTGACAAGCAGTTGTGAGAAGATAATTTGCAAGAGTCCCTAGATGGCAAGCACTGCATGGCCGTCCAAGTTAACAGAAGAACCGTCCTGTGGCCCTATTATATCTGCAAGCGAGGTATTCTATACACAAAACGTGCTGCTGGCCCAAAGCAAGAGTACAGCCCCCAAAAACCCCACGCACATCACCCGGATATTAGATACCAGACCGCCATGTCCAACCCACGGTGTGCAGAGACATAGACAAAACCGAAACCAAGAGCAAACCGGACGCGCAGACAAGATGAACAGACATGTTGCCTCCATGCTCCAACCATGATCGCAACAAAAGACAGAGACAGAGACAGAACGTAATGATAACTTTCCGTACATATACCGATTTACTTGGCAGCTGCGGCCTTCTTGGTCTTAGGCGCCTTTGCCTTCTGAGCAGGTTGTCAGCCTGGTGCCTGATAGGCGCATGGGGGGAAGGGGAGGGGAGGGTTATGCATAGCATACTGTCTCAGTCTTCTTGGTCGACTTCTTGACCTTGGCGTCACCCTTCTTGACAGCGTCCTTGACCTGCATCACAACGTCAGTGGATCGTCGTGGTGCAGCATGCCCTGTGCCTGAGAATGGCGACAGTATCTAGCATTATTGCGCAAGAATAACATACCTTCTTCACGACGTTGTTCTCCTTCTTGGGGGCGACCTGCTTGGTGACACCGGTGGGCTTAGAACCGGCCTTCTTGGTAGCCGGCTTCCTCTTGATAGTAGGAGCCGTGTCGACGGTTGCGAACTGACGCGGCGCAGCGTGGCCGGTGGATGATCGGGTGCCCTCTCTTGCCATTGCGACGGTGTGTATGTGTAGATTCTAATGGATAATCGCGTTAGTTATGTAATTGTTGCAGGCTCTCAGAAACGAGTATGTGATGACCAAAGGACAGTGAGAACATGACGCGAAGGTTTGGTTTGGTGGTGTAGTGCGACAGAAAAAAAGAAGTGCCATCAAGGAGCGGCGACGCGATGCGACAGAGATGCGACGGATAAACCCCAAACGTGGCGTGCGGAGACGTGACACTGGTGAGCTTACCTGAAGGGAGTTATAGAGAAAATTGGAATGGAAACCGGATGATTGGAAGTCTGAATGCTTTGCGACTCTGATTTCAAGCTTTGCGATGGAGAAATTGAATTGTTGCGGTGGGAAAAAAATAAGAAAGACGGAAGAAGAGAGGTGTGGAGGGAGGAGTCGCGATATGACGAGATGCGAAACGAGGAAAACAACTCCTCTTCGACTGACCCTTCACAGAGCAGACCAGCCCTGGAGAGGCAGGCAGGCAGGGGGCCGCGGCCGCGAGTAGGGGCCATTGGATCGAATCTCCAGCGATCTAGGCCTGTCTGGGGTCTCTGGTTGGCAGTCCTGAGCACCCGGGAGAGATATCTAGGTGGTCTGTAGATACCGGGACTCCCGAACTGGTCAGGGTACGAGGGGTATCACAAATTACTACAAGGATCCAAGGTTGTCGGTGCAAGGAGCTCTGCTCTGTATGGCACTGCACCGCTTGTTTCTTGTTCATACATCAATATGTTTGGCTTCTTTTCTCAGTCCAATCTCTCCCTCTCTCTTCCTTGATTTCCGAGTTCTATCAACCTAGGTATATACCGAGTGTACAGTCGGCCTTCCAATGCTATCAATCACTCTGAACTCCCCGGACTGCTTACGATTAGCTGAAACCCAACCTGACGGTACAGCTGTAAGGGTATGCTTTGCCGACCCCCCCCCCCCCCCGCCGTTTCGGTCATAACTACCTGAGTGCTCAAGGATGACTTTTCGAGCTCCGTGGATGTATTCTCAGATTTTAGGCAAATCTAACGAAATGAAATGAGAACAGCCATGAAATCAAACCCATTGGGCGTGCTGGCACCGACGACTCATCGCCCTGTCGGACAACATTCCCCGCTGCCTTATCTTGAGTAAACACATGTCATGGAACCACTAGTTGACACCATAATCCCCCTCTTGAGTGACGTGTCTAGAAGCCATGGGGCTTGTACATAGTCACAATATCTGGTCACTTCCAAGGTTGGCTGACACCGTTTGGGGAAGACTTGAAGACGAGAGTTCAGCGGTTCGGTTCAACATTCTAACTGTCGCAAGCGAGTCAGACTGTCAGTGACATCTGACCGTGCCCGTAGTGGATCACGGTGGATTCTTAAGGGTCCAGGGGTCCCCAGGGTTGACGTACGTGACACCTGCAGCCCTGGGGGTGAGGCTACCTATTCCCTATTCAGGATAACCCAGATGCCTACCATGATATCACTGCACACACGGTGGAAAAGATCGGCACGCCAGCCAACACCATATACTTAGGTACCAAGGCATATATCAATATACACCACCAGCACCCATCCACAGTACAGCCTGTTAGACAAACTCCCCATTCCTTGCTTTTCTTCCCAGCTCCAATCCGGATAGACACATCATCGGAAATGGTAGGCGAGACTCCCAAACGCCGCGGCCGTCCTCCCAGTAAGCCAAAGGAGAACGACGACCAGGAGAAAACAACTGTTCAGCCAGCCAAACGCCGTGGCCGCCCACCCAAGCCCAAACAACAAGCCGACGATGACGCCCAGCAAGGCAGCGCAACTCCTAAGCGCGGCCGTGGACGTCCACCAAAGACCAAGAATGAGGCAGTAGCGGCGTCGACTGTGAAGGCCAAGAGTACCAAGGTGGCCAGCGAGGCCCCTGCTATCGCCGCCAAGACAGCCCCCAGACCCCGTGGTCGTCCTCGAAAATCTGAAACCGGAACTGCGAGTGCGAAGGCAAAAAAGGAGACTGCGAAAGCCCCCACAAAAGCATACTCGACGATCGTGGGGGGGTACGCCGTTGCCTGTGAGGCTATATCGGGGGAGTGGCCCGATAAAGGCGAGGATTTCGACCTTGACATCTTTGAATCTAGTACTCCCGGTGTCTACGAGGGATCTTTCGACTTTGGCATCCTGGAGGGCGCGATGGTTCTGTCTAGTGATGAGACACTTCTTGACAAGTACGTTGAGAAGCTGGATACCAATGAGGACGACGGGTACTCCGACGAGGACGAGGACGGCGATGATGAAGATGACGACGATGAGGACGAGCCGACCGTCACCGGCAAGAAGAGGAAGGTCACCAAGACCCCCGCCCGCGGACGAACAGCCAAGAAGGTAAAGAAGGCTCCCAGTCCGGGTCTTGGTTTCCACATCCTCTGGCGCGGCCGTGACACGAGCGAAGGAGAGGTCCATTTCAAGCCCGGGCAGGGCATGATCAAGTTCACCAACAAGCACTACACCAAGTTCGCCGGAAAAGTTGACCTTCCTTCTGTTGGGAAAGATGTCGAGTTTACCGGCGAGAAGGTCACTGACAGGCCCAATGCGCGCGGCAGCTCCTGGAACAAATACTCCGAGGCAGAGTATGAGCGCGCCAATACCAGCAGGTGGCATTAGTCTAATAATGGAGCAACTTGTTTGTGGGGTGTAACGGGGTCTGATGCGCATGACGACAATATGAGGAACTCGAGATCGGGGGGTGGGGGACGTTTCAGCTGATTTTGCCTTTGCGGCACGCCAACAAAAGTCCTCATCAGTGCTTGGCGACTTCCAAGGTCACATTTGACGAACACCAGAAGGTGCCTTTGTTGTGGAGCAGGCGACAGGATCCTTCAAATTGTTTACGATTAGGCGCTTTATGATGTAGTCCTCCAAGAGCAGCTGCCGTTATGATCCCTGAACCCCATTAAAAAGAAGCACAGCCGATGAGTGATATCAAGTCGGAAAGTCGAGCTGCTGTCCCGGAGGCATCTCCACGTTCAACCAGTTTTTGTCATCCGTTCTAGTCTTCTCCTGAATCAACTGCATCTCCCTCACCGCACAGATCAATCCACTCCGCCCCTTGCGGTTTACCAGTTCCCATTGGTTATTGAGCTTGTCCCATCTCTCCTCGACAAATTCCTGGCCCTCCTGAACCGTACGGTACGGGTTGTTCCTGGGCAGTCCCACGAAGTAGCTTATAATTCGTTGGGGGATGGGAAATAACCTCTCCCATCTCCTGACGATGGGCAACCACCGCAGCGTGGACTCCTCATACGCGACACGAACGTACGGGTTGATAAAGACGCCCTGCTCCCTTGCCTTGTCCTTCTTGGCAGCCGTGGAGACGTCCGCCAAGAACAGGCAGCACTCACAGGCGTCGAAAAAGACTTCGGGCTCGTGCCTGAACCGCACGGGCGCTTGGATTGGCGCTGGCTTGTCCGGGTCGATGGTGTGTGCCCCAATTGCCTGGAAGTCTGGTGTGGGGAGGCCCTTGTTCAAGTTTTGGACATACTTTGCCTGCATGGCCACCATGCCGCTCCAGCACGATGTGGCCCGCACGGCGTCCGTCTGTGCAAGCATATCCGCCCTGGAAAGCCCATTTCCCGCTGTTGAGAATATAGGGAAAATCGGCAGGCCATTGGAATAGCCCTCTGCGTCACGCTGGGCATACAGATCGTAGAACAGAAATGGGTTGTTGTAGTCCAGTCCACAGACGGACAAGTAATGCGAACGTCCGTCCGGCCCCAGGTTCGTATTGAACAGCAACTGCGCTGCATCAACAGGGTTGAAGGCTATGTCATTTACAAACAGCACTTTGTCGAACGGTTTCACCCCTATCTCCTCCCGGAACTTGTCCAGCGGCCTCAGCGCTCGGTTGCGCATCTCAGATAGGTACGACAGCCGCTTCATACGCTCGGTGCCATCAGGCATGGTGATGTTCGCAAAATCGGTCAGCGGCACATGTGCGTCGTAAACGATCTCGTGCTTGCATGGCACCTTTTTCTCGAAATCCTCCAGTGCCGCCGCACCTCCTGGGCTGTCGTTCTCGTAGATGCTCAAGAACGTATTTTCCGGACCAAGCATCTGTATCAACTCGAGTATGGCCCCGCCCCATTTCCCGCCCGCCAAATGCCCCGCCTTGTCATACAGGCTGACGGATATAAAGACCTTCTCGTTGAACTTGTTCGCGCACCCCGGCAGGGCGTCTGGTGCTTCGCATCGTGATTTCAGCTCACGGTAGTGTGGGGGGAGTCGTGTGTAGGATGGCGCGAGTATGGGTGTTATGATGAGGAGGACGATGAGTGATATTAGAGTATATTTCACGACCAGGACCAGTGCCTGCACCGGATTCCGGAAAATGGTGCGCCGTATTGTGCGCGGTCGGGACCGCAACCATAAATTTAACCGATGAGGGAATCGCTTGTATGTCGTCGGTCGCTCGAGAACTATTTCGCCGTGTCCATCATCGCTCGAGATACCATCAAAGGAGCTGGGTCTAAGGAAGGCGACGCGTTCCTCTTGCGAAGAACGGGGGTTCATATCGGCCGGGCGACGTCGCAGTCGTGGTCCCAACGAGGAAGGCGACCGCCACAGGCTATCAGCTCTATTGTTGGATACTGCCGTCTGATGGAAGGCTGGCTACGAGGTTCCTCATCGCAACAAAATGAGTAGAGAGAGCCGTGCAATGTGGTATCGAAACTGTCTTGTTGGTGAGGAAAATGGGCGAAAGGGAGAAATGCGGTTCTGTTAAAGACGGCCCCAGAATTACATCTTAGCTCGGCTGCGATCCGAATAGCTGCAGGGGTCCAGAACCACCGCACCCTGCCGGGATGATGATAAAATGCATCCTTGCGTGCCTAATATCTGTCTCATTATGTAAGCTACAGCTTAAATGCCGACCTCACGTCTTGATTTCACCCTAGGAACCTCCTTCTTAGCGACGACTATGCTGCTGCCCAGATGTTCTGCACTTTTGTGACATTGATTCTGACACAACTATCAAATTTAGAAACATCCCACGGCCTTGATGTGCTCCGATTCTTCAGTTCTGCAGGCTGACAACATCCGCTCCCCAAAGCGAGCCACCGTTCTCCTGAGCTCCTGCGCATTGCCACCCGTCTGCCTCGATCCTTGTCCATCGTTTTGAGGCACCAGCAATTCTTCCGCTCTGAGTCCAACTATGATCATCCACATCATCCAACATTCCGTACAGCTGCGTACCTGCCTTGGTGCCCCTGATACATCCAGTCATGGCACTTGCTGACGTTGCGACATCATGTTCTCTCATAATTCCGGCCAACCTACATCACCAACCCACCCAATGATGATGTGGCCGTTAAAATCGTCATAGTCTTTTAGAGTTCTTGAATCAATGCACGAGGCGTCGACGTCCTTCTTTACATACACCAATGTTGTTCGTCTGGCGACGGGCTCATCTCAAAGATGGCACTCATTGTGAAACACTGGACTGAGCAGACGAGCTGAATTCCACTTAGCCAAAGCATTGGAAACGTGCGACCGAATGTCAGTCATTCTGGGAAGGGCATGGTGTACTTACCCTGTCGTACGACTGAGCTCGTCCCTGATCTTTGATACGGCTCGGTCCAGAGCCTTGGATTCTGCACGTGTCTTCAAAGCCTTCCACCCGCACTTTCTCATATCTTTCAGCTCCTTCCCAAGTATCTTGATGTCTCTTGGGACACCTGGAGCGCTCACTCTGGCGTCGATACGTTCGAAATGGCCGCTCATCTCCTCTGAGGTCCTCTTTCCTCCCTCGATTGTGGCGCCCACTATTCTCAGTAGCTGGTACACAGCCACGAACTCGGCCATCCCAACCGGAGATTCACTCCCCAGGAGCCTCCGGAGCAGAAGATGCACTTGATGTATGTCGAACATTCTGTATTTGACCATCTGCCCGATGAAGGATGAGAGACCCAGTGCGAAATGAGCAAGATCGATTTGCATGCTGCCATTCTTGCCATGTCTCCAGTCTCCCCAGCACCTCTGCCAAAAGTAGCTCGACACAGGACCTTTATAGCTCCCACTCTTACCGGCCCATTGACTCGGCATGCTCTCGTGGATTTCCGGGGGGGTGTGACTCTGAAGGTACTTGGCAAAACGAGCGTAAATGGCGGCTCTACATGGATCGCGACAGGCTGATTCGTACATAACCCGAAGAGTTTGTTTCAAGGCTTTCGCAGACCCCAAGGCGACTTCCATAATCTCTGGGGCAATGCTATCATAATTAGCGGGCAACAGTATGTCAAGTTTTTCTTGAATCTCTCGGTGTACGACCACGATGTCGAGATGGTTTTCTGAAGCGTCGAAGCCGACGCCGGCTTCGAAATTGGTAGAAGTTTCGGGCGTTGGATCATCGGATGCGGTGTCTTGAAAGAGTGGCTCCCAGTTGGAAATGTTCTCCTGGACGAGGTTTCGCACGAAGTCCTTCAAACGGTCCTCGAGTTTCTCGATCGTGTCATCCAGTATTCCCTCCGTAGCCAGGTCTTGACGAAGTCTCTCCCATACCCCATGACTCCTTGATACAGGAACGCCTATGAAGTCTCCGTTGTGGGGGCTGTCGACTATGTTGTTGCAGGACGTCATTTGGAAAGACTTTTTGCTTTTAAGAAGTTCATTTGCAAATATGTTGGTCCAGGCGAGCTCCCTGGCGATATCGATGCGGCGCTCGAGTTCGTAGACATTGTCGGATGCAGCCTTGATCCATTCCTCCCAGGCTTGAAAACACTCCTGACCCTCCCGCACAACAGCTGACCAGCATGGAAGTATATAGGTGAGATACGATAGAATTTCGCAAATTCCATCAAAAGGATTGGAGGCAACGTCGAGAACGAGGGCCCGATCAGCTTCCTTGCTGTTGAGCATCCAACCGCTGGACCTTCTGTAGAGATCGTATACAAAATGCAATTCGTTCAGACAGGTAGCGCACCTTTTCGAAATGGCACGCACACTATTTCTTTTTTGGACACTGATGTTTCCGATCAGTTCAGAGCCGTGGTCAATTTTCTTCTGGGTAGACAGGATGCAGGCAAGAAAGTCCTTCGCATTGCGTTGCAGTTCTCTCAGTCGAGGGACCGAGTTGAGGCGGTCAACAAACTCCAGGCCATGTAACTCGCAGACTCGAAGGTGTTCCATGTCCATTCCTGAAGACATAATGTCAGGGCTGATGGCCTTGTGATCTTGCGATGGAGAGGTAGCCGTGAGAAATTTCCAGACGCCGCCAAGAGCCTGCATATTGAGGTTGGGAGTAGACCTCGGGAAGAGCGGGAAGATGTTTTGAAACCCAAACAGGCTTTGCTGAATTGCTTTTATCTCATGGCGTCCTGGATGTTGAACGAAGTTTGCGGTTTTGTTTCGTTGGGGGCTTAAAGCAAACAGGTGCCTAGGTACTTTGATTACCTAGGTAGTATATGCTAAGAAACTACAGGGCAGTCACTTGTTCATAACCCTGGGAAGGCGCTTAGTCGCTTCTCTACTTCCAATACTTGAAGTTTGCAGGGTAGCGGTCCAAAACGTAATGCCACAGGCTTGCACAGCTGGCACAGGAAGGGCGAGTACCCTGAATTCATAGCTGTCGTCAAATTTGAATATCATGGCACAGGTCACTCGTTAGTTGAAATCCCTGATTATTCAAGAAAAAGACCTGGGATGTCAGAAAGCGCTATATATATATATATATGATATCAATATGTAATTTCTTCATCAACGTTATTACAATTCTAGGCTTTGCAGCATTGTATGTATGTAATAGTCCTCGGAACTTTCCCCAACAACTTCACCCAACCAAGATGCATGCCTCATCCGCATGCACACACTCAAGTTATGTAGAATACCTAGGTACCTACTTAAGTATGTACTCAATCAGATCTGCATTCATAAGCTCTGAGGACTTGACGTACTGAAGTAGATCCTGGGAGCCCAGAATTGAACATGACCCCTTAGCACCAACCCAACATTTTGCCCGCATTCAGTGTTTTTGCGTTCACCTCCTGTAATTGACTCAGAAATTATAGCGGAAAATGTACAAGGCGGGAAAGGTAGACAGCTAAATATCAAGCAAGCCCGACTTGCGAAGAAAATGGTTACGGAACACCAAGAAGTCAACTCCATAGGGCGTGCCGCATACGGTGTAAAACAAAACCCTGCACGCATACTCTATGTCTCATATTTAGACGAATCGCCGGCACAATACGTGATATTCTTACCTAGGGTGTGCGACGTGACATCCTTCTACAGGTTGAAGCAATTTGGTTTCCCAATGTCAATCAATTGATCTTCACCGAAGCCGAAGACCGG
Source organism: Cytospora piceicola (assembly GCA_023375675.1). Classification (NCBI taxonomy): domain Eukaryota; kingdom Fungi; phylum Ascomycota; class Sordariomycetes; order Diaporthales; family Cytosporaceae; genus Cytospora; species Cytospora piceicola. The sequence goes on along the minus strand of JALQBC010000037.1, from coordinate 119,240 downwards.
GATCATCCACACCCCCGCAAGATGTCACCTTCTCCAGGTGATAGAAAAGATACCCCTGTTCTGAATGTTTTCTATGCAGATTTTGCCTCTTATCCGAATCCAATCAGGTAGATTAAAGCCATGCGAGCTCGGAACGAAGCTGTCTAGATGTAACCACGCACGCGTAGTGTAACAACATTGAATGGATGAAATCGACCACGAGATAGTGGATAGGTACCCCAATTCACATTACCAGCATTGACATCTGGAGCAACCCCTCAAGATCTCACCCACGTTATGAATATTCTGGTTTGTAGCTCCACGCGATATCGCCTGCTAAACCTGTTAGTGAAGACAAGACACGGGGCGAGGGGTGGTTCAGACAGGCAGCTAGCTGGGATCTCGTTTATGCGAATACAAATCTCCTTGGTCAGGACAGCTCTTGAACTTCGACATCGACTACGAATGTTACTAGAGGAATTCTATACAGATCAATATCATGGCAGTCCACTAGTGTAAATCAGGTACTGGAAGTGTACTGGAAGTCATTTGTATTTCTTGCCCCTGAAGACATCCATCCGTGTGTACCTAGGTACCTAAGTACGGTGTACCTCTTACGTTACTGTCCCAAAAGGCTTAGCGGCCTGGCTGTTAAGTTGCGCCACTTGTGTAAATTAGCGGTCCCCAGTGCCCATAGCCCAAAGCCAAATGACTGGGGGGCATGTGCATGCCGCATGTACGACGCATTCCGGTACCCAAAGCATCAGCCTCAACCTTCAACTTCAAACTTGATCACAATAGCAGCCCACCACAGCCTAAGTTGAACTACAACATCTTCCGGTCCTCAAGCCTTTGTTCTCGAGTATTTCTGATCAACAGTTACGCCCTCTGTGCCTCGCCTTTCCGATACTCTGCAGCATCTATTAGGACCCGACAGGATAGGAGAGCGACCGGATGGGCTCGACAACATGTCAGCACCTGGCATAAGCCGCGCGGAGCGGTTCGAGGACGAGAAGCGACGCATTATCGACAGTTGCTTCAGCAAGCGTGACGACGACGGTTCAGGTATGTCGCTGTTAACGTCCGCGTCCACGTCCAAGTCCACAGCCCAATTATCTACCTGAGCTCGAGCTCCCATGCTGACGCTTGCCCTTGACCGACGATAGTACTTGAAACGTATATAACACACCTTAGAATCCTCGAATTCTCGTCCCATCCGACCAGTCCCCCGCCGCCACACGTCAAAACATCACAGTCAGAAAAGCCTCGAGTCATTATCGTCGCCGTTAGGAAGTCTGGTCGTGTACGAGTACACAAGACAAAAGAGAACGTCAATGGCACTTTTTCGATTGGAAAGACATGGAACCTCGATGACCTCGCCGCCATAGAGTCCTACACAGGGCCCAACGTCTCTCCCGACTTTCGCCAATGGGCTGGGGACACTGGTTTTCTGGTCACCATTGGCAAACCATATTACTGGCAAGCACAGACCGATAAGGAGAAGAAATTCTTCATTGCCAGCCTGATCAAGATTTATGGCAAGTACACCGGTGGCCGGGTGCCTGCCTTGTCCAACTTCGACCAGCGCGAGCTTGACCAGGTCCTCGGAGGCGTTGCGCGACGAGCTGCGCCGAGCCAACCTACTCCCAACCTCCCGACGCCAACCTCTGCCCGACCGTCTGCATCTCCTGGCAGACCGCCGCTGCCCCCGCTATCTCCAGGCCGTCCGCCTCTTCCCCTTTCCTCGAGCCAGCCTTTGAGCTCACAGTCCGCATACGATGGCACCGCAAGCTCAGATTACGCACGAACCCCTTCGCGGGGCCCTATGCCACCAAATGGCAACTCGTCACCATCATCGAGGCCTAGCTTCGACTCGAATCGGAATATGCCGGCATCGAGGCCTAGCTTCGATTCAAATCGTAACTTGCGGAGCCAAGATGCGCCTCTGAGGCAGCGCCTGGCTGCCAACAACAAGAGCCAGGATTCCGTGGCCACTTCGTTCAGAAGTGCAGATGATGGTCTACGACCACGGTCTCGAGGGAGACCAAATGGAGCACCGCCATCTAACAACACGCCGGACCTGCCTCCGCCGGCTCTTGCACCACCCTTTGCTCCAACACCTAGTTCTAGACCCCCTACAGCCACCGAGGGCCGTCTGCCACCTTTTGCTCCTTCAGCACCCTTTGCCCCGACGCCAAACTCTAGACCATCTACTGCCAATGAAGGCCGCCCACCACCCTTCGCTCCTTCAACGCCTAATTCAAGACCACCTACAGCCACCGAAGGCCGCCCACCGGAGAGGAAACGTCCGCCCATGGACCCATCAAGGCCCGTGGGACTTCCACCAGACAACGGCTTAGTGCCTGCCCCTCTGATTAAAACCAACTTGCGCCGTGTGCCATCGAGGGAAATCATCGAGCCGAGCACGCCCGTTGTGCCGCCACCTAGGAACGCTGAGCGGATGTCACCGAGGAAGCCTTCACTGGTGTCTCGCCCAGCAGTAGCACCACAAATAGACGAGATTGCTACCAGACCGGTCGATCCTCCTCAACCTCCTCAACCTCCCCAGCCTCTCCCACCACTCGACACCGCACCCCCGCCTCTCGCACTCTCCACCAATGGCGCTCATCCCGAGAGCCCATCCGTACCAGTTTCCGCTTCAACCCAGGCCGAGACTCCGACTGACTCACCTTTGTCACCCGACGAAGAGCACCGACCTGGTCTGGGGCCAATGATCAGAAAGAAACAGTCTGGTAATAAACTGGCAGGAGCTTTGTGGAAAGCAGCAGCAGCATCTACCGCGTTCAAGCCTCGTGCTGGAGGAGCAGGCGCGAAGCTGCTCCAGGCTGCTAAAGAACAGAGCAATGAGCCCGATGGAATAACCGCTGTCGTTCCCGCGCCTCCAAGGCCCAAATCCCCCGAGAAGCCACCGGAGCCAGCGCCAGAGGTCAAGGTATTGAAGGCAGACCCCGTTCCACCTGTAGGGGCGACAGTGCCAACCCCTGAGGCCAAGGAAGCGCTTGAACCAGAGCCTCAAGATGATCGCAAACGATCGGTTGTTGTCGGTAATGACCTGAGGTACCTGACAACACTTGGCGTTGACCCGTCGATGTTGGATAACAAGGCCTCCCAATTTACTGAATGGCTGGACTTTTTCTCTTGGGTACCGGGTGATAAGATGCGGTCATTGAATTCCGACGAAATGAAAATAGATATGGAACGCGAGCTCAATAAGGCACAAGCAGGTGGATGGCTAGCTCGGTTCCAAGAGGAAGATGAGCGGGTGGACGCTATCAAGAAGGGGATCGACTCGGCAATTGACGAGTGTGAGGAGCTGGATAATCTCCTGACTCTGTACACTGTCGAACTTTCTGTAAGTCTACCTGTCCCGCACACAGCCAATGGGAACTACTCTAACTTCCGTCTCAGACCCTCCAAGATGACATCGCCTATATCGAAGCACAAGGGCAAGGTCTGCAGGTGCAGGCTGCGAACCAAAAACTGCTCAAGAGAGAACTCGAGTCTCTGTTGGAGACTTGTGCCATCACGGCGAACGACCTACAGGCCCTGTCGATTGCACCTTTGGAAAATGCGTCTGGCGTTGAGGAAGTCGAAGCCGCCCTTGTTACTCTTTACAAGGCTATGAACAAAATCGATCCCAGCATGGGTAATGCCGATGCAGTGAAGACCGGGGATGCGAGCAGCGAACAAGCTATAGACTTTAACGGCGACTACGCGCAGATGCGGGTCGTCCAGGAGAAGAAACAGATGTATCTACAAGAAAGCGCCATGTTCTTGCAGCGGCTAGTCGAGTTCATGGCCAAGGAGTTCAATGTCGCATACGAGGAGGTTAGGAGAGCCATGAAGGGCGCGCTGAATAAGAAAGCCGACCCACAAAACCATGATGCTGGCCGGGACATACTCTGGAAATACGACCCGCTGATGCTGTATGCGAGGGACTCAGACCTTGATAACTGGAACCGATTGATACAGTTGTATCAGGATACGGCTCATCCGACTTACAAGATGGAGTTCCGGGACGCCTTGGATACGTGGAAAAGGAATGCCAGGAAACCTACCGGGGAAGAGGCTCTTTTGTTCTCGACAGGAGACGAGAAGAAGGAGGAAGGCCTCGCGACGGCTGCTCGGAAGCTTACAGTGAAGCGTAGTCAGACACTCGCAAGAATCCGATCACCGCTCGGAGACGGCACCAACAACCGATCGTCCACCCACAGCTCCTTCGAAATGTCACGAAACTCACCTTACGAGATATTCGCAAGTATCCTCGACGAGCTGCTGCCGTTAGTGGAAATGGAACAGAATTTCATCATCGATTTCTTCCATGCAACAACTATGGAGCAGATCGACTTCCCGGATGCTGTCGCGGCGGTCAATCCTCGCGATCGGAGGGGCAATGGCCTTAAGAGGCACAGGCTCATGGAACCGGATCGAGACCTGGCGCGCAGGGTGACGCGGTCGATGGAGGTCATCTTCCCGTTCCTGGAGAGGGATCTGGGCAACCTGGTTGACTGGGTCCTGTCCCAAAGTCCACTGTAAGTTCTCAGCATTACCACTTGCAATTTAGTAGAAGCTATAACTGACACACTTCACAGACAAGGTGTAGGAGTCATGGCAGTTCTAGAGCGAAAGCTTGCGGACATCCAACAGTCCAATCAAGACTTCCTTAACAGTGCGCTGCAAAAGGTTCATGGCAACCTGTTGGTAAAGTTCGGGAAATTCGTCGAGGAGCAGATCCGCGCCATCGAAGAAACCAAGGTCAAGATCAACAAACGGAAGGGTGTCATCACTTTCATGCGCGTGTTCCCGACTTTCAGCATGGCTGTAGAGAACATGCTCGTCGGGATCGACCCGAACCTCAATGTTCGCCGTACCATCGACGGCGAGTATGATCGCCTTCTCAAATCCATGTTCGACTCGCTCAAGGTCATTGCCCGTGAGAACCCTGCCGTCGGCGTTGCTGCAGCCGGATCCGTGGCGGACCCGGAGGACAAGGAGGCTCTCAACTACCACATTCTGCTGATCGAGAACATGAACCACTACATCGAAGAAGTGGAGACGCGCGACCTCCTGACCCTCGGAAAGTGGAAAGCAAACGCCCAGGCCGAGTTCAACGAGCACATGAGCCGCTACTTGGACGCAGTGATGCGCCGGCCCCTCGGCAAGCTCCTCGAGACTCTGGAGAACATCGAGGGCCAACTCAAGTCCGGCAAGACAGCCAGCGCGGTCGCCTCGCAGCCGTCCAACAGCAAGGCGACATTCGACAAGGTATTACTGCACTACGATGCGCGCGAGGTGAAGAAGGGCATCGAGTCGCTGAGGAAGAGAGTTGAGAAGCATTTCGATGAGAACCACGCCCTGGCAATGACCGTGACGAAGGCGTGCGAGAGATACTATGTTGAGGTTGAGCAGAGGATCGGGCGGATCGTCACGGAGCTGTATGGTGGTGACGTCTTGGCTGAGTGGCCGAGGCTGGAAGTTAAGAATGCGTTTAGGTGAGGTGAGGACCCTTGAGGTGATAGGGAGGCGATGCTCACTCATGGGTGCTTGGAAGCGATACCATATTATAATTATTATTTACCTGGGGATTGAAATAAAAAAAACGAGGGCATTTATTTGTCCGACTCAAATCCTGTTCTACTTGGTGATACTTATAGAGCCTCGTTTGGATAACCATATCACGGCGTGTTTTCCCTATTCACGAAGCTGCCGTCCGTCCGTCCCCAGGGTATTCCTGCCTCATCAGAGCAACGTCACTGGACGCCGTCATCTCTTTACCATGATGTGTGGCTGCGTCTCCGTCCTAGCACCGGGGATGGTTATCCAAATGAGGCTCTAATTGTTTCTTGAATTGCCCCTTGAATAGCAATTTGGGGATCCCATCTCAGGCTTGTTGCTTCGGAATTCGCGGAACTACAAAGCTGACAACGCTCTGACAGAGGCCGCAAGACCGGGTTACGCGTCCCGGATTTGGATCCTTGAGTACTTGCTGAAGTACATATGCATGCATGTATGCACGTCTGACACCCATCAACCTTTGTTCACCCACACCGAAGTGGAAATAAATAATCCGACCCTGTCGGCCCGTCAACTCCCACACCTGGTTTACATAGGGGCGTCTTCTGTCCCTCTGGGCAGCTAGCCCATATCCTCATGTGGAGGGAGTGAGTGTTTAGGATCTTGAATGATTATGCTCAGGCTCATTACACGTCAACGGTGGTCAATATGTCTCATGACGATGATTACTTGGACTACTGGGGAAACGTGGGTATTACGAGGGTGAGCTACAATAGGGGCGTGATATTATCTCATGCAATTGGATGGTATGATTGGGCAGGCTACTAGTGATCAGCGGTCGCTCGATGACCTTGTCATGGAGCTGTATAGACAGACTGCGGAGAGTTATGAGGCCAAGATCAGAGGAGACTTGATCATCCCATCGAGGGATGGCTTGGGGCGGTACGAACTCAGACTTGTGGAGAAGAATTGGTATCGGATTGAGCTCGGCTTTCATCCGAAGTCGATGAGATTGTTCAGGTTCCAGGGCCTGGTGGCCGGGTAGAATGCCAACATTGAACAAGGCTGGTGTCATTGAGGGGACGTTGTTGCCAACATTTGAAGGAGTGCATGGTATTTCAACTTGCGGGTCAATTAGGGGCGCCAACGGAAAGGACTGTACTGAGAGATGGGGAGGAAGTGGAATTGGAATGGCGGCCAAGAGGCGAGGGGGTCGAGGCTTATGGGTTGGCTGAGATTGGTAGTGATCAGGCTCTTGACGAGTTATAAGTGAGTGGGACAACCGAGGTAGTAATAGGGCCTGTATAGCCATCATATGTTTCAGCCTTCCTACATATATTTCCCCATGATGTCCTTTAACTGAGCCAGGTCGATCGCATCGACCTTGCGCCCCTTGTGTCCCACCGTTGTCTCGGCCATACATATGGCGTTATAGATGGCCTCCTCTGTAGCATCTGCTGCAGCCTCGAACAACCCATTGATAGTCACATCATCCGTCAAATCCACACTAAACACTCTTGGTTTGAACTTGTCCACTCCCGCGGCCGCATTCAGATTCGGGAACTTGTTCGCCGTCGAGAAGGCGAGGAAGATGTCTCCTGAGGTGTTGTGGCCGTAGCCTCCCACCCTGGCCAGCCCGACCGTCGCTCTCTTGGCGATCCGCTGGAGCTGGGTCGCGTGCAGAGGAGCATCGGTGGCCAGGACGACGATGATGCTCCCATCTTTCTCATCCTTGGCTTCTTGGATCTGAGCCTGCTGGGCCAATGCAGCCTCGTCTCCTTCCTTCTCCCTGTGCTCCATGATGATCCTACCGACGGGCACACCAGCCACGCGGAAGTCTCTGAGCTGACCGTAGTTTGCCTGGACGAGGGCCCCGATGGTATAATCCCTCGGCTGCGCGTTTCCCTCCGCATCGGCCAGCCCCAATCCACTCACAACCCTACTACTCGTCCCCGTGCCGCCCTTGAACCCCTGGCACATCATGCCCGTGCCACCGCCCGTGCAGCCCTCCTGCGTCAGGTCGGCGGTGGCCCCGTCGATACCCTTGCCTACCATCTCCGGCTTCACGGCGAAGCGGGTGACATCGCTCAGGTGGCGATCGAGCGTCTCGGCCACAACGGGCAACAGCATCCAGTCCACGGACCCATCCCCTTTGCTGTGATGCTTGATGGCGTGGTCCAAGATGCCACGGTATGCATCGCCCACGGAGAAGGTGTTGGTCAGCACGATGGGCGACTGGAGCAGGCCCGACTCCTGGATCCAGAGGGCGCCGGTCATCTCGCCTGCGCCGTTGAAGCGGAAGATCCCCGCGGGGAAGGCATGGTTGAACCAGTCCTTGTGCGGCAGGATGACGGTGAGGCCGGTGTTTATGGAGGGGTCGGAGGGGGGCTGGAGAGTGGTGGTGTGCGTCAGGACGCCCTTCACGTCGGTTATGCCATTGAGCGGACCGGTGGGCCAGTTGCCGAGTTTGATGTTGGGGAGAAGTTGGCGTAACCGTTGGCGTGGCTGGGAGGAGGAGGAATAAGATGTTGATGTGGCCATGTTTGGTGAGAAGACCAGACTTGAGGGTACATGCCTGAGACCCTTGATGTTTTCACTGTTTCTGCTTACGACTTAGGGGTCTTTATATGAGATGAAAATAGAACTATTCTTGTTCTGTGACATCTGGACGCGTCACGATGAGTATAAGCCGGCATAGCAACGGAGCATGATGCCATCCAGACGGGAAGATTAGAGTTATAGTATACTCACTATGGTTCATTATGAGCCATCTGATCCAACTCCGAATCCGGATCCGGATCCTGGCTCCGGCTCCTGGCTCCGGCTCCGGCCCACTGTCCTTCCTGGCTGGTAGACAGACATGGTCAGTCTCCGAGCAGGCCAGTCTTTACCCAACTTAGTAAACAACATGCTTTAAGTTTCCGATAGAGTGAACCCAACCAGATTCGAGATCTCACTTGCATCGAACCATACCTCGACGCCTTTTATATCCTCTCACGGATATAAACAGAGATCGAGCACGCAATGCGGCTTTCCCCGTCTTCAACCCCGCATTCCTTTCTTTCCCCCACAAAACCCTAACTTCTTTCCAGAAGTCTAAGACGTAATGCCATGCAACATGCCGATCCGAGCAAGTATACCCAGTACTGTGTGTGTGGTGATTCCGTTGCTCCGTCTTCCCCAAAGTACCCGGGGGATTTGCCGGTCTCGTGAGGGGTGAACAGACATTGCAATAATAGCCAGCCATGGCTTGATTGACTCTGCGGCCGTTGGGCATTGGCCTCGTCATCTGACTCTTGTCTTGTTATGAAATTCCAGAATTATAGTCCATCATGACACCCTCCGTGAGAGTTATTCCAAGTGTAGGTGATACATGTAACCAACCCGCTGGTATCAGCTTGACCTGGATGCTGAATAGACACTTCCCTGACAGACCGCCACGAGAGCAGTCAACTTGCTCCGGGCCGTTCAGTTCACCCACCCTCCTTCATGTCCATGCCACGCCAACCCAGGCCATCACCATAATCACCGCCATGGGCCACACTCTGCTGTGCGGCGCTACGCCACTCCCCATGATGACTCCCAGCTCAAGGAGTATGCATTCGAGTTGGCCGGGAGCGCTATCCGCTTTGGCCATGGCGCAACCCGCGAAGTCGGCATGGACCTGAAGAACATGGGATCCAAGCGTGTCTGCGTCGTTACCGATGAGACGGTGGATAAGTTGGCCGCCATGGAGCAGGTTCGTGAAGCTCTGACGCGGGAGGGTGTCAACTTTAGAGTATTCAACAAGACAAGGGTGGAACCCAAGGATAGCTCGTGAGTGCCAGCTCTCGACTCTCGACTCTCGACCTCGCCGCCAGTGTTGTTGTCTGACCCGCATCACAGCATCCGTGAAGCCATAGACTGGGCAAAGCCTTACAAGCCAGATGCCTTCTTGGCGGTCGGAGGAGGCTCGGTCATCGACACCGCCAAGCTCATGAACCTGTACACGACATACCCCGAAGCCGACTTCCTTGACTTTGTGAACGCACCTCTAGGCGGCGGCCTTCCCATCGAAAAGCGTCTGCAGCCCTTGGTCGCCGTCCCCACCACAGCAGGCACAGGGTCCGAGACCACGGGCACCGCCATCTTTGATCTGGTTTCCAAGAGGGCGAAGACCGGCATCGCGCACCGCAACCTCAAGCCCACGATCGGCATCTGTGACCCTCTCAACACCCGCACCATGCCCGCGGCCGTGAAGGCCAGCTCTGGTCTCGACGTCCTGTGTCACTCGCTGGAGAGCTGGACCGCCATTCCTTACAACGAGAGGACACCGAGGCCGTCAAACCCCATCCTGAGGCCTGCGTACCAAGGTGCCAATCCCATCAGCGACATCTTCTCGCTGCAGGCTTTACACGACTGTGTCAAGTACCTCCCCCGCGCTGTCAAGGACCCGGACGACATGGAGGCGCAGACCAAGATGCTTCTGGCCGCCACGTTGGCCGGCATCGGGTTTGGCAACGCCGGCGTGCACCTCTGCCACGGCATGTCATACCCCATCTCCGGGCAGAACCCCCAGGGGTACAGGCATGCCGGCTACAACGTCACCACGCCCATCATCCCGCACGGCGTCTCCGTCGCCGTCACGTCGCCCGCCGTGTTCAAGTTCACCGCGGCGTCGAACCCGGACCGGCACCTACAAGCCGCCGAGGCCTTCGGCGTCGACGTCAGCAACGTCAAGCGCGAGTCGGCCGGGGAGGTCCTCGCCGACGCCCTGAGGAGGTTCCTGGCGGACCTGGGCGATCAACCGGCTGGCTTGAAGCAGCTGGGCTTTGGGGCGGACCACATTGACGGTTTGGTGGAGGGCACGATCCCACAGGAGAGAGTGTTGATGCTGTCACCCAACTTGGCTAGGGACTTGGAGACTGAGAGGGAGCAGCTCAGGGGGTTGTTTGAGGAATCCATGGAGTATTGATCTTGGTCATCAAGACTCGTTTCTTGTCTTGAGGAATATCTTGAAAATAAGATATGGGCTTGGCGCATGATTCTACCAGGGGAAGAGAAGCTTAGAGGGCGAATAACCAAGTGCTTGGGTATATCTTTATCACCTGGACACATGATTACAAAAAAGATGAAAGTTCTGGATTTGTTGAACAGAGTCCACCAACTGCCAAGGGAATGTGTTAAGTCCTTTCTTCGTGTTCGTAGGTCAGCCGTACAGACAGGACTATCAATACCCCGGGAGATTTTCGCCTTTGCACCATAGCCATATCTTCTCGACTCTGTATAGCTTGGTCGAGCCACAGTCAGTTCGAACTAGTATCCTGGCCAGTGTTCTGGCCCATGAAGACAACGAGGATGGCCACATAACTTCCGAAGTCAGCTATATCTTAACTCCAGACGATTCGGACTCACGACTTACGCAGCGCAGGCACCGTAGATCTCATGTTTCTTGGCTCGAGTGCAAAGCGCGAGAACCCCCCCAAATACCAGTGTGCATCCTACCTGGAATCCCATCATCTTTGCCAGAACTTCTCCACTTATTCCTGCTCGGGACCACTCGTATAGAGGCACGAGCGGTGCCGAGAACAGAAGTAGCATAGTTATGATAAGGATCGTCATGACAAGAAAGTGAATTCGCGCAAGGGAATACAACACGATGGGACCGCCGCCAAGTCTTGTCAGCTCCTATGAAAGGCATTAGGAGATACCTAGCCCACTGAGTGAATGGCACTTACTCTGTTGGAGAATATCCACTATAACAGTACATATTAGTATACTGTCAGCAGCCCTGGAGATCATACTCTGTTGTCATAGAAGGGTACTCACGCTCAGTACACGGTTGTTGGCTCGTACCAGGAGCCGTAAGATTTGCCTGTCAAGCCATGCATCATCTCTCTCCGCCTTGAGGGTGATCAGATCAGCCGTATTGCCAATGTAGTTCTCGTGTCTGACCAATGGCTGTTCGTTCTGGAAGAAATTTTGAAGGCTCAACCTCCCGAACGTGGATGGCCGATCTAAAGCAGCAAGTTTACTGGATATGCAGAGTAGGTCTCCTGGTGTCGTTTTAGTTCATACTCGTCCTCTCGGGTTTCAAAAACTGACCATACTGCACCAACTTTTGTTGGATGCGAGCCAGCATCTCCTTTCTGCGCCCGCCACTGAGCTCATTCCCACAAAGATCGGAGGGATTGTTCACTCGGTCTTTCTCATCCATGCGCCATAGCTGCGTCTCGAGGGCCCGCAGCTCGTCTTGTAACTGTAGCAGGACTCGAGACTGCAGGTATCGGAATTCTCGGAAGATGTAAAAGTCGGGCGCAGACGCTGTGAGACGGGCTAGCATCGGATATCCCATTGGGGCGTCGGCAACTGTTGAAATATTAGTCTGACGGTCGAGGCGCAGGAAAGAACACACAGGATCCAGTCGAGACGACTTCACAGTTTCCTGATGTTGAAGGAGAGAACCCCCTGTTTTCTCTCAGATATGACACCATGAGACTTGACTTCCTATCTTCTTTCCTGCAGCCATTTTGTATCAAATGCTGTTGAATATCACGTACTATTGCATATTGAGTAGTCCAAGGGGTCACCATTGATATCGACATATGCGAACTCTCGTAATCTGATTCTGTTGCACATATATCTCAGTCGGCCAGTCGCGGTTGTGGGATTTCACCAATGGTGAGGACGAACGTTTCCGCCTATATTCAGGTTAGGTATCAGTCTCTACTCATGTGAGTACTGAGTAAATGGCTGCTGCAGTGATCACTCACAGTCTGAGACTGCTCCATCTTGTGTACGTATACAACCTTGGGTTCTGATTTCCTCGAGATTTGGGGCACGTAACACAGACAAACCAGGAAGGATTCGAAGAAATCGGGTCTTCAAATCTCAACAAGCGATCGAGTGTGGTGTGGGCATCTTATATGGTTTTGTGGTCCTGCTAACCGGCCATGGCCCGGCAAAGTGCATCGTGCTACCATACACAACGTGTGGCACACTTAAAAATAGAGAATAACCAGGAGCAAACATGCTTAGGTCAGGAGGAAGAGTCAAAAGTTGATCGGCAACAAAAGATAAGAATCTATTGGAGCGAAGATGCAAAGTTCGAACGCAAGACTATAGATCAACTTAGTCTCGGTTCCAGAGCAACACTCTGATATAAACAGGCTTCAAAGGTTCGGAACTTTGCATACTACTCAAGTCTAGAAGCCATATTGTAATCTCAGACGTAACCATTGCGGCTCTAGACAAAACCGATAACTGGGTTCGAGTGCTGTCAGACCCCAGTGTAAATACCCAAGTACTCAGCTAAGATAAGATTTGGGAACCTTGGATAAGTCTATAGGTATTCGTAATTATATAGGCAGGGCACAGATTGAGCTGGAAATTATAACGAGTCACTGGCATCATGCCATGCGATCAGGTAGCGCGTTCATGTGGTCTTACCATTGGTTTCGACAAAGAAATTCCTGGCTTTAAGGGTTTCAAGATGTTTCTTGACTTTCAAGTTTCTCATAGAACTGGTTACATTGTTTATTGAGGATTAATGTGTTCCAAAGGTAACCTGAAGCTCTTTCTCGAAGACATGATTCCAGTATACTAGAATGCATGCTTGGTGCCAATACTCAGGATGAAACATGGCCTTCGAAGTACCATCAGTGTCATGTATTGCAATCCGGGACAGCTCAACCTTTAGAACCCATTCATAGTGACTGTCCATAACAGGATTCGAGTGTCTCATTGATTTGAAAGTTTCATGCGCCTATAAGCCCTACTCTGAAACAATATAGGGGCTTCCAAGGTAGTCATTGTTGTCTAAGTATCGACAATGTACTTACGATGTGGGAATCGTGTCGACTCATCCGGAGTCTTCCACTCAATGTGCTCTCTATAATGTACAAGAGAAGCACTCACGTAGTGGACCTTTTTTAGCTCTATATAAATATTCCTATGAAATATAGGAGTAACAATGTGATTTTACCTACAACGAGGATCTATTCCCGCACATCGGACTATCAAATCTCATACTATTACAGAGAACACCACGAGACATGTGTGAAGCTGCAGCTGGTGTTAATAGGTCTCAGCATCCTGCCACTGTAAGTGTGCATATCTTGTTCACTGTCATTTATGTATAACTGATTGCTTGATAGGAGCGGTTGCAGGAAATCAAGAAAGGCAACTTTGTCATGCTCAGATCCGGCGACGAGATCAAGTGCCATCAGCATGGCAAGGACGACGGCAAATTGGTCCTTGTGGACGAGGCGCCCCCGATGCCCCAGAAAGACACAGATCCGTTCGAGGGCCGAGCCATAGAAGATGGGGGGAGATACGTGAAATGGGACAAAGTCGAGTTCTGCATGCGTTGCATATATGGGATAATGCCTTCGGTCTAGCCCGCTTGATGAGATTAAAACCTGATTAGACGATACCATCAACTATGACCTATCTTCTAACAATTCTTGGTGGTCACTGTGATCATCATGATGTAAAGGCTATAGTCATGGAGATATCCGCGTGAACCGTTCATTTCTCTACTTGTTTTGTTTATAACAAAGATTAGAGTGGTTTCCCTCTAATCTAGAGATACTCACAGTATCAGTTTAGTCTGTGTAAAGTGTTAAATTTTAGAGTGGGGTGAAATGAGTTAGAGTTTAACTTGTGTTATTTCCATCAGGTATGCATGTATTTCACAGGTCAAGAAAGTACACGACATTATAATGAGACGTGATTGTCATATCTCCCTAGTACATAAGTAAATAAAGACGCTATGAGACATATAGCAGAAGATCCAGAGAACACTCCTATATCTACCTGGGATACCGAACATTATATTATTGTTCTTAGAAGAGGCTAAGCCTATAGGATCCCCTTAAGCCGGAGACGTTTTGCCTAGCGTAGGCTAAGTGATAGCCAAGAATTTGTCGAGGTATACTAGTGGAACTAGTACCAATATACACACCTAAACGTCGTGCCTTGTCTATAATCGAGATTTCTAGATGTGGGAAAAGAATAGCTGGGCCGGCCTTTCTAAAGTTCCAGAAAGCCTCATCTGGACTATGGCCTTCATATAAACGCTCCGGTGGGCATCAGGAAGAAGAAAACTAAGGAAGCAGTTGATTTTCGTACAGAAGGCAGCTCATCTGATCCTAGGCCAACGATGCCGGCGCTGACAACCACCAGGCCGAGAATGCCGCGCAGACAACGCCCAGCTCAACAATGCTATCCCGGCCTCGTCGACAACGCCCAGGTCGAGAATACCGCCGCAGATAACCCCCAGGCCGAGAACGCCATCGTGGCAGGTTTGCATGAGACCGTTCGCATCCTCAAGGTGAACATCAGGGCTATGAGAAGAATGATTGAGGCAGACCGCACCCGCATTCATGCCCTTGAGCAGGCCGCTGGTTTGAGGGACGATGATGATGAGGGAAGTGATGATGAGGCCAATTCCCAGGCCCAGCAGGACGTCAACACCGACGATGCCACTTTCATGAGGGAAATTACCTCCAACATTCCTCAGATGGATGATGGACACAGCACTGAGATTGATTCAATCGGTCGCATCGAAAGCATTGGTCGCGTCGACCATGTCACTACCATCAGACGTCTCAAGTTTGATCTACTATGGTTGGCGTTTATGGTCGTCATGGTCGTCATGGTCGTCATGGTCGTCATGGTCGTGCTTGAAGGTTATGGCCAAAAAGTATTCGCGTCAACTGTACATTTCAGTACTCTTTCGTCCTTTACATAGGATAGAAACATATCGTGCTTGTCTAGAGAAATTTATACTGTCTATGTACAGCGCTCAATACGCGAAGTATGGTCTGCGTGAAGTGAACTGAGCTGGGAATTGAAATCGAGGGCTGTGTTTGCTCTAGGCCAGTTATTACCGCGTGCGGTAGAGAAGTACCCGACATCACAGCGAGTCCTAATTTAGGCTTTGTCCGTAATCGATTCTATAAAGGTCAGGATTGTCTCAGCAGTCATGGGAGGCGCTCCCACTTGGCAAGTTCGCAGCCGTCTTGCAAGCTGAAATAATCAGCTGAAATAATGGACCCCTCGCATCCGAAATACCGAGAATGAGGCTCTTCTGTTAGGGGCAAAGCCGAGACAGGAAGATAATGAATTCCCCCGACTCGAGCCCGGTCAGCGAAGTGCAAAATGGGATTTTAAATCATGGCCCAGTAACATTCCGAGCGATTCAGGTGAGCCGCGTTCTGTACGAACTTCAGCCGTTCCCCGGTTCCTTCATTGTGATGCTCATCGGATGATTTACACGAACGCCGTATTTGGTATGGCTTCTGGAACGTTGGAGAAGGCAGCCGAGCTGGTTTTGTCTCGCATCTGGAATCTAGATCATAGACCAGGCACGACTCGCTATCGACACATTATGTATGTAGAGCGTCAGGCCGTAATCGACTTCCAAACGCTTGGCTATCTCACTCGTCTCTCCAGCCCCGTCCAGGGACATCGAGCCATCTAAATGGGGGATCGGGTGGTGTGTGTCTGTTACCAGGGAATTGGGCATCTTGGTCGAGGTGTTGATGTCGTCTGCGTGCAATGGGTTCATGTAATCGTCATGGTCGTCCGTTTGCAGCTTCTCAAGGGCTCGGCGACGGCGCCGCTCGCTCTCTCGCCTAGCCTTGCCCCTGCGGGCTGCCTCGCTTTTCCTCCTCTTGGGCATCGTTGGGGTATTCGGCAGGTTTGGGTATTGTTGAAGTAATGTAGCTCAGGTTGGTGATCAACCGGATGGGAGGGTCGAAGAAGTGAGTCGTGGAAGTTGGGTTGGGTTGGTCGTTCTGTGTAGATAGAAAACAAGAAAAGGAAGGAGGGGCAGTTTCGAGGTGTGCCAATTCGTCTTCGTGCCAATTGGTCTTCGTGTTTTGACCCTTGCGATAAATTATTCTGGTGTCCCCTCTTGCAAAATTACTTTGTCCCCTTCGAAGATAAAATGGCCCGACAGATAAAATGGCCCAACACAAACACCGCCCGGTACACCGCCCGGTCGTCCCAAAACAAAGGTAGCAAAGCAACAACGCGTCTCTCTCTCCATTACCATTTCTCCATTACCATGATACACGCGCTCCCCTCATGTGATATTTTATCGGTATACCTTGTGGACATGTCGGCTATGGCTCACAACAAGCCCAGCACAAGGGCTCAAGCTCACCGTGGGCCGGCCTTGACCCATAACCATAGTGCGATAGTGAGTGTAGAGGTGGGATGGACAGCAACGCCGTCTCAAGTGGAATTGGGTGGGTTTCCTTAGTTCATTTGCTATGTCTCACGGCGTTATTGTATACCTACTTAAGTAGGTATGAAGAGCTGGGCAGGGGAATCGAGAATACGGAATCCCTGGCAATGAAGGAAGGAGACCCGATCGTCTTCAAGGACGCCGAATGCTCATCAGGCTCTTGGTATTGGCGGGAAATGAGATTGGCAAATGTTGTCGTCTTTGGTGCCGGATGCATGCATGTGGACAATGAGATGGAACTTGGCACTTGGAAGACCACTGTGCCTCCAAGATAAGAAGAGGGACAAGATGTTTGGTTGGCGATAGCGTCTGGGTCTTGGGTCAGGTTGGAGATGCACAGGCTTTCGCTGTCCAGTTATATTGACATGGTACCTGACTGCCTATATACTGTTGAGTGGCTGATACCGCGTGTGTGGCGATTGCGTTGACTTCCGTTTGAGATGCGCGCATTTGCCAGCTGAGAACGAGAATGCCACCCAATAGCTTTGGAGTCGTGGCTCAGATCTGACGCTTTCAACCTCTTGCAATTCGGGTGAATTCCCGAGGCATTCGCTCACATGCAACAGTCGCGGCCACGTGGCAATTCTATCCCGAGCAGTAATCTCAGGACCGTTGATCATGCCGTTGCACGCACTGAGACACTTCCCGCCGGCTCGGTGATCCTCGTGTCTTCCTAAAGCAGGCATGGTGGTGTGCCGACCTCCAGGGGCGTCGAACGTATGGTAGGTAGTCACACTCCAACCAATAGCCGCAGTTCCCAACATGGGGTTGTTGTATTCCACTGCTGCGTCCAATGCATCACTCCTCCTTGGTTCCATACTCGACCGGCAAGTCCATGCCCACCCTCCGGGCCGTCAACCGGACCCTCTCCTCCTCGTCCATGCCCATGCCGGGGTTGTATCGCTCTAGCAAGGTGACATATGTCCTCTGCGCCCGGACGTAGGCCAGGTACTGCTCTGCTTGTGCGACGGCCTGCTCGGAAGGGTTTGTAGGGTTGAAGTGCTCGCGCAGGCGCAGGTGAAGTGGTGCTCGTGCCTTGGAGAGGACTGGTCGGGCGGGCATCTCGCGCAGGAAGGCGCGGTAGAGAGCGCGTAGTTGATTTTTTGGGCTGGAAGCCATTCTGATGTTGCGTCCGATTGATCGGTTTGGTCGGAGGGTGAGACAAGGTGCGATATGAAGAGGAGATTCGCTTTGCGACGGGATTATGACTGTAGGACGGATTACAGTAAGTGGTCGGTCTACTGCTGTAGTCGAACCTCGGAGAATTGCATCTGACGGGGGTTGCTGTTTTGCCTGCCGGACCCTGCTCGGCACACCCCCCACTATGCCGGCCGGATGCCGGCAGCTGTCGTCACAGGCGAAATAATTCTTAGTGAACGTTCTTCGACACCATCCATCACCAGACCAAATCCAACCACAACCCACGACCCCTTGGACCGCCCACGTGGAACAGTCGCATCTCACATGCGATCATGTCCCCACGCGCCATCGCCAGTCTCCTGGCAATGCCACCAGCCTTACGACCATTTCTCCTCCAGGCAGCCCTACTAGCCCCTCCTACTATTCCTAGTTCCATCCCAGAGCTGATACCCTCGAGTCGACGGCTCGCATCCTCAAAATCGACCCCGACACCGAAGACGAAATCAAAACCAAAACCGAAACCGAAACCGAAACCAACACGGTCACCACACCACCTCCCCCCGCTCCCAGCCCGCGACTATGGGCCCCCGCGGGCCCTATCCTTCCTCCCCACCCCGCCGCCCGTAAAACCGACCGTCGCGAGCCTCACCACCGACACCACGAAGCTCGACCTCACGCGCTCGGCGGCCATCTTCCGCAGCCCAAAGTTCCTCTACTCGGCGCCCCGCTTCCTGCACCTCCCCGTCAACACGCGCGTGCCCGAGGTCTGCCTGCTGGGGCGGTCCAACGTGGGCAAGTCGACGCTCATCAACGCGCTGTCCGGGCTGGGCGGCAAGAAGGCGGGCACGAGCCACGGGAGCAAGAACAACAGGGCGGGCGTGGCCATCACCAGCGCGTGGGCGGGCTGCACCAAGACCATGAACGCCTACGGCTTCGGCCCGCCCCTGAGCGTCAGGCCGCTCAGCAGGGCGGAGCAGCAGGCGCGCAAGGAGGCCGGGCGGGGCCGCGCCGAGCGCAGGGGCAACGAGGGCGCGAGGAGGGAGCCGCTGCCGGCGCACAGCCTCGTGCTCATGGACATGCCTGGCTACGGCATGAACTCCCGCGCCGACTGGGGCGAGGAGATCCTCAAGTACCTGAACAGGAGGGAGATCCTGAAGGGCGCGGTGCTGCTTGTCGACGCGGTCGCCGGGATAAAGGACGGCGACAGGATGGTGCTGGAGGTGCTGCGGGATGCGGGCCTGAAGACGAGCGTGGTGCTGACCAAGGCGGATAAGATGGTGAGTGACAGCGATGCTGCGGTGTGGCAGTCCAGTGAGCGGCTGAAGGAGGCCTGTGTGTACGTCTGGGAGGAGATCAGGAGGGTGGAGAAGGGAGGGCAGTCGGACTGGTTCGAGGGTGACGGGTGGAACCCTGAGATCTTTGTCACGGGCGCGGGTGACCCCAAGCTTGGTGGCATGGGTGTTGACGGCGCGAGGCTGTCGGTATGCCGGATCGCTGGACATGTTGCGGAGCCCAAGAGGACGGTCGACGTCGTTCAGCCCGAGATCGTGCCCATCGATCAGCTCATCTTTGGGCCGTCGTCTGTGCCGGAATTTGATTTCGAAAGTAGGCCGAGTGAGATTCCTGAGCCTAAGGTTCATGTCGGGAGGGGACGGACAAGAACTGCGAGGCCTGTCAGGCCTGTCAGGCCACCGAAGGAGGTTGATGATATGGCGGCGCTCGAGGCCGCCATGAAGCAGTTCAAACCGGCGAGGCATCACGGCAGGGCATCATTTTAAGGTTCCCGTCTCAGAGATGTTGGTCCGCAAGGACGACCTGATGCACAAATATCATATGGTGTAACTTATATATGTATATATAGATGTCCTTGATAGATTCCCAGGTGCAGGCTGGGCGAGCCCATTTTCCATGCCTTCCATTATTTCGGCCATTCTAGCTGTGTTTGCTGTGGTCGTCGACGTTTTGGTCATATGCCCGTCTAATCGTAGCATTGCGACTGGCCATGGCTTCCAACAACCACCGGGCCGGTGCCAGATGCGATCTTCATCAAGATCTTGACCTCTTACGCCCATCCCTACCCAGCCTCTCACTCACGGGGATGCCACCCGAACTCGTGAAACGATACTGCGGCCAGAAAACCTCTCGCAGGTTATCCCAGAAACCCAGATCATACAGGTTGTCCACGGTCCTCAAACTGGTCACCCGTTCCCAATCCCCAACTCCAGCCAGATTTTGACTGTCCGCCCGGGGCGCGTTGCCGCTCTCAGTCCTTACGAGGACCTGCGACGTCTCGACGGGCCACCTCGTCCAAGCGGGCTCGAAGCGCAGGTCCTTGTGGCGGTTCTGCGGCATACGCCGCTTGTAGGCGTACCCCTCGTCGATCTCGGCCTTCCAGTCGGACCACTTCATGGACTCGTTCGTTGTGGTGCCGGCGTATACCATGTAAACATTGTACAGAAGCAAGCCCCAGACGAGCGGGGAGGTGAGCATGGTCAGTATGGTGACGGAGCCCATGCCGACATTGTCCTGCATGCCCCAGGTCCAGATGACGAAGTAGGTAGACCAGTCATAGCCCTTGGCCGAGGGCGGCCAGATGGAGAAATCCGGGTAACGGGAGGTCATCTTGGCGCTGAGGAGGGTCAGGCCAAGGTACGTGCCGTATGCGGTGAGGAAGGCCGTGCTGAAGAGGAGCAGGATGAACCATTGGAGGTTGCCCTGGCCGACGCAGCCATTGATAAAGATGCAGTGGTGGTCAGACCGCGCGATACAGTGCTTGCATATGGAGCAGTGCTTGGACCGGGCGGGCTTCAGGAGCCGGCAGGTGCGGCAGTGGGAGCCAGGGTGGAACAGGGAGTGGTCATAAGGGTACTGTGCCATCTGCTCCTGGTGGTTCTCAGGCGTGACGTAGCCCGGGTCCGCCATGACGGAGAGGTAGAGGAAGAGATAGGGGCAGATGACGGCGATGCCGGCTATGGCCTTCTGGAGCGGGCTGAGCTGTGGCCAGACGGTCGGTAGGTAAAAGTACTCGCCGCCGGCGAGGAGCGTGAGGAAGAAGATCAGTACGGTGGGGTGTCTCTCGTATAGCATGTAGTTTCCGAAACGCTGCATGTAAGAGGACAGGCGGCCGGAGGTGAGCTTCCGGTCCAGAGCCAGGACCGAGGCAGGGAGCGTGGTCCATAGGAAATGGTGTAGCCATGCTACTGGGGTGTGTCTGACGGGATGGTTAGTTGTTTTGTAAATTTCGAATATGCTGCTCACTGAGTTGGAGAGGGAGCCGGATTTAGTTACCTGAGTGCTGGTAGTCTTCCAAAGAATGCAACAAAGGTCATGAAGGAGATGAATAGTACAAGTAGCACTATTGTTGTAAAGCTGCCCATGTTGTCTGTGGTCTCGAAAGAGCGGTCATCAGGTTCATTATAGACCAAGATATTTAATCATGGGGGGGAGAAAAGAACAATTCGCCAACAAAGTAGTGTGTCAGAAGAAGAAACTACAGACTAAGTGATCTGCTGCCACAAAGAGGAGTGACGGGGACAACTGAACGAGGCAAAGGTCCTAAAGTCCTCAGCTCCTCAGCTGGAGACACTGTGGGCAAGCATCCAGAATAAGCATGATCGATCCCAACTGTCTGGTAAGCGGGTATGATGACAAGGGTCCGAAAAGTGGACAAGTGCACAGACCCCGATGATGGTGCAGCCAACTCTTTTACCGCAATACCGTTTACCGCAATACCATTACCGTAATACCTTTTACCGTAATACCCCGATACCTGCATTAGACGGCCAGAAATCGGCACTGGACCAATATCGCAGCTCGCGTGAGAGCGCGCGCGACAAGTCAGGTTCTTGTCATATCACGCGTCGCCGTCACGGGAATCTCCACCAGTTTCGGATGGGTTTTCTAGACTATTTATTGATAAGAGCTGCCGGGATGATAATGATCGGTCTCAGCTCTGGACGATCTTACGACAAGTTCTCCTGATTTTATTTGGCTTGCAGCACAGGCCTCACAAAGGAAAGCGCGACGTCGAACTTTACTCCACCTTCCGAGCGTTTTGACCGTTTCGGCAGCCAAAAAGAACTCAACACAAACAGCACATTCGAAAGTTGCTGAACCAGTCCTTACTTCCATCCAACTCGTCACACTTCCATATCTTTTATTTGTCACTGTCAGATCATCCCAGATCCTTGCAGCCAACGCCGCCCCGATCCTCGCTCATCAGATCGACAGCCCACGGGTTAGGGTTATGGTCGTGAAACCCTTCGGCTCACCAAGATGCCCATTGTGTACGACGGCGTCGTGGGTGGTGACAGAGGCGACCTATTCCAGGGCCTGAAGCTATGGATCTCCCATCGTGTGCCACAGCGGAGCAGGTGGTTGGACCTTGTGAAGGTGAGTAGGCATTTCTGTCTGGTCAGGCCCAACACTACACTTAACTAACGGTGCGTAGGGTAATAGAGGCGAGATTGTGCCGCTGGAAAACCAGGCCGACATGCTCATCGACGACAATATCAAAAGGGGTGGTGCTCCTCCACCCCATGGCGCCTACACATGGAAATGGATTGAATACTCCGTCAGGAACCATTTCCTTCAGCCAAAGGATGATTATCTGATCACGACTGCCGCCCCTAGGGCTGTCGGGTCCTCCGCTCCGGCCAAGGCGACACGTACTCCCTTCTCCAACCACGATGACTTGATCTTGACAAAGTTCGTCCTGGCCCAAGAAACGATGGGGGGGAGCACTTCCGGTCAGGAGATCTACAGAGAATTTGAGAGGAAGGTAAGAACCTCGTCTTCTCGGGGTGGGGATTAGCCGGTTCTGAACATGGTCACTGATGAACAAGTCCAGCATCCGCACCATCCATGGCAATCCTGGAGGGATCGATGGGTCAAGAATCTGTCACGCCGGCGCCGCCAAGACTTGCCGGTTGAGGATTCCCAGCCCGAACTCGCAGTCAGAGCTCCCCCTGAAACGGCAGCGAGATCTCCAGAGCCTAGCGAGGCAGCTGTAAAGCCTGAGCCTCAACACAGGATCCGAAAAGCACAACCCTCCGGAGCCTCGGCTTCGGCATCGGCATCCTTGTCAAAAAGACATGCTAAAGGCCGCGGCAGAAACTTTTTCACCGAGGAGGAAGACAAGTTGTTGCTGGACTATATCCGGGTAGCCCAAGAACACAACAAGACTGCCATGGGCAACCGGGTCAAGTCTCTTAGTGGCAACAAAATATACCAAGAGTTTGCCGAGGAAGTAAGTAAACAGACAAAATTCCCTGGCACTCAAATTACCCTTGGCTGACATATATGACAGCATCCGAGCCATACATGGCATTCTTGGCGCGATCGATGGTTGCGACACTTAAGCCTCGAGGAGGACATAGAGGAGGGAGCAACAGACCCGCAGGAAGAAGAAGAAGAAGCAGCATACGACTTTCCCGAGGACGAGCGGCATCCGCAGCAGAGGGTGAATGGGAACACTGCGAAACCCCGAGGCCTGGCTGCAGCGGAGAAGACCAAAACTTTGGATGGCCCTGCTGAAGCGTCCGGGGCCGATACATCAGCAATACGTACATCGGAATTGTCGCCTACTACGAAGCGAGCCAGAGCAAAGTCTGATGACGAGAGGCTCCAGCGGCAGGAGCAAACCAAAAGAGAAGCCCGTGCTACAAAGTTGCTTCAGAGAACTTGGAGAGGTTTTCTTGTGAGGAGAGACACTGCTCGTTTCGAGACTCTAGTTGTACCCCTGCAGTCTCTCGTACGCGGCTACCTCTTGCGGATGAGGGTGTCAGAAAGGCTACTCCAAGAATCAGAAGCGAAAGACCAGTTGCCACAGGACGTCCTCGACGAGCAGGACATTGAACAGTACGAAGATGCAGAGGAGGATCTCGAGAACATAATACTGGGCCCAGAAGAAGAAGAGGAAACCGACGGTCTTAGCGCACGAGATCAGTTTTTCGCTGATTTACAAGACTACGTTGATGTCAGCGGAGCCGAAATTGATCACGAACCGGTGGTTGATGGGCGCAAGATTGACCTGTGGGATCTGTTCAGAGCCACAACACAGCAGGCCGGTAGTCCCGAACAACGCAACTGGAAAGAAGTAGCAGAGGAGTTGGGGTTCGATTGGGTCAAGTCTGCCAGGTGTTTGCCGAAGCTGTGGGAGTGTTACATCCAGAACCTGGCAGAGTTTGAGGAGGCTATCAAGTCATACGACAATATGGAGGATGAGGACGAGGACGAGCATAAGGACGAGGAAGAGCATAATGACGAGGAAGAGCATGAGGACGAGGACGAGCATGAGGACGAGGACGAGCATGAGGACGAGCATGAAGACGAGCATGAGGACGAGCAACAGCAGCAAATGTGGGCGGATCGTAAACATGATGGGACCGAGCCCCAGACATCGGACGCTGTCACAGCACCTAAGGAGCCCTCAGCAGCCCCGTCGTCTCATGCCTACCAATCCTCGCCGCCGATCACCGGCGTCAAACGATCTTTCCAGCACATTGACTTCCCGTCTTCCGAACTCGGCTATCCTTCTGATAGTTCCAGGAAACGCCGGAGGCTCGACCAGAAAACAGAGATACCTCCGACGCCAGAAGACAGATTAGGGTTGAACCGAGGTTTGGCCGGTCGCCGCTGGGTGGATGACAAGTCGTCGCCACTTAAACCTCCCGGATCGGCCGCGGCTCAGCTTTTCGAAGTAGATGCCGAAGGGCATGCAGAGGAGCTCCTAGATGGAGACATGGAGGACGTTGAAGGAGCGGATGAGCTACCTGAGTACCCCCGCCCATCGAAACAGAAGTTCGTCGAACCTGAGACGCAGGATTTTGGTTTTGCCATAGGCGGTGACGATGATTTTACGACGGATCAAGACGAAGTTAGCCCTTCCCAACAGCTCCAAACCGAGTCCGACATGGTCAACAGCCCTGTGTCACACAGCCCGAATAACCGAAATACTTTTACGACAAATGGGCGGCCTTTGGCAGCTACACGGCCGAGCCTGGCTGGAGATTCTGTGACCAGGCCGGCATTATCAGTACCTCGGACAGCTTTGAACAACGCAACAGGGGGGTCATCGCGGGTCAGTAGTTCGGTGAATGGGAAAGCTACCAAACGCTCACTGCCACAAGCTTATCAGAAGCCGTCTTCCACAGCGCCAGGGCGGGCATCTGGGTTTGCACCATTGAGGAACAGCCCTGCACAACCACGATCGGGGCCAAACCCTTCTGCACCGGGCCGGGCTTCTGGCGTACCCCCTCCCCGCTTTACGACAGGTTCTACCTCACGAGCCAACCCTGGCATGCGTTTAACACCATCACTGGCAATACCTCCATCACCCACACCACTGCTGCCATCCTCGAGGCGAGCCCCTAGCTCATCGGCACCTCCCCTGCCATTGGGCCCACGACATGGGTCCAGGAGCACCCAACCGTCCAACGCCGTCGACGATCCCGCCGACGTCGACGCCCAGTTCGCCCACTTCGAGGCTCTGGGGTATGAAACGCGCGATATCGGACGCGCTATGGAAGCAACTTCCTTGCAGAGGGGCCCGATGACCGTCGCGCTGCAGTCTCTTCACGAGGGCCGTGGCCTCCCGCAGAAGGAGGCGGGCGTGTGGACGGACGATGACGACAACAGGCTGAAGGC
This sequence comes from Cytospora piceicola, assembly GCA_023375675.1. Taxonomy (NCBI): domain Eukaryota; kingdom Fungi; phylum Ascomycota; class Sordariomycetes; order Diaporthales; family Cytosporaceae; genus Cytospora; species Cytospora piceicola. Next base: position 93,703 of record JALQBC010000037.1, on the reverse strand, counting down.
GGTCAGGGATTATGATCGGCAGAGGGAGAGGGGGAAACATGCTGCGAGTTTGGAGGAAGATGCGATGCAGAGGGCTAGGGTCGAGATGTATAGGGCGAAGCTGACGGCGAAGCATGGGGACTGGTTGGAGCTCAGGATGCGGTTTTTGGACATGTCGGGTCAGGTGTGAACGTTCCCCTGAGTTCTAACTTGCCGGGCGATGTACGGGGGGAGGGGATAATGAGAAGGGTTGGACTTGGCTGGTTGGTGTGATTTGTAACCTCGTTCGAGCATTGTAGAACTTTGTATCAAGATACCTAGCTGCTGAGCTTTCAACTTTTGACGATTCGACTTGGTTGCTTCCACCGTTCAGAGGCCTGGCATTCACCTGCGTACTCAAGTAGTAGGTACGAATGCTGACGGGATATCCAAGATGAGCGAAGTCTTCTGCCACATCTCCTCGGACCTAATGATGTTCGCGGAGCCCCCATCACCTAGACACTGACGACCATTCAATTCTGATCAAAGCTGCGTCGACCCAATACGCAAGGTAAATTATGTTCAAGAGGCGGTGATGCCTCGATTTTGATTTCTCCCGTCACACCCTAGATTAGAGAAAATGCCCCGCCTTGCAGCAGGGCGATGAGGAACTATATACTCGAGAAGCGAAGACAATTAAAAATCCACCCCATTTCATCTCATCTGTCTATCAACCAATCCAATCCATCCATCATAACGAACGTCACGCGTATAAAAAGAGGGGGTATCTTATCATCTGCCAAAACTTCCTTCCTCGCTTCCTCCCATATCCATCTCTTCTTCCCCTAGTACACAGCCCGCGTAATGCTGCGCCCTCTTCTTTCTATTCTTCTTCCATCCTCCCCTTTCCTCTTCTCTTCCTTCCTCCCATCTCCCACCTCACAGCGACCCCACGCCCCTCTCCTCCAAGCTCTCGTCCCACCCGCCCGTCTCGAGGAGCCACTCGCCCACCCTCTCCTTGACGTGCGTGACGCGGTCGCCCAGCGCGCTGCCCCACTGCTCCTGCACGGCGCGCACCTTGTCCTTGAGGTCGTCCGTCAGCCGGCGGCCCTCCTCGGCCTTCATGCCCTCGACCTCGTCCCTGCCCCGCCCCTCCTCCTCCATGACCCGCGCCTGCGCCACCACCAGCGCCTCCTTGACCTCGTGCAGGAGGCACAGCAGGTTCGTCTGGCTCTCGATGAACTGGTACGTCGACTTCTCGGCGTGCAGGAGGAGGCTGAAGAGGTACTGCAGCGGGTGGTCCACGTAGCTCGGGTTCTCGACCACCTCGGCCTGGGGGATCTGGATCCGGAAGTCGGCCAGCGTGGCCGTCCTCCCCCGCCCGCAGCCGTCGCCGCCGCCATCACCCTCCCCCTCCTCGCCGTCCGCCCCCGGCCCGAGCGGCACGCGGTCCAGGAGCCGGCAGAGCGGGGGCGCGATGTCCCAGAAGGCCGAGAGCTGCACCTCGACGCCGCGGACGACGTTCTCCTCGACGACGTCCCGGAACTCGCCCGTCCGCCGGAGGACCTCGCTCGCGAAGGCCAGCGCCCTCTTGCCCGCGTCCTCGGCGAAGAAGGCCGACGCGTGCGCCAGCTTCTCCTCGTTGCCGGCCAGCCGGTACGGCGTCACGACCATCTCCCGGTAGCGGTCGTTGCGGTCGCTGAGCAGGTCGTACACGGCGCGGTGCAGCAGCTCCCGCGCCTCGAAGACCCACTTGAGGAGCGTCAGCTTCTCCAGCAGCTCCGGGTGCTCGTCGCCCTCCTCCTGCGGCAGGTTGGGGTTGGGCTCCCGCGTCTCGACGAACAGCCTTGACCTCAGGTCGTCGAACAGCTGCGTGGCCTTGCCTATGCGCATCGTGAGTAGCTCGTTGAGCGGGGCCACCACGGCGGTCTGGAACCGGTCGAAGTCCTTCTTCTCGAGGTCCTTGGAGGCCTGTTTCTCCGCCAGGTCGGAATCGGCCTCGATGGCCGCCGCCTCGCCGTAGGTCATCCGCCCCAGTCCAACCTCCTGCTGCAGGTTGAGCCGCAGAGCTTGTCGACGCTTGTTGGCCGCCTCGACGGCTTCGTCCCGGATGGTGCGGCTGTCGCGGCTGAAGCGTTCTTTCGTGGCGTCGACCTCTGAAAGGTCGGTAAGTGTGCGGACAGTGACGCGGATGTCGGCGAGATTGGGGTGATTGTTGTTGACAGCTGGGTGGTGACGCGGGTAAGGTGGTGGTAGTGTAACTAGTCGTGAGATGTCGACCTGATGAGGGTGCGGGGTGTTGGGGAAAGACAGCGAGGGACCCATGGGAGTCCGCGCAGTCTGAGGCGTGTAGGACTGGTACGCTTCCTCGGGCTGTTGCTCGTGCCACCCCTGTTTCTCCGGCGGATACTCGTTCGAACTGTCACGTCCACTGGATTCCCCAGGAACCTCCAGCCACTGAAGGGCTTCGCGCGCTTCCTTCGGTACGCTCATATACTTCGACTCCCTCTTTGATCTTTCCCAACCGTGTTGCTCTCCAGATGACGCGGACTCCCACCAGCGGCTTGCAGGACGGCCGCGGGAGTCGTCATCGCGGTTGTTGTCACTAACACTCATGCTCAGAATAGGCGATAGAGTCGGCCTGTAGTCCGAGTTCCAATTCGAAGTGTTCTGAGGTGGGGCAGTTGGTGACATCTGAGTAATACTTGCCGAAGCAGGGGCAGAGCTCGACTCTCCTTGTTTTGAGCTTTCGCCATGGAACACAGAGCTTATGGATCCGCGGTGGGACCTGCTACGGAGAGATGATTGAGGAGTCCATTCGCTTGCTTGAGACGTAGTCGATTCTCTTCGGGTCGCCATGGGACGGAAAAGGTCTCTCGTTAGGTCAAAAATCTCGGAGCCCATAGCACTAATCGCTGCCGAGTATCGTTCCCTCCTGATTCTGGATTCGTTCACGATGAATTCCGCAAAGAGACGGACCCGTTCTCCATCATCGGCAACCGCAGCTTCCCTCTGAGCGAACGCTTGGAATCGATCAATAGTATCACAAGAGAACTGTTCTGGTGTCTGCCTGACCACAAATTCCCGCGCCACCGACTTGGAAGACGAAGGTGTTGGGATGACCGCTTCACCAATCATCCGGGTTTTCGAAGCAGATCTGCTATGAGGAGGCGGCGTCGGCAATGCCTTAGGTGCCATTGAGGATGAGTCCTCTGGAGCCTGATGGGGCTTCAGCGGCCGGGGAGAGAAGGGTGGCGTGAAGATTTGCATATCCGCCTGGCCTCTTGCATGCTCCTTTGCTCTTGGAGTTGATCCGCTATTTTCATCGTCATTGTCACCCGCGCCTCCACTTGGCGGAGTGGACTGAGGATGCACTGCACTTTTTGGAGTGCGCCTGCTAACAGTCGTCTTTCTTGATAGTCCAGCAGACGAGGGTGGGATGATTATCTGCTCCAAATCAGAAATGGAAGCATCGATTGATAACCGCGAGCCCCTCTTTCGGCTTTCACTTCGCCTCTCCATCAGTGTCTTCTCCCCTCGCAAGGCATTTGTTCTGTTCAACCCCGGGCTGGACGAAGATCCGGGCTCTTCAGCAGTGACGGCCAGATCCACGGCGTGTTGTTCGCTGGGAACATTGCGATCCCGGGAAGGCTCTCGAGCTGGGTGCTGTCCACTAGGTCGTTCCTCATCCACCCAATTAGCAGGGGTCGGTGGTACTGGACCCAACGCTGTGACGCCACTCGGAGGAGGTCGGCGAGTTGGTGGCGAGGCAACAGGTTGGCTGCTGCCGGTGAAGTCCCTGCTTGTGCTCTGGGAGCGCGAGTGTGCAGGCGGAGGACCAGGGGGTGGTGGCGGCAACGGCACTGTCGGGTCCCATCTGGTCTGAGAAGCCGAGCGTGAACGCGCCGATGTTGGCGTTTCAATGGCACTGGTGGACACGGCTCGGCGAGCGCCCGGAGGGACCTGAGGTGATGCATCACTACCACTCCTTTGCGGGGGAAATTGCGGGATTTGAATTGTCAGAGGGACTGGCCGCGAGGTTATGATGGCAGGAGGAGGAGGAGGCGGAGGAGGAGGACGATGACTGGAGGCGATAGATTGTTCCGGGGATGGTGTGGCTTCCGGGTCTCTTCTCCTGCTAAAGGATGGCAGGCCAAATCGTCTTTCCCGCGATGAGCCCCTTGTACCCGGTGGAGGTGGGAAAGATTGGCCTGACAATGGCTCGGGAGAGGGTCGGTGAAGACCAAGGTGAGAATGGGGAGCCCTGCCATGGAATGTATTCGCAGCGGGATGACCGTCTACATACATGCTAACAGGGCGCTGACTCCGCGGAGGAGAGTAGGGCGGAGGAGGGAGTGGTGATGCTTTTCCACAGGTTAGTTGATTGTGGCGGGCTGCGTTGTTATCAAGATGACTGAGTCGTACCTGTGGAATCGGGAGTACCCAGTTGAGGACCCCTTTCCGACCCCAATCCTGATCCCGGCATGGGCGATGGCAACCATTCTCGAGGGTTGTACGGCTGAATGGCGCTCACGGGTGTTGGTACATGGTGAGGATTGGAGCTGTACGACAAGGCGGAGATTGGCGTGTTTGGTTGCTGCGGAAAAGGACTAAGCGACGAGGTCAACAATGGGTTGAGCCTTGGGCGGAGGCCCCTATGATCGCGGTTCTCGTTCATTGTCGCTGGTCTACGGTGACGCCCCTAAACACACCACCTTCTATGCTGTGGCCCGCATGGGGATCGATCCAAACTCGAGACGATGGTTGGCAGGTCACGTACAAACGTAGTGTTGGCCAGGGATAGAAGCGAATTGGACCCTGGATATGGAGTGAGACGTGACGAGATAGACGAGACACAAAGCTCTCTTTCGGGGCCTGTGTCGTCGACAACGTGGCGAGCGTGTCGTGTAATCCAATCCAACCCAAATGGACAGGCGCAGAGTCTTGTTTTTCCCCTTCGTTGAGAGGAAGGAAAATTGACGGAAGGTCCGAGGTTCGACAGTCCAGCCCGCAAAGGAGGCGGTAGCTGGTTGTTTGAAGTACGGCGAAGTGGTGATGATGAAGAAGAGGAGCAAAATCAGATAGACAGGTGATTGACGATCTTGACCGATGATTAACGGGACCCCGGTCTTTGCCCTTGGCCTTCCTTGCCCTTGGCCTGGGATCTACAGTACCTCAAGAACTCCTCGGTAAGTACGGAATAGCGGCACCAGGGTGGAGGTACTCGTGGGTAGTACTGTGCATACGGCGTAGTACCAAGTAGTATCCAGAGTGTACTGCTGCATGAAGGTTGCAGACGGGCCAGGACGGCTTGTCTGGCTGTCTGCGGAACGGGATGTTTTCGTGTGTCTCGGCCAGTCGTATGTAACCTCACGATGATAATGGCGTGGTGAAGAAGGCTCCGCTGGGGAAAGTTTCCCAATGCTGTGCGTGCGCTGCATGCACCACCCCTTTGCCCATCCAAGCCTCGTCTGTGTCTATACCCCGCTATTGCTGGCTGGCTACTGAGTGCCTATCACCACTTCGTGGACGGTGCCTATCCTCTGTATGCCTTCTCACGAGTCAACTCGTACAGGTTGGCCCGTAGTTGTTGATTGATAATGCATGCGACAGGAGGCCCAAGAAGCCGTGAGGAAGGAACACAGGGAATGTCGACAAGGTGGAGAGGGTCAACTGCCCTGACTGCAACCTGGTGGGTGCCCCCAGGTAGTCCTGGTAGTCCTGTCCCTGGTGAAGGTGGACCATGTGGGAGTTGAATGTGGGACGGAACATAATTGGGCACGGCAGCAACGCCAAGTCGAGCAAAGTGCACGTCTGAATCTATTCTTAGCTGGCCCCTGAAAGCCATGGGGCAGAAGGCGTCCCATTCGCCAGTTATCGTATGATTGGATGAAGCTGCCGGCGCTTATTTCTACATACCAAAAGGTTAAGGTGCAGTTGATCTTGGCAGTGAGTGGATCGGTCTAATCCAGGGTTGGCTCACATCTGGAGCACTTGAGGGGTGAAGGTGGGGGTGGGGGTGGGGATTGTTTGTTAGTGGGGGTTAGGGTCCGACAGTCAAACCAAGTCAGGAACCTTGGAAAGCTTAACCCTGTCTACACGTGCTGTGGGTACGTACCGTACCCATCAATGATCTTAGCAAATACTGTGTATGGTATCGGCAGTACGGCAGTCAAGATTGCAACAACCATTAAACAACGTTGCTTCATGCAATATGTTGATGAGCGTCAAAGATTATGTTGGTGGTTCTGTCCTATTACATGCCCTGAAAGGTGAGATGTCGATACCACAGTAATGTTGACGATGGTGCGTCTGCCTATCCCCACTGGATTTACATTACATCAAAAAAGAAAAAAAGAAAAAAAAAGGGTTGGGATCTTGGTTGAGAATGAATGTTCATCGCATCTTCTTGATTAGGTACTTAAGTATATTGTTTACTTTCCGACTGAAGTTGTGGTAAGCAGTGGATGCCCTTGGCGAATTGACACCTGAGGCCAGCATTTGTCTCGATTGATACTCAAATACTGTCAAGTGTGGGCCTTTTTATTGCTAGTCTTTAGCGGGGTTTCGGTGTCGCTTTAAAACCCGGTCTGCACAAAAAGTTTTTCTCTTCAGATCAACAGCACAAAATATTCACCAAACCGCCTCTCAACGCTGCTCCTCGAAGAAGAGCTCGTCCTGTCCAGCTCCAACTCCAACAAGATGGACATGAGATGAAGTTGACGATGGCAAACGGCGAGGCTGAAGCTGCTTAATGGAGGGGTCTCGATCCAATGGTGATTCAGGAACGGAAAAGGGCAGGTGGGGCTGAGGTTTGTCAGTTTTGCAGCTGACAGCCTCGATCGAGCTTTGCGGAACAAAATGGAATCGTCTGGATTTCTTCTCTTCCTGCATAACACTCGACTCTTCCCAACCACAACCCACTACCCAAACGCCAACACCACCACCACGATCATTAAGATCAACAGACCCCTCCTTGACCGGCTTCTCCTCAGACCAGATCAGCCTCGAAACACAACACCGACACCACCACCAATTATCCACCGTTCAACGGCCACTTCGGGTATGTACACACTCATCAACCTTCACACGGTTTTGCTCTACCCTGCAGATCCCTTCCGATCCCGCCCGTGTCTTCACATGATGAGATTCGTAGCTGGCACCAGTCATAGGGGTTTTTAGTACTCTCCCCTTTGATGATCAAGCTTTGGATATATTCCTACCACTGAACATTGACACTCCTCCACCGTTGACAACCACACATTGCATCTTCCTGAACCAAGGACAATTGGCTGACACAGTCCGGAGTAGCAGATTGAATTGTAACACATTGTCGCTCGCGATCCAAAACACCGCCACCCCTACAGCCGTCACCAGCCGTCGTCACAATGGTCCTCCACAACCCCAACAACTGGCACTGGGTCAACAAGGACGTCTCTGAGTGGACGAGGCAGTGGTTCGAGGAGAACCTGACCAAGCTCGATGCTGAGGATGGCGAGACCAAGGTCAAGGTCAGCAAGGTCGTCACCTGCGACGGCGAGGCCGACGTGTCCCAACGCAAGGGAAAGGTCATCACAATCTACGAACTGAAGCTTGTCCTCGAGTACTCTGGTTCCACCCCTGAGGCAGAAGATGTGTCTGGTACCATCACTATCCCCGAGGTCGCCCACGATACTGAGGAGGACGAGTTTGTCTTCGAGGTCGAGATCTACTCCGACGCCAAGGAGAAGGCTCCTGTCAAGGACCTGATCCGCTCCAAGCTTCTCGCCCAGCTCCGAAAGGAGTTCGTGAAGCTCCCTTCCGCCCTGGTCGCCGAGCACGGCAAGGACATCCAGCATGCCCCGGGCTCCAATCCTTCTAGCGGCTTTCCCGCTGTCAAAACACTCCCCCAGCAAACCCGCGCCTCGAAAGAGTCCGCAGCCTCAACCACCACGTCTAGCACCAGCCGCAGCAGCGTAGTCAACACGACCACCGTCAACGACAGTGAGGAGTTCAGGACCACTGCCGAGGAGCTATACAAGACCTTCACCGACCCCCAGCGCATCGCTGCCTTCACGCGGGCGCCGCCCAAGGTCTTCGAGGGCGCCAAGAAGGGCGGCAAGTTCGAGCTGTTCGGAGGCAACGTGGTCGGCGAGTACCTGGAGCTGAACGAGCCAACCAAGATTGTGCAGAGCTGGAGGTTGCAGCAGTGGCCAGCTGGGCACTACTCCAACCTGGAGATTGAGTTTGACCAAAATGACGTTGACGCTGTCACTGTCATGAGGGTTACCTGGAAGGGGGTGCCTGTGGACCAGGAGGAGGTTACCAAGGAGAACTGGAAGAACTACTACGTGCACAGCATCAAGAGGACTTTTGGGTAAGTTGAATTCACATATATCGAACATGACCATCCTGCTGACAGTATTACAGCTTCGGCACCATCCTCTGAGGTCGATGAATAGCGCGAAAGATTTGAAGGGCAGCACGGTGTCTATGTCTGTCTACACAGAACTTTGTGATTTTCGACGGAGTTGAATCTGCGTGGCTGGGCATATCCATGTGTCGCCAGTGGTGGGCGGGATAGATGTTGATACCGGATGAATGAATGAATAGAAAGAACCATACCTGATAACTAAATCAATTGATATCATCCACAAAACCAATGTGTCTTTGTTCTAAGTGACAGTGCGATGGCAATCACGCAGGTCTTGCCACATGTCTGGAGTCTCATCAAAGAGGGCCTTCACCGCCATGGCTATGCGATGCAAGATCACCTCATGTGTTATCTCGTCAATCCCTAGGCAATACCGGATCTCCTCCACCCAGGTGGTATCACAGAAGCATCCATAGATGGAGTCCGGTCGACGACCGGACTCAAGTGAATAAACGACATCTTGCCCAGTTGCCCCGCAGGTTTGCGCGGTCTCCACATCTCCGTCTACACCCGTCCGGCACCGATAAACAGCGTCATCAGAGCCTCATTTTCCATAGCAGAGACAAAAGGGCTTCACACCCAATCTCACTCCACCACCAGTTTTACTCACCCGTATCCAATTCATTCCTCCCAGAGAATAGTCAAATACACGCACGCAAGATGGCGCCTATATACAAGTTTGCGCTGATTCAAATGCAGCCGAAGGTTAGTAAACGCTGTTGTCATGTCACAGTTGAGCTTTAGCCACAGCCAGCACTTTTCAGCTTCACCTACACTGTCGTCGTGCCGTGGGATGACAACAGGAGAAGAGATGGACTCATCTCTTGAGCACTCATGACCGTCCCTTGTCCTCTCACTCAGCCACCATCTCAACTCATCATCACATCATCACGTTCCAAGTCCCACTCACCAAACTCCCCTCGTACTCACCTCTGCCCTCCCTACACAGCCAGTCGACCCGGCCGCCAACTTCGCCAAGGCCGAATCAGAGATCCGCAAGGCCGCAGCAAACGGCTGCCACGTCGCCATCCTCCCGGAGTACCACCTCACGGGCTGGGAACCCCAACACCCCGACTTCATCACCGCCAGCATCGCCTCGGAGGCCTACCTCCCGCGGTACCAGTCCCTAGCCCGCGAGCTCGACATCTCCATCGTGCCCGGCACGATCTGCGAGTCCCACCCGGCGACGGAGCACGCCCCCGCGCCCGCGCCCGAGGACGAGAGGGCGGCCGCCGCCGCCCTCGGGGAGGGCAAGGAGCTGCGCAACATGGCGCACTTCGTGGCGGCGGGCACGGGCGGGCTGGCGGGGAGCTACCAGAAGAAGAACCTGTGGCACCCCGAGAGGCCGCACCTGTCGCCCGGGCGGCACGAGCCGCACGCCGCCTTCGACACGCCGCTGCGCAACGCCGACGGGGGCCCCGTGCGGGCCGGCCTGCTGGTGTGCTGGGACCTGGCCTTCCCCGAGGCGTTCCGGGCGCTCATCGCCGACGGGGCCCAGGTCATCTTCATCCCGTCCTTCTGGTCGGTCGGGGACGTGGACGAGGCGGGCCTGGCGCTGAACCCGGACAGCGAGAGGGTGTTCCTCGAGGCCAGCGTCGTGAGCCGCGCGTTCGAGAACACGGCCTGCGTGGTGTTTTGCAACAAGGGGGGGTGTAGCCAGGTGGCCATGCCGATCCTGGGGAGGGTGAAGGGGGACCGGGAGATCGGGCTTGATGAGGACGGGGTGGTGTACACTGAGGTGGATCTGGATGTGTTGAGGGTTGCGGAGGAGAATTATAGGGTTAGGGAGGATATCAAGGGGAAGGGGTGGCATTATGGGTATGACTTGGTGAGGGATGGTGAGGCTGGGAAGTAAGTGTGAGAGTGACGGTGCTGTGGGGCCGAGTTGTGATCATGTCGAGAATACCAATAGGATAGATATTGTCTCTATAATCTCACCAAACTACGGTATCGCAAACTGTATTTCCTCCCCCTTTACACACGGAGAACGAAGATGCGGCAACCTGGACACCGCAATTCGGGGCAGATATCGCCGGCAACATCGAGTGGATCAACACAGGCAGAACTATTTTCCCACTGACAGAGCTACGGTGTGGGTATTGGGTTCCGCCCGCCCACCCGGAAAAGAGAAAGTCCCATGCACCTCCTTCGTAGGAAGCATCTATACGGCTGTGTTCGGCACTGTTTTATCTTGTAGTTCCACCTCGTAATATGCACCATCCAAGACTGACCGTGCGAAGTAGTCATGCTCAGGGGTTCGATCTTGGGCGGCACACGCCCAAGTGTCCTTGAAAATCAGAAATGTGGATGGACAGTCATAGGAGAAACTCGGGTCATTTTGCCTTGCTTTTCAGCGTGGGAGTAGCTCATCAACGGCGATATTGCAGAAGATGGGAAAGTTAACATGTGGACAGGTCATGTAGTCGAACGGGTTTGTGACTCTATGATGGGAAAACTACAAAAGGATCAGGATAGACCGACACAGCTGTGATGACTTATGGAAGTTTCTCTGATGATACTTGATGTTCTGGTCTACCTATGTACACAATGTCCTCATACCCACTCAAGCAGCTGTTTCAACCGTTGATTCCTCCGGCGACGCATCCGTCGCAGGTTGCGGGATATCCCTTTTTGAGAAGGTAGTCCAGAAGTCCGACTGCTTGACGAACCAAGAGTTGCAAACCTTCCAGTCTTTCGATGGGTCCTGGAAGTCAATCTGTAAAAACATACTTGTCAGTATCCTGTAACGTCGGAGCGTTCTCGAAGGATTGCGGAGGAAGGCTTACCTCAAATCTCCTCAGCAAACTCGGCACTAGCTTATAAATCTCTAACAGACTGATATTCTTTCCAATGCACGTCCGGCTCCCCATACCAAACTGCATCATCATGCCGGTCATCTCCTTGATCCGCGCCTCCTCCGCCGCCCTATCCTTGGTCTCATCCACGAGCCACCTCTCCGGCCTGTACGCATCCACATCCTCGCCAAAGATGTCCTTGTTCCTGTGGATCACCCACGCGGAGCACCCCACGATAGTACCGCCAGGGACAAAGCGCCCAGCAATCTCAGCACCCTGCGGCGGAACGATACGCTCCATGGGAAGGCCCGGGGCAGGGTGAAGGCGGAAGGCCTCCTTGATGCACACGTCGAGGTACTCGAGCTTCTGGCTCTCATGCCAGGTGACCAGGCCCGTCTCGTTGTCCCCGAACGCGCCCGCGCGCCCGGCACCGTCGAGCTCCGCCCTCAGCCGCGCCATCGCGCGCGGGCTGCGCAGCAGGTAGTAGAAGACGGCCCCCAGGCTGATGGCCGTGGTCTCGGAGCCCGCAAAGGCCATCGACACGGCCATGGTCTGCACGAGCGTGTCGGTCATGAAGCCCGGGCGGGCCTCCTGCGCCGCGAGGAACTTGGACAGGAGGTCGACCGTGGGCCTCTCCCGCGCCGCCTCCTTCTCCGAGGTGGGCAGGATGCTGCCACCCTTGCCGGGGTCGATGCCGGGGAGGCGCTCGGCCATGCGCGCGCGGGCGAACTTGGCCACGGGGAAGGTCGCGTCCACGATGCCCCATTCGGAGAGCTTGAGGTAGATTGGGTTCTTGAGGAGGAGCCGGTCGAGGATGGGAATCTGGCCGATCTGGTGTGACTGTTAACACCAGGGCGTAGACAAAGTTAGCAGCTAGAAATGGACTCACTGGAGCGACGTAGTTGAACAGCGAAGTCAGATAGGCAACGATGCCGTCAATATCCTCATTCTTTTCCACGAAGCCGTGTCGCTTGCTGTAGGTGATCTCGCCTATGACATCGAAGGCATAGAACTGCAGCCACCTTGTCAGGTCACAGCCCTGGGGATTCTCCGCGAAGAGGCGCTCTGTCTGTTTCAAGAACAACTTCGTCGTATTATCGACGAACGGCTCGTACTGCACAAGCGCTGACATGGCGAAGGCTGAGTTGACACAACGGCGGAACTGCTGGTGGAAGTCATTGTCGACGGTGCTGAACAAGCTCTGAAGCGAGTGCCCCTTTACAACAGACTGCTGCACCACGTAGAAATCGGACTTTGCGGCGTTGGCGCCTCGCCATTAGCTTGATGTACGCTATTCAAAGCCAGTCATCCCCGGCCGTAGAGTGCTCACCTTCACGTATCCTTTGTTCAGCCCATATATTGCTTTCAACGCTGCCGGGTCCGCGAAAGACAGAGTGTTGGGTCCAAGTCGCACAACATCGCCGTGTTTCTCGTGAAGTTTGATGTGGGTTATTTCTGGTCGCCGGTTCCAGACATCGATGAACCGCCACCAGTCCGTAAGAGAGGCCATGAAGGGCCCGGGGTACTTGTTCAGTCCATTGTGAAACCGATTTCGTAGAAGCCACGCAGCAACTGCTACAACAAGAACTGTGATCCAGTGTTGAAGCACCACATGTATTATTTTGTCTGTGATTCCGTGCATTTTGGCCAGTGTCAGGTTGCCGGGCTGAGGATGAGGCAAGGTCGAGTGCTCTTAGTCGTCTACAAGCCAAGGCGAAGTGGTTGAATGATATCCGACGAGGTCAATGGCTTCTTACTCAGTGATCAAGGAAGACACAGGGAAAGTCTTTTAACGATGAACACGGGAACTGTGCCGCTCCTATATCTGAGCGCCGAGGTATGTCCCAGTGTACCCGAAAAAGCGTTTCTCACCGACCATGTTGCCAACACGTAGCAGACACATCCCGGACAAGGTTCACGGCACGAAAATAAAGTTAATCCCCATGAAACCCCACGGAGTTCTCGGGGTGAACGCGTCAAGACATTGTACTCAGGGGGCGTTGGCAGTACTCCACCGGGGAAGGGTGGAATATTTGTGGAATATATCTCTACCGCCAGCCGAGCGTCCGGTTGTGTTATGCTTGCGACCACTCTCACTTGAGAGACATCAGAGCCAGTAGCATTCCCCGGAACTCTATCAGGGGTACGGCAATTGGATAATCCAGAATCGAGATCACATCTCTCCGTGTCGTCGTGGAGACAGACTAACACCGTCATTGAATTCGGGTCATTGCTGCAGCAGAGCCCCAGACGTCATTGTGGACCGGGAAAGCGAGCGTTGATGCTAGTCCCAAGTAGCAAGTCCCCAGACTGTCAGCTGCCGGTAGTGTCATGTGGGGGTCGGGTCGGGGTAGAGCTGAGGGCAGCAACAGGAGGAATACTCTTGTCACCCAGGAGACACCGGCAAATGTAGCATCCAGTTGCCACTTCTCCCGTCCAGGCTTCACGGGGACTCCGAGGGCTGACACAGTTGTGCCAGTCAGGTGGCCTAATGCCACGATCTCAGCCCTGGGATGATCCTTAACAGACATTCCGTTGGTGGACATGTGTCCGTGGTAGATCAGAAGGGGCGGTACTCACTGAGGAGCAATAGAGTTCCCGGGGGATAGTTTACCCAGACTTTAATCCGAAGTCTTGGGCCAAGCGACGGTCTGTGGCATGTGGTCACAGTGCCCGGGGAATGTGTACAAGTTAATCAAGACACCGGGAGGATACAATTGCCTGGCTTATGGTTAAGCTTATCCAATTCAAGATGTTGTTGATTGGTGTTGGAAGAAAGCATGGCGTCCGACAGGCCAGGTATTTACCAAGTACGGATCTGTAGAGCAGACCCACGCATTTGCCAGCTGGCAGCCGGTTTCCGCCAGCTGGCAGCAACGTCTCGCCGTCTTCCTCTTACTGCAGTCAGATTGAGCCTCAAGCCGACTTCAGCAATGGCTTGTTCACTGAGCTTTATCGAGATCACGGTCGAGCTCAAGCCTGTAGCAGAAGAACTGCATTTGGTACGACCAAGCGATGACTCCTAAGCAAACATGTGCAACATTTGTGAAACGAACAACACTCGACCAGGCAAGGCGACAGCGTATTTTTTCGAGGCGTAGGTACCGCAGTCCCGTACCCCATGTCACGATGCAGTCTACCGTCGCACATATGTCTTTGTTGCACTTCTCTCATATGTTTGCTGTACCTGGGCACTTACAGCCCTTACATCAAGAATCAGGAGCGTACTTCTCTCTTCAGTTGAACACACGAGTCTCTGCTTCACTCGATTTCCCTTTGAATGACAAGTGGCATCTTGCTGTTCCCCTTATATCCACTTGGAACCTGTTTTCTAGTTGCTTTAGACAAAGACTGGCCATTCTATACAATGGAAGACCTCCAAACATCAATCACGGAATGGGAAGGTGGCAGTCTCGTGAATGAAGATGGTATAGGATCGCCAGAAATCCAGGTTACTGACGGTCCAACGTCTTGCAACATTACAACATTGGCAAGGGAACAAACCATCGTCCAAACTGAGGGTTCCTCAGTCAGAATTTGTGTGGTGAAGTTGCCTGTTGCGGCGGATCTGTCAGTTACGGAGGACTCGGAACGAGGCCTGGAGGATTCGCTATCGTTGCATCCTCTCTCCGAAACCAGGGGCCTCGAGCAAGAAGATAACGAGGAAAATCCTGATGGTCGCGAACAACAAGGCCGATCCATTCACCAACAGCCCATTGAGGAGAGCAGCATCAAGTTCGAAATCGGCCAGCTTGCGAATGAATACCGAAAGCTCACCGACCGTCAAGACAGCCTTTTGAGCCTCCTGGGCCGATCCTTACAGGTCCACTCCCCGATCAATCCAGCATCAGAGACGAACCTGAGCGGACATTTGATGCCTGAAGACTTGGCCTGGACGTACAACGTTGCACAAAGGTACTGGGCAAGCCTCATGCTGACTGATGGAGACATGTCCAATACCGCTGGACTGTTCCTTGGCAACATGGTCGGTGGAAATCATTGGCTGAAAAGGGCCTCCCGGGCTCACACTTCTGCTAGTCCCAAGGTAGAAGTGATTCACGAATCTGGCAAGGGGGATGCAACTATTAGGACGACTTATACATTCGAGTGGGAGCCATGTGTCATCGAATCCGAGTTGGAGTCTTGGTACTGTCCGTCGGCCACAGAGAGAGATGCAGATACTGAGGCCGTCCTAGCTGGGGTCCGTCAATACTGGCCTACAGCGTTATCTGAGGAGTTCCACGAGTGGCTAAGCACAAATATTGGCGGATCCATGTGTGCAGTGCCTCCAATGATGCCGCAAGTGAGTATGCTGGCTTCCCAGACCTGACTGATTCTCTAATCAGGCCGTTTTTTTGAAAGTGCGATTCACCCACGTGGGTAGATCGGTTTCCCGCGAGGAGCACACGGGAGCTCATCGAAACTAACCATGACTTCCGTAGGATACAGTGAGTCTTCATACTTCCAAGACGCTGAACTCAAGATCTAACGAGATGCAGATATACAAAGGCTCAAGGTGGTCTGTTGGTCCAACAAATCGCGCTTATTCTGCATCAGATCAACTGTCACAAGCCGTATGCAGAAGATGACATCTGGAATCCAAATGTCGACAGGGGCGACTTTCTGCAATGGGTCGAGGTGAAGGATGACTTCCGTGACAAGGTCAGGCCAATGGTGGCACGGAAGTTCATTCTAGACTTCTCAAGACGCTGGTCGGCCATCAGGCCTCGCGAACTTGCCCAGGGTGTGGGATGGGGTTGGATACATATATCTCATCATATGCGAGTGCTATCACTGGTGCAAGACCGGGGGCTTTTGGACGGCGTCTCTTCGTCCATGAGCTACCATCCTGGACTACAAAAGCTGTGTCTCGACCGATTCGAGGGGAACATCATGCAGGGTCCAGCGCACTTGGGGCTTTTCCTCGAGTCTCGCTTTTCTATCGCGGTTGAGTCCACATTTATGCTCCAGGCACCGGTCTTCATCATACATGTGCTGACTGACAGGGTCCATTGCCCGGTGCTCGACAGGCAGCTGGAAAAGTTCGGTCATGATACCAAGAATGATACATCCACTCTGACGGAGGCTGGCCTGCGGGTCGGACGTCAGCTCAGAGGCATTGTATACTTCCAATGGACGATCATTCGAGTGTTGGACGAGGTATCAACGACTTTGCATCAGGCGCTTGATATGATCGATCACTTGCTTCAGACCCTTGTAAGATCTCTCAATGATGTTCCGCTTGAATAATCGGCTTTATCTGATAAATATAGCCCGAGGATATCAGGTCTCCTACGGACATGTATGATCGAGCATTGCAGACATCCGAGGTTTGCTTTCGACACATACAGCTATTGCAGATGATGTCGGACTGGGTTCACCAGCAGTCCGCAGACATTCAGCGCCAAAGTCTCATCTGGAACCTCAAGTCGGGGATGGAGCAGCTCATATTTATTGGTTCCGCTGACTACAAACTCGACGACCGAATCGTCATGGATAATTGGGCCGTGATCGTTACTCATGACCGAGAACTAGCAAATGCACTCCTTGCTAGAATCGAACGGAATATCAATAGGGTAAAAGGCCTACGTGATAGCGTGAGTTCACTTCCCATCAGTGTGACCAGATCGAAAGTAGTCCTGGCCTCACTTCAGTATCTTGTTGACTTTTTTTTACATAGCTTTTCAGTGCAACATCGGTTCGGGAAGCTGTCAGAGGAACGAAGATGAACCAGTCTATTTTTGTGTTGACAGTCATGACCATCTTCTACCTTCCATTGACATTTGTCACAGTGAGTGACCACCACGTCCTTGGCTGTTGGGTGTATCCCAGAGAATTTGCTAACCTTGAAGCAATTTAAGACTGTATTCGGCATGCATCTTTTTGACCACGCCGACCCACGGAAGAACCAGATGTCGTTCTATGTGTCGACGGGCCTCATCTCCATTGTGACATGGGCGGCGTCTTACTATGCCGTCCAGTGGTACCGCCCACCCGAGGATCGACAGCATTCGCGGTGGATAGACAGCATAGTGCACAGGCTTGGGGGCACATTCGGGCGAAAGTTACGGAACGGTGAGGACAGCAGAGGCTTGGACTTTCAGCTGTATCCACGTACTCGACATTCCTTGGAAGACGAGGAAACCGGGATTGAGAAGTAGCCAATGCCCAGCGTTTCTGTCAGGTCTTGCCACGTTCGAGAATGTTTGCGCTTGACCACACAGCGAGGCCCATAGCGTGTAAAGCACGTGAACCTTTTCCTGCCATTCCGCAACTGGGATGGCCAGCAGGCAGATCAGGAGGGCGAGCCCCGCTACTCGGATAGCGTCCATTGATACCACCACCTTCACCCTCGCCTTCGTCTTCGCGGTGCGATGCGGAGTCAGCCAGTCCCGGACGTTCTCCAGTGCCGCCGCCTGCATCTCGGATTCTGCCAACCGATCCCGCATGGTCTGTAGGCTCGCTTCGAGTGATGGAGCTATGTACCTAGGTAGTGTGTAGAATCGAACCGGAGGATTTTCTCCTTATCACCAACTTTACATAATAAACAGAATTACCAAACCCGTTCAAAGCCATCTTCGGTGCTTCGACGTAGTTAGTCACTTCCTATTGCAAGACCCTAGTTATTTTGTGAACCCCATAAAAGAGCACTTGCAGAGGGCTACATTTGCCGTCTTTCTAAAATATTATTAGGGAGGAGAGGTGGTGCAAAAACATAAACAGCAGGAACTCACCGCGGTTATGGAAAGTGCTCGAGGTCTTCTTAATGATTATACGTATTTGCTTCCGTTCTGTTTCAGGAAACTCCCAAAATCGTTGAGAGGTTGGAGCTTGGGAGGATGGAAAAGGATCTTCAGGGTAGGGGGAGAGAATAACCGGGCGAGGGCGCAACTCGCCACTGCGCCATTCACTCCCCAATTGAAGTTGGGACTATTGCGCATGTTTATATGATGGATTGGAAGGGGAGTGCGGTGGTGGGATCCAAGACTAGAGGGTTAGAGACTTGGGACACTGGTAACTGGGAGACCAGGAGACTAGGAGACCGATAAACTATCCTGTAATGATCCCAAACGACTGTAATTTTCTATCTAGTTGACTATGCGGACAACCTGGTCATGCAATCATTAAAGCGTGTATCCACCGAGGTAAGTAGCAGTCCTGCAGCTACTCGACACTCCGATTCTAGTTGTATATATATGCTAAGGCGCTTGTGCACCTAAACAATAGGCATCTTCTGGTCCTTAAGCTGCTTGATGACAATGTCGACGTTAGGGCCCCACTTCAGCTTGTACTTGGTGAACCAGGCCTTGATCTCCCCCACCTTGACATCCTTAGCCTTGTTCTTGGCCATGTACTTTTGGAGGTAGAAAGCGGCATCCTTGACATCGTAGGACTGGGCTGCGATGAGGCCGCTGCCGGCGTACCGGTCGATCTTGCAGCAGAACGCGTAGTTCCACGGGGCAGCATAGAGGGTCAGCCCAGCCTTCTTGTCGGCGCTCTGCTTGGTGAAGATGACATCCTTCTGGACGTTGATGGACTCGTCCGTCAGGGGGATACGCTGGTCTGTAGGGATGAAGACGATGGTGCGGTTGTTGAACCAGCCCTCCTGCAGGGCAGGCTTGACGGCGACGAGCTTGCAGGCCTTCTTGGCGGCCTCGTTCAGTGCTGCAAGGTCAGGCTGTGCCAGCTTCGCGTTGAAGAAGTCGACATCGTGTGTGGATGCACGGTTGCCGAGCATCGTGTTGACGGCGCCGCCAACCACGACGACCGCGATGTTCTTCTTTCCCTTGATGAGTTCGTCGGCCACAACACCGAGTGCCTGGCTCAGCAAAGCCTTGTTGAGGTCGGGTTCGGCTGCTGCCGGGCCAGTTGGCTTCTTAGGTGCGGCTGCCAGCAGGTTATCGGCGGGGGAACCCTGACCGTTACCCATGATGATTTGTTATAAAGGAGGTAGATAGAGATATTAGGGGGAATCTCAATGGGAGCTCGATAGGGAGCTCGTGAATAACAACGTGAAGAGAAGAAGGACTTTGAGAAAAGAAGATTGGCAGAGGGAGAGTGATATAAAACAAAGCGTGGCTTTTTTCTGTCTGAAGATGGATGTTGTTTGGATATGAAAGATGCTTTAATGTTGAAGATAGAACTTGTTGAAGACTGTGTATGAGATACAATTTGGTACCTACTCTGTCCCGAGACTTGCTTAATATTTATAAAGAGATTCATCGTTGCCTTCTACCAATGCGATCAGCTATATTTCCATATTTTCATCTAAATATAATTCGAGACATACCGTATAGGCTTCAAGGGCCGAGTGTTGAGCAACCGGGCAATGCGATAGCCCATTACCCCATAATCCCATAATCCCATGTTGCAGTCCACTCCCAGTCAACAGGTGCTGAGTATATGCCTATGTTCTGTTTTAAAACCATGACCCCTCGTATTTGGGCCGGGATTGATTCGTGGTCAAGATCAATTGATAGTGGCACCATGGGGACAACCAGTCCATACCCTTAGCTTCAATCCTCGTGGTGGTTTAAGTGGAGATCTGAAAGTCAAAAATAGAGGTGACCGTCCAGCCTACTGGCCTACTAGGCTGAGGGATCCGATCTACCGACGCTCCTTCGCTGACACAATAAACCTTTGTGATACCCACAAACCCCATCCTAGTCTCCATTAAAGAATGGCTGCAGTACTACTGGTACACAGTAGTTAGGTGCCTAGATCTGCAATTGCTCCTTCGGGAATGGTCCAGGTGGTTACTTAGTCACGCAACCTTTGAACGCATCCCACTTTGATTTGGACGGATTACTTTCCTGCCAACAAATAAGTTTGAGGCCTGCCTCCGTATATATCTGCACTGAAATATGCAAATCAACCCTTCTTGCCTTCTGCTTTCCTCAACTTCCTCCCCACCGATACGAAGCCGTTTCAAATGTCTTGGCTCATCAACAGAGTCTTTGGTGCCTGGTCTAGCATGACCGCCCCTGCAGGCCCGCCAAGTGTGTCCTGGATTTTGCAGCACCGTTCGGAGCTGACTGGGGCCGCATCGACGCAAGGCGACACGCCCCTCGCAGCTCTCTACCGCCTCTACGAGTACTTCGTAGCCGGCAACCACATCGGCCTGCGCGATGAGGTGGAGGCTTTCTTCAACCAGCCCACATGGGCCGTGGCCGATATCCCCGACCCCCAGGACCCCGACCCGGAGCGCTATGCCATCATGGCCGTGCTCCCTTACTACCTGGTCCACGCCTTCAACCGGCTTATCCAGAGGGGTCTTCCGAGAGGCTGTCCGGCCATCATCACTAGTGTCGAGGAAGAGGAAGAGCTGAGGAGCAGAGCGGAGGTGCTGGAGAAGGAGCCCGGGTGGGTGACGAGGGTGCCAAAGCTGGAGAAGGCTCTTGTGATACCTTCGAGGGATGGCAGTACGCCAGCCGAGGATGCAAGATGTGCACGTTTCATGGCGCTGAACATCATCTCGGAGCAGCCTTATGTTCTGTTCGTATAGGAGCCCAAGATTATGCTCAGTCTATGCCGAGGTTACTGTAGACTACCATAGTACAGTACAGTCTCCATATTATGGGGACTTCAGAGTGTGGAAAGCAATTTGATGAAGAAAAGACCGGACTTCAAAATTGACTTCTAGACGTGAACCACAATCGCTTTCCTCCTCTCGTCATCCCGCAGACCCCCAACCATGCACGGGTTCACAAGCAAACTCCTTGACTCTGTTGCTGGGCGGAGCACCCCCCGGAAGAACTCTGCCATCACGCGCACTACATTCCACAGACCCCCACCTGCGACCACCGTACGCTCATAGGCCTCCTGCAGGGCGTCAAAACCCAGCCACTCGCTCCCGTGGCCCTCGTGGACGTGGCCGAACACGTGGAGCCTGGGCCGGACCCTCCACGCCTCCGCGAGCAGGGCTGGGCAGCCGAGGCGGAGGGTGTCGAGGTGTGCTCTTGGTGGGCCATGTGTGATGAGTATGTCGATGTCGTCTGGTATCGTCCCCTGCCAGGTCTTTCCGGACTCTGCGCGTGGGTACTGGAACGCCCAGTTCCCGTGGCGAGACGACTTGGGGCTGCCGTAGACGCGCAGGCGGCGGCCGTTTGGGCATGTGATCTCCGTGGTAGAATCTTGCAGGTAGGTCATGTCGCCCCAGTCCAGTTGCTCACGCTGTGCAGCCGCATCTGCACCTTGTCCAGTAGCAGTATAGTCGAGGGACGAGTCCAGCAACAGGTCATGATTGCCGGCGATGACGAGCTTGTGCGGGTGAGGCTGCGATTTGAGCCAGTCCAGGGCGGCTTGCAGCTCCTTAAAAGACCCTGACTGTGTCAAGTCCCCGGCGTGGATGAGGATGTCACCAAGGGGGATGTCGGGCTGGCTGTTATGAGTGTCTGAAATACAGACAACGGAGACGGCGCCTGTCAGTGGCTGGGCTGGGACGATGTGTCTCCATTCGTAGATGGTCCTAGCAAGGAAGACCCAAGGGTCACGCCGAAATTTCTGCCAAAGACTTGGGCGAGGTCGGTGAAGTAGAGACTCCAAGCCTGAGCCGGTTGACTGTCGATCAAACATTGTTGGTCGTCTGTAGTCGTCACTTGGTCTCAACACTGGTAGTCATGGCCCTACCAATTCCAAGGTTCGGTGTGGTCAGTCGGTGTGTTGTTGAGACATGAAAACCTGCACAATTCAGCTCCAAGTGCAAGCGAGAGATGGGAACGATAAGTTTCTTCTCGTGGAGATAGGAAGGATCAGAAGATATATGCAGATCGGGCTTGTGGACACATTCTTGGAATAGGAATAGGAAGGATGGTGACGAAGAGCCCCAGCCCCAAAATCCCACTTTGAAGCATCCTACGGTCTTGGGTAAGGGTTAGGTACGGTGTCCCACAGGGGTCTTGGGGACAACGGCCGTCGAGGGCACTTTTGACCTTTTATTTTTTTAAATTTCACGCCCACCCCTTCTACGAAACCACACCCTCTTTCCCTTCAATCAACTCAACTTATCGCGATTCAAATCAATCAAGGTCAAGTCAATCAAGGTCAAATCAATCAAGGTCAAATCAATCAAGGTCAAGTCAATCAAGGTCAAATCAATCAAGGTCAAATCAATCAAGGTCGCGATTCAAATTTGATCAAGGTCGGGATTCAGTTCAATCAAGGTCAATTCAATCAAGGTCGCGATTTAAATTTGATCAAGGTCGGGATTCAGTTCAATCAAGGTCAATTCAATCAAGGTCGCGATTCAATTCAATCAAGGTCGCGATTCAGTTCAATTAAGGTCAATTCAATCAAGGTCGCGATTCAAATTTAATAAAGGTCGCGATTTAAATTTAATCAAGCTCGCGATTCAATTCAATCAAGGTCAATTCACTCAAGGTCAAATCAATTAAGTTTAATTTAATCAAGGTCGCGATTCAAATCAATCAAGGTCAATTTAATCAAGGTCGCGATTCAGTTCAATCAAGGTCAATTCAATCAAGGTCGCGAATTGGGACAAGTATGCTACCCCTAGGGTAGGTCTAATAAAAAAACAAGAAGGTCAAAAGTGCCCTCGACGGCCGTTGTCCCCAAGACCCCTGTGGGACACCGTAGTTAGGGTCAGATTATCATCCTCATAGTGTAGAGGTAGTGACCATGTGCTACTATAAGTCCCTTAAGAACTTAAGTACTAAGTAGGCATTTACTTATTGTCATGAACCTCCACGGCGAACTAGTCAGTATGTATCCATAACGCCGTCTTTACAACAAGCCGTGGAAACTCGGGACCGAGTAGCACGGGATATTATGTTGGCTCCATAAAATCGTCACCTCGGGGGCCCGATATGGCCAACTTGCACCTCCGATACTTCCAGGATTCGGTGTCTGATTGTACTGTGTGAACATAGATGTCATGATTCCATAATTGTCTGTCCCAAATCCGAATACGAAAGGCGACGTATAAAGTGGAAGGAGGCCGAAAAGAGCCCAAGAAGGATTAAAAAGGAACGACAGTCTGCAGCTTCAAATCGAAGACCCATACCTGGCTAACTTCATCCTATTTGTAACTACTTGATTCCTCATTACCACCACCACAGTCATCACCTCCACAACAAAGTCATCCCCACCCCGGCATACCTTCACAGCAATGGCGCCAGCACCAAAACAGCCAGCCTCGAAGGCCATCCTCACCTTCGGCGTCCGTTCCAACAGCGGAAACAGCGAGTCCACCATCGCGCAACATGTCGCCCAGCAGACGGCCCTCGCCAAGGAAGCCGGGTTCGAAGTTGAGACGTGCTATGTTGATGCGCAGGACATCTCCAAGGCGGTGGATGACATCAAGAAAGCGATCAAGTCTCGGCCGCAGTGGGATGGGGTTATGATCGGGTTCGGCGTTCGTGGCGACCCTGCCCATACGCCGCTGTTTGAGTTGGCCGTCAACACTTGCATTGAGGAAGTGAGACCAACTCCCAAGTTTGCGTTCAACGTGTCACCGAACTCGACTGTAGAGGCTTTGATACGTGTGTTCGCATGAGCTGTGGGACGGAGAGGAGGATGGATGGATGCTAAGAAGATGACATGGATAATGCATTGATTCTTCTCAACCCCCTCTGAAAGCACTCGAAGAGTCACCTTCCTGCTTCCAGAAGTCTTCGGTCTGGTCTTGCCCCAGTTGTAGGAGCAAAGGTGGAACATCGCCGTGCATGGATCAGCTGTCCAACAATCTATCCTCGATCCTCACCCTGAGCCCCGACTTCGCACCCACATGTTCCCTTGCCGTCTCCCTCCAAGCCTCCAAGACCTCCTCATCAGGGTGAAACTCGGGATGGGAGTCGACAAGCAGGACCGCCGCATTAGATACCGGTAGGCCAGACTCACCATCCACCCCGGGAATGTACCGAATAGACAGCCCGTCCCAGCCCACGTACCGGGAGCAAGCTCTTGTATCAAGGTCCATACTTTCAAGCTCCGGCATCCGGGCCGCGGCCCGTGCAGCGGCCAGAAGCAGCGGGCCGACGGCGTCCGGCTCGGGGTCGACCTTCTCGTCGTCCGTCCACTTTCGTTTGTAGCTCCACCTTTCTAATGGGCCGATGGGTCGTGGGCTGATGGTGTACCAACACATGTTCGGCCAGTGTGAAGGGTTGTCGTCTTGCTGTTGCTGCTGTTCCGGCTCTGGTTCTGGTGGCCCGAATATCTCCGGGCCGACAAAGGCTTCAAGGGAGAAGGCGGTGAGTCGTTTGGAGAGCTTGTACAATGCGAGGCTTAGCTTGTCTTCGTCCTGGTCTGTTTCGTCCGGGACGCTGGGCGTTTCGAATGAGTAGTCGAGTGGTGAGTATCTATCGTACTCCAGGTGGAAGGTTACGAGGGTATTGGGCAGTGCATGCAGCGTGTTGGCAAAGTCTGTGTCTCTGGTTGGTCAGTCGGTGCCTCCCTGCTAATGGCTTTCTATAGATGGTTGTAGATGAAGTAGAAAGGAGTGCCGGGTTGAATTAGACACACCTGCTCTCAAGTCTTGCCTGAGATGTACATCCCTCTTCTCATTGTCGCAAAGATTCCAGTGGATGACTTCCAGCCCTGACATCCTCGAAGCTATAAGGCACAGCGCTCGTGGAGCAAAGTACCGACATTGACAAAACGGGCCGGCAAAGACCTGGAAGGTTGAGATGCAGGGCAGATCGGGTAGGGCTTCCGCCTCTTCCTGTACTGAGTTACCAGCTACCGGCCTCAGATCGAGATACGAGCCTTCGTAGCGCTCCCCAAAAATATCCTCGGTACTTGCCAAGCCTGAATCTTGCCTGTCCCACCTCGTCTTCATGTCCTCTTGGTCGCTGAGACAATGAGCCTCCATGGAAAGCCAGATCCGGGGACGATAACCGCCACTGTGGTCACCGGAGCCCCGCGCGTCTTCTGCCGGCAGCGACAGCAGAGCAAACACCTTCCGAACAACATACGTGAACATAGCGTTGCACGCATCCTTCTCCTCATCGTTTTCGCGTCGCCCCCGCGCCTCCTCACCGTACGGCGGCAGCAGGACGTCGACATCCACGCGACGGACGAAGCGGCGGACGCGGCCCGCTGTCAAGGCCTGTGCCGCAAGGGGTGATGCGAGGCGTGCCGGGGTGAGCGTGACGTGAGCGAATGTCATGGCCTCGACGGGTTGCTGCCATTTGCTCGACACGGTGGCATACGGGGCGAGGCTGCGAGGGGGAGACGTCTGCTTGTCGTCTGGGAGGTGGGAGATTATGATGGCGGTGAGTTCTTGTGGTAGGCGGTCCATCTCGGGCGCTGACTCCTGGGTGTTCCGTTGCTTTGGGTTTTGTTTTCCCGATGCTTGTGCCTTGAGGTGTGCTTGAATCCCGCAGCTTGTTGTGTACCTGAGTTAGACTGCTGTTGTATGTACCTAGGTAGGTAGTGGGGAAGTAAGAAATTACCGTTTTGTTTGTTGCGACTGCCCTTTCCAGGAACCCCCATCCTTCCGCTTGTGGACATAAGCCGTACCTGCCGTCAACGAATGGCTCAATATGGTTTATGAACAGCTCTTTCCAGAATAAGCAGTAATAGGTGGGCCGCTTGGCTCCTTCTATGAACGGGGAAAGACTGCGATTTGGAAATCTCTCAGACGTTCATGTACCGTTTTGAATACCTAGGTATGTAGCTTGGGACGGTATATGAACGGTTCCTGGTATTGATAACGCGCCCGCAGCCGAGATTCAGTCCTCAAGAAATACCTAGGTACTTCCATAAGCCTCTGAATGGCCGGTACCAGCACCTGAAGTTTTGCTTCATGGACGACAGTCAACCAAAAGAAGTGAAGATGGCCTCGGGGGGCAGTCGAACCAGGTGGCTGTGCGAACGACGCGGACTCAGGTTCGATCTCGGGTTCGAATATTGGACGAATATCTTCATCGCCCCATATCCACGAGTTCCATCAAGTCCCCCCCCCCCCCAAGGTGTTTGGGCGACCTGGTATTCGAACGCTTGCCGTTGATTGGGACCAGGCTTCTCGTTTCTGGATGCTCCAATATTCTCAAATGGAGCTTTCGGAATGTCTCTTACAAAACAAAAACCATGGTGAAAGCCACATTGTATCCGCCGAGTAAGTCTCGTCTTGTATGCCTCTATTCTAATCTCGTAGGTCAGGTAGATAGATGGTTTCAATGCTCTGGTGCACAGCCTACCTCTTTGTGCATAGCTGGCTTCGTGTACGAACATAAGGCCAGCGAGCAGCTGTTTAGCAGTCTTCAGTATCGTTTCTGGCAGGAGAATCTCGTCGTTTTCAAGGTACTCAACTCGGATCATATAGTCGAAGGTGGGGCCGAGTAGCTTCCAAGCTTGAGAACGAGGAGGCATGGACGAGTGCCGCTGGGTCCTGTCAACGTATGAACGAACGATTCCAGCAGACGGACAGCGTGGTTCGAATGGTCGTTTGTCTGTAAGACCTGCAGTATTTGCGACGTAGCTTCTACTATAAGCAGTCAGGATTTTCAGTAAGAACCCTCTACCATTCCCTATAAATCGTCGATTCCGTCAGTCAATATCCTTTTGTTAGCAGAACCTCCACTACGGTGGTATACGTTCAGCGGCCAACCACACGCCTTATCAGCCCTCCCTCATAACGCAAGACACCCGGGCCCTTTTCCCTCCTCCCTTCCCATCCATCAGTAACACCCGGCACCAACAAACCTACTCCCACTCAAACTCATTTCTCAGCCCCTCAACACCACTCTTGTCCCCCTCGTCGAGATACCCACAAACCCTCCCCTCAGGG
Organism: Cytospora piceicola; assembly: GCA_023375675.1. NCBI lineage: Eukaryota > Fungi > Ascomycota > Sordariomycetes > Diaporthales > Cytosporaceae > Cytospora > Cytospora piceicola. Next base: position 66,789 of record JALQBC010000037.1, on the reverse strand, counting down.
TCCCACCTCCTCCTGACCTCCATCAGCCGCCTAGCGTTCCCGTCCCGCCAGAACCTAGTCCGCCTGTGCTGGAAGTCGGCATCCCCCAGGTAGCTCCCCTCGGAGAACCTCTCCACGCCCCTCATGACCCGGTGCGTCCACGCCGTGCACCTCTCGTCATCGCCCGGCGACTCCCACACCGTGTACAGCGCAAAGTAGTGGTCGCTCTGCATCGACAGCGCCATGGACCCCACGTAGTCGTTGTCCGTGCCGCCCGCCGCCGCCGCGACGTCCGCCGCCGCCGCGTAGTGCGCCCGCCGCGAGGTCGGCGCCATGCCGAAGTACAGCGCCGTGGCCTTGCGGCTCGGGAGCGTCGTGAAGGCCTCCTCCAGGACCGACGGCACGTCCGCCTCGCCGTTGCGGATGTACGCGTTCTCCGAGCAGTACCGGTGGCCCTCCGGGTTGGCGAGGGCCTGCGGGGCGTACTGGTCCGGCAGCGAGGTCGGCCTCGCAAAGACCTCGGCGAGGGCGCCGGGCGGCCGGGAGGGGTCGTCGTGGAGGGGCCTGAGGGCCGCCTCGCCCTGGGCGCGGCCGGGCTTGAAGGTCAGGAAGTTGGCGAGGATGACGGGGCCGGGGTGCTCGGGGATGTATTGGCCGACTGCCACCATCTCGGTGTCGGGGTCGCCTGTTTTGCACACCTGTGATGGTATATGGTTAGCGTATATTTGGGAGGTTCTCTGTGTTGGGAGGTTCTCTGTATTGAGCAATAGTATGAGATGGGTCCCTGGGTATATAGAAAAGTCCTACATCGATGACCCACTGGAGTACTTTCCGGTACTCAGATATGGGGTAGATGTATATGCTCTGGTACAACTCAGGCAATGGCCTCGTCATAAGATAGAACCTGGTGACGATCGCGGGAAACCCTATCTTTCTCATCAGCTTTCACTCACTCACACAGTCACTTACTCGCTCCAGCCTTCTTGAAACAACAAAACACGCCAAATGTCACGAATGGTAGGAACTCACCAGGCCCGGCCCCGCGAGCAGCCCAGAACAGGTCCGCGTTCTCGCCCGACGACGCATACACCACCCTCCCGTCCGCCGCGACGGCGTCCAGCCCCACGAGGCTCTCGCACGCCCACCCCCAATTCTTGCAGTTCCACCCCATGCCCCCCTGCAGCAGGAACCCCCCGAGCCCGACGTCGGGGCAGTGGCCCCCCGCGAACATCCGCCCCTCCCCCTCCAGGAACTCGTTCGCCATGCGGCCCGTCGCGCTGGGCGGGCAGCTCAGGATCCTGGTCCGCCTGTCGTACTCGAGCCCCTCCCCTCCTCGCCCCTCGCCACTCCCCCGTCCCTGCTCGGGCGCGCCGCCGTCACCGCCGCCGTGTTGGTGTTGGTGATGGTGGTGGTCGTGTTTACCGCCCGGCAGCGCCCCCAGGTCGATGCAGATGGCGTCGTCGCGCACGCTCCACGCCGCCCACGAGTGCCCGCCCGACCGCACGCTGACGCGGCACTTCAGCTCGTTGGCGAGCCTGACGGCGGCGACGACGTGCTCGGTCGAGGTGGCGTGCACCACGGCGCGCGGCACGCGGGTTTCTGTGGCGCGCCGGTGGTTGAAGACGTGGCCCCAGACCGACTCCAGGAACTCGTCCCTGGGCGTGGAGTCGCGGTAGAGTATGGGGAGGCCATCTGAGGGGTTAGGTTCTACTCGTTGTTGTCCTTGTTGTAGCTTGTCTTGGTCCATGGATGAGGTTTTGTTGTCAATTATGGCCTTGGGGTATCCGGTGATGTCGGGCATCGTTGCTTATTCATGTGAAGACGGTGAAGTGAGCGTGACTGGGTTGGTTGGGTGTTTCTTGTTATCCGGAGGTCTTGACCAAGCTGAATACCCCTTTTTATCATGAGGCCCGAAGTGTATGGATGAAGGTCCCTAACTTTGAGACCTTGTTACCCCACGTTCCGAGCCCGTTCGGGTCTTGCGGGGTGCTGCTTGTCACCAACATGATTGATGATGTCGTCGGTCCGGCCCACCTTCGGGATGCGGGCGGATCTCAACGTTACGGCCGCCCAATACATGTCATCCTATTGGTACATTAACTTACCGATAGTTAGAGGAAATTCGATGGGAATATGAATTATTTCTTTTCTTTGGACTTCATATTTTCATTCAAATAGCATCGCTCGTACAACTCCTTGCCTGTGCCATACCTATTCCCCTTGCCCCTTGCCTCTCCAGTCACTATCATCATACAAGACAGTATGTGCCGGAAAGCATGCACATGAAAACAAAGAACGCCATTGATCAAGAACGAATTCCATAATGGGAGTGGGAGGGGGAAACCTTAGCTGTGCACCCACAAAGTGATTTGGGAAATCTCCTCGGATGTCTACTACGACGAGACACAAATCCAATTAGCCTACTCCCCCTCGGAGTCGCTCCCATAATCAGCCCCCGCAACAGCTCTGTACCGGCGGCTGGCTAGGTCCTCCTCCAGGCCGCCTTCGCCCTCCGGGTCGACGTATCCTTCTCCGCCCATCAAGCTTAGCAGCACCGGCAGGAAGATAAGGGCATGCGTGGCCGCGAAGGCGACAAGCGCGACCCAGATGCGGAAGTAGTAGATCTCGAAGATCTTGCTCCGCGTGAAGGCGAGCACGAACACGCCCAGCAGCTTGGTCACTGTGATGCCAGAGAACACCGAGCCACCAACGTTCACCAAGGCTGTCCATGCACGCGCATCGCGCCCTCGGAAGCGGTTCTTAACACGCTCCATGAATGTGCGCGAGGGGAACATGAAAGCCCTGGCGATGTGGGCGCAGAATTCCACCGCGATGCCGACACAGATGATGAGGTTCACCAAGGACACGGCGTTGAGGCTTACCCCGAAGACGGCCATTGCCCCAATGATATCTACGGTGGTCATCACCACCGTAATGGCAACAGCCGCACCGGTAAGCGCGGAGCCGAGGAGGATTGACGAGAGGACGAAGATAATGCCAACGGCGGCGCAGAGGAGGCCTGCAGTCTGACCAACAATGGTCAAGTACTGGTCGAAGAAGATGTAGAAGACGCTGTAAGGGAAGACCTCGACACCCGTCTTGGAGCTGAAGTCGGCGGCGATACGCCGAGCAGATGAGTAGGCGTTGATGAAGTCATCCTGGCTCCGCAAGGGGGAATGCATCGTTCGGAAGTGACTTGCTGGAACCTTCTGTTTCTGCTCATCGATGACCACAGCTGAGCCGTAGGATGCCTGGCCGCCCAGTGGGCAGTCGTCGGTCGTTGGTGCAGCTAGGAACTTGTCGAGATAGTGTAGGAACTCATCTCCCTCGGGCATGCCCGACAGGGTGATGTTCCAAGCAGGATCCCTTCCTTCAAAGCAGGCAGATCCTTTCTCGACACAGCACTCCTCGAACTGAGGATTCAGCCACAAGAAGAAATCATCAATCCAACTTGCAGCGGGTGACGAAATATACGACACCTCTGTCCGCTTGCGCTCCTGCTCAAGAATATTCGTGAGTGACATGGAATCGCAAGTGGTGAATCTTGCACAGATTTCCTGCTGATACTTCCTCTTTGTTGCGTCGACATCCTTGGCAACGAAATAGACGGGTGGACCAGAGTCAAAGTAGTCGTACAGATCGTTGAAGTAAGGGATAAGGTAGGACTCATCAGGGATAGCGACTCTCTGGTCGAGACCCAACTTGACCTCGGGAATTAGAGCGACACCGGCGGCAAAGAGGCCCAGGAAGAATGCCACAATGACCACCTTGACCTTCTTACCAAGCAGCGTTGGTGCATAATACCTAATTATGAACCGCTGGAGGGCGCCTTCTTCGGGCATCTCGTACAGCCGCGCACCCATGTTGCCATTGCTACCGTTGAGATGAACCCTGGCGGCCTTAATGGGGATGCAGGGTAAGCAGTCCATCCGGGAGTCTTCAACACGCTTCTGGTTGTATGACAGCAGGGAGATGAACAGCGTGACCTGGAGCAGGGCATTGATGAATACAGCGCCGGCGGCATAGATGGCGAAGTTACGGACAGCCGGCATGCCGACAAAGGCGCCCAGCGCGAAAGACACAGTCTCTGTGATTGCTGAGAGCAGGATGGAAGGGCCCATGCGACCCAGGGCCTTGGCGACTCGCACCTCGACGTCGTCATCGGGGTTTCTGATGTTGACACGCTCGAACTCGTGAACAATGAGGAAGATGTTGTCAACGCCGACGGCGAGCACAATAAAAGGGATGACATCGACAATGATGAGTGTAGCCTTGAGATTCGCCCAGGAGAACAGGCCGATAGAGGCACTGATCGACATGAGGACGATCACTATGCCAGCAACACCAAGAGAGAACTTGGACTCGACGATGCTGACTGCCGGGTTCCGGATCATGTCTCGAAGGGACAGCGTCGTAGAGCCAAGGGCAATAGATGCGTACAAGAACATGATCACGTAGCTGATGATGATAATCTTGGCATCCGTGTTGGTGGTCTTGTTCAGCTCTTCCTCCAAGCTGATCTCGGTGGAAAGCGAGAGCCTCAAACCTCTGGAAGCAGCCTCTTTCTGGAGATCTAGCAGACGTTCCTTGAGAGCTTTCTCCCAGTCCATGGCTCGCGCAACTTCAGGTGTACCTTCTTGAAAGTTGTTGACCACCCAGGTAACAGTCATTGCGGGCGCATCAGCAACATCGCCACCTTCCGGATAGCCACCGAGGATCATGTTTGGCTCAAGAGGCTGGCCATAAGCCGGACGGCACTCGGCGGGTGCCTGGGCGCAAGATCGTAGCTTGTCCTTCCAACCATCCTTGTCGACGAGCGAAGGTTCGTTTTCGAAGTATGCGGCCACAGACTGAACAACGCAGGCGGAGCCGGTGGGCTTGAGGCAAACATCGTGGAGCCTCATCCTGTAAGTCTCACTCTCGAGCTCCGCAATGTCCTTCTCAACCTGCATCCACCAAACTAGAGTGTCGTGGCTCAGGACTGGGCCAGGCCCCGAAGGCAAGGTATCATTGACCAGGAAGACCTTCTCGGCCCGGTAAAAGGGGCCGAAATGGGAGTCAAAGAACTCCTTCTCCTGAGCAGCCGCAGATGTTGGAGAGACCCACAATCTAGCGGGATCCTTCTCGATCTCAAATCGCACCCAGCCAGCGCTGAGGATGACGATGACGATCAAAGAGCTGAAGATCGTGATAGCCGGGAAGCGAGCTGCCCAGTGGCCCAGTTTGAAGAAAGCAGCATCACACCAGGTGTTGAGGCGGTATGGTCTGGTTGGACGATCGAGCATGGCTCCATTCTGCACCAGTCGACCCTCGTCATCCTCATCATCACTGACATCGATTCCACCGTGGAGTAGGGTTCTCTCCTCCTGTATACGAGCAGCTCTCTTTCTGTACCAAGCATGACCGACGGTGGCCACAAGGAGGGTCAGCAGCAAGACGCTGTACACAAATATCGAGGCAAATGACAGACACGGCAGAACGCCGACCTTGCAGGAGCCGCTCTTCTTGACCTTGGGCAGTTCGGGACAGACACCGGGGCAGTCGACACAGGCGCAGCGGAAATTGGGATCCTCATCGTTGCAGCTCTTGGGGACCATAGCAAGGGGCCCCATGTCGGGCTCCTTGTAAGAGGTTGGAAAGTTGATCTGGAAAGGCGAACCGAGCATCTTCTCGTCGCCCAGATATTTGAGCAGTTGGGTATAATTTTTAGCACCACCGCCGATGAGCTTCATGGCTTCACTGTTGCTCGGGCCGAACTTGACATCCTTACAACTGTCGTAGAAACCAGTGCCATAGTCTTCGGATACTACCTGGTCCAACTCTGTGACCAGTGTCTTGTCGTTCTTGGACATGGTATTGGTGACATTGATGAATAGCGACTGGTCGGGAGAGCAAGTGAAAGTGCAGAAGAGGTTGTAGAAGTTGTCCTTACAGGCAGGACATGATGAGACAATGGTGTTGGCCGTGGAGAGCTCGTTCTTGAGGGACTCGACCTGTTCACGATGTTGGTTAGGTGGGAGGCAATCTTAGGGAAACGGCGTGCTTTTGGGGTACTACGAAGCGTACCTGGTCACTGGTGCAGCACACTGGGCCATCATTCCACTTAGGACCGCAAAGATCTACCAGCTGTTTCCTGAGGTCCTGATCGGGGTCTTCAGCGAGGCCGTTATCAACACAAGGCAGCTCCTTGCCGAAGAAGCTCTTCTTCCCACAGTGGTCCCGGATTGCACATCGGCCGGCTTCATGCTTGGGAGTGTACAACTGGTCTGCCTCTCCCAAAGTAGCCAGTACCAAGACGCCGGCGGCTGCCAGGGCAGTGAGCTTGGTCATGTTGACCGGTAGTGCCGCTCGGCGGCGACTATAATTGAATGGGATCTCGAAGGAGTACTGATGCGGCCGCTATCGATAAAAGACTAAATGAAGGAATGTAGCTGGTACGCAAGCTGGTGCGCTGATTCGAGGGAGTAGATGGTGGTGATAACTACCAAATCTTGATGTTTATGGCAAAGTCGTGAAGTGCAGACACAACGGGAACCTTGGAGGTTGAGTGGTGATGGGCCTGTCCGGCCTGGCGTGGCGTGCCTGCAGCTTACATACTGTACTTTAGGTAGCTGGACATGGATTCTGAGGCAGCTTATCCGGGGAATGGACATGCGTCATACATGCAGGATACGTTAAGTGTGACTTATGTACAGGCCATCAGTACACAGTGAAGCTAAGTATCCCGTAACAGAAGGCCGACCCGTCATCGCACCACAGCTCCCTCGTCACCTCGGGTGATTCCACAGTCCAGCGCATCCGACCTCATCCAACCGACGCCTGGTACATACAGTATCTATGCATGGATTAACATTGTAAATAGATGTGTTCCACACCGAATTAACCTCGCCAGACTCTCGGTTCATAGTCTTGAATTTGAAGATGGAGATTCCCAATCTGGCATCTTTTTTGAGAAGACCAAACAATAATAAGAGTGAGTCAAGAATATCCAAGAATATCCAAGAATACCGCTCCCTCTTTCATGTGCTAAATTGAGCGAGTTCGTTCTTTGCTCCAGTGTCATGATTGGCGACGGGAGTGTGGTGACTTGCCCGATCGCCTCGTTGTCAGTATCCACGCAATTGGATGCTCTCACATGCAATACAAGAAGGTAGTCCAAGTAATCAGAACATCTTTTCCAAGTGCATCTTACGTGGTGGGTATCTCAAGAAAAACACTCCAGTCCAACGAACCCAAGTGGACTAATATCAATATCAACATCCGATACCCCCTCACCCAAACCTTGCCCTAGCCAACTCCTTCAGGCCCCTCAACTTCTCCTCCTCCCTCTCCCTCCACTCCCTCAGCCTCTCCTCCCTCTCCTCCGCCTTGGCCCGCGCCTCCGCCTCCCGCCGCAGCTCCCGGTCCGTCTTCTTCCTCTGCTGCTCCTTCGCCGCCTTCCTGAACTCATCCAGCGAGTCGCCCCCGCCCATCAGGTCGCTCTCGCCGACCTCCTCCATCGCGTCCCCCTTCTCCCGGAACGACCGCATCTTGTCGTTCACGAGCGCCTTCTTCTCCAGCTGCCTCTCCCGCGTCCCCGCCTCCGCCCGCGGCACCAGCTCGTCGATCCGCTCCTTCTGCCGCACCCGGTCGGCCTTGCGCGCGAGCCGCAGGTCCGCGATGCGGGCCGCGTGCTCCTCGGCGGCCGCCTCGCGCTGCAGGGTCAAGTCGCCCGTGGTGGGGATGCCGGGACCGTGGCGGCTGGGGCCTGGGTTCGCGGCGGGTTGCCCTGGTGGCAGGGCCGGGAGGTAGTCGTCTTCGTCATCCTCGTCTTGGTCCATCTTGTCATCTTCTTCCCCGTGCACCTCATCGCGCCTGCTCCCCGGAGAGGGATCTTGCCGTCGTTGAGTCTCGTCTGTATCGCTTGGTGGTGCAGGGGAGTCCGCTTCCTTGCGACTTTTCACGTCGTGGATTTCAGACCTCGTCCGCGACGGGGCCTCCTTGACCACGCGCTCGAACATCTCCGGGTCATACCACCCTTCCGCGAGCTCTGCGCGGTTCCATTTATTCACAAAGCTCTTCCAACGTCCGCGCGCCTCGTGCGAATCTAGTTCGTAGAAATCCTTCCCCTTCTGTATATCGAGGTAGTATGCAAATAATGGCTCGAAGGCCTCGAGGTCATGTTTGTATGAAAGCGGGCGCGCATTGAAAGGAATCTTGACGGGGGCTTCTTTCGGCTCGGACGAGTGGTGATGGTGATGCCGACGGTGATGATGATGGTCACGGCCGTGCTTTCGTCGCTTGTTGGGGTCTCGAGATTCGTCTGTTGGCTGTGAAGGCGTGCCGTCCACATCTCGAGAGTGGTGTCGGCGTCGACCATGGTGATGATGGGAATGGCGGCGGTCGTCTTGTTCAGGTGATCTCGCTCGGTAGAAATCGGCAGCTACAGGCCGTCTTGTGGGTGATTTGGATCTTGACCTCGTTCTCCGCCCATCACCAGCTCGAGTCCTCTCTTCCGCGCGTTCTCTGCCATAGCTTTCCTCGTGCGCGCTGTCGTCACGCATCCTGGCCTTGGTCGGTCGTCCTAGTGGGTCTTCACTCCTACGTATGTGCGTACTTCGATAGAACCACAAGTGTCGCAGTCACTGAGTATGGTCTGTTTTTCCTGTGCCTGGATTCTTTGTGTGATAAAAAGGGATTGTGGAGGTAGGTACGTCGTACAAGTGGCATTCAAGGTTGCAGCATTATTTTGAGGCGAAGAGCTTCTCCGGATTGAGATGCCCCTGTCCAAAAGATCCCAGATGCGCTAGACCCACTAATTCGGCTCTCAGCGGCCGCTAAAACTACGCGAGTGGGAGATCCATTTCGATGCTCTGAGACGGGAATAGCCACTGAGACTGTTCAGGGCTGTAGCTCAGGTACATGAACACACGTAGCTGCTACTATCACGCAACTCAGCTAAGCTGCCAACGTGCCCATCTGCTAAACCGCCAACTAGCTAACTGCTTACCCGTTAAGCCTGCTATTGTACTAGAACCTAAAGATATAAATTAACGACCTAGGTATTTGATAGAGAGAAATAGGTATCCGGTTAAGGTCGACTTATACGCTAAAGTCTAAGTAACCTGGCAATCCCTAGGCACCCGTAGACCTTAAGTGCAATAGCTTTATATCGCAACAAAGTCAATACCTACACAGTCGCCGTAGCTGTGTCCATCTGAGACATCATATACATCATCTACCTACCTGGGCGGTAAAACAAACCGCAGCTTACCTACCTACGTATCTGGGTATCAGGATGAACACCGGCATACACGTAGCACTGAACGTTTCATTTAATCCCAATCACTTGTAACGGCCCCGTGAACCAGGAGAATGACACGAATGCTTCCATACATCGACAGTTCCAATATCCCGTAAATGCTCTGGCAATCGTCTCCTCCCAGGTATTTCCCAAGCCAAAGAACAAACAGCCAATGACTCCATGCAACAATAAACATCCTACTATGGCCCTTTGCCTCCCATGCCTTCTATTTTCAGGGTATCAAATGCTATTTACAACGGGTGAGTTTCGTCAGAGACCGAACGACGAAATATGACCCAGCGGATTCCTCGTAGACGTGAGTCGGCATTATATCGTCAGTGACATTCGCAGGTGTCGTGGCATCGTACTCTCTCCCCAACGCTAGCTCCAGCTCGGCGGCGCCATCGCATTGTTGGCTTTACCATGGACCTGACAGCCGATACACGCGCAGGCATCACCGCATGGACATCCTTCCGGTATCCCCCCACACAAGCCATTCATGTCAATCTCGGGCATTGTCCCAAAGCTGAAGTCCGCTTGTGCGTCGAACTGGTCCATATTGTCCATGGGAAACGCGAAGTTGAACATCTGGAAGTCGGCCGGGTTGAGAAAGATGTCGTTCGCTTGTTGCGGAGGTGACTGGTGTGACATGACGGGGTCGTCAAAAGCCGAAGGCATCATGCCGTTCGGTACCGTGCCGTTAAGCGGGTGTTGCCATGCTTGCGCAAACATACCGGGGCTGCCGTTTGTGCCATTTGTCGGCGAGAAGCTCGCCCTATCTGGCCCGTTCGTACCGTTTGCCCCGTCTGTCATCATCTGTCCAAATTCCGTGGCGATGTGGTTCATCGTGGCGGTATTGTAAGGATGGTCGATGCAAAGAACACAGTTACATGTCGGCCCACAGTCGCAAGCATGATCGCCGTTATTCGTATGTGCTGCCTGCGCTGCGTGCAATGCCATCCCCTTGAAATCCGAAGCTGGCAAGAATTGTGGTGGCAGTACTGGATGTGGTACTGGCGCTGGCGCTGTGAATGGAGAAGCTGAGAAGGACTCGGGCTTGACGCGCCCACTTGCGAAAGGCGAAGGGGTCACCGGCTCGCTTTTGACATTTTGTGAGCAGCAAGATGACGGTGGTGGTGGGGAAGCAGGTACTGCTGATATGGAAGGAGGCACAGAGCAACAGGAAGCCTGCACAGGCGCCGGCGGAGGGGGTGGCGGTGCGGAACAGCATGACGAGAGCGGTTGCGGTGGTGTCTTTGTTTGCGTTGGCATGGAAATGTCGACCGGTTCTGTAGTGACCTGCAGTCCTCGTGCCACCAGGTCCTGGAAAAATATAGGCTGGGTATCCTCGGTGTCTGGGATTGATGTGTCTGCCGCATTCTTGCCATGACCGCAATTGCACTTCTTGCCACTGCCCCCTTCTCCCTGGCAAGAGCATTTCTTGTTACGCGGAACAGCGGCCTTCAGCCAGGTCAGGGGAAAGTAGTGGGCACACAGACACAAGTCTCCTGGTCCGTGAATACAGGCCTTGTTTGGCCTGCCGGCTGGACGTACTGCCCATAATGGACCGCCGAGGTGGTTGCATGTTGAGGAGCGATGACCCTTGATGCAAGACCGGCTGTATCTTATGTCAGTCTCTGTACTGTACAAATGTTGAAGACAATGAGGAGAAGCACGAGGCAGCTATAGCAAGTATTCGAGCAAGATAGGAAACGGAAAGCTCCGGTGCTCAAAATACACCACAGATCTCGAACCGGCAGCAAGTCCATCGTGTAAGCATCGCATTTCAGCTGAGTTGCTGATGCCCAAAGAGTGTGCGCGCAGAGAGCAGTCAGTATCTCACCCGGCTGATAACAGGTGTCGTGGCGAAAAGAAAAGAAATACCAGAAAGAGGAATACAGGAGTCCGACGCTTACCATGACATCTTCTGCTTCCCGACCCAGATGGCCATCTTGTGGTCCTTGGGAGCCTCCTCTCCAGGCTCGACTTCAATTGAGGTAATAAGGCAGAGCCAATGAAGACGATGCGATGCGATGCGCCGAGATAAGAATCGGTACCGGGCTGGGCGTCTCCCAGACGTTCCTTGGTGTCGTCGATGAGGCTGTCTATCTGGGCGTGTCTTGCGACCCCTATACCCACCAACAAAGATGAGATGCGTGATCGGCACCGTACAGAATCAAAGTGTTTGGTGTTTCGGATCCCGGAACGTAAAGCGCTCTCTTGAACTAAGATCCGGCTGCCGGGCGAACGGAACAACGACTGCTCAAAGAGCGATTCTCCAGGAAGACAAGAAGACAGGAAAAGAGCTCGTACTATGAGCACGGAATAGACCGACGAGTGAGGCAAAATGCAGTCAATGTCGAGATGCAGATTGCCCTGACAATGAACTGCGCAGTCGTTGGGTTTGAAATCAAAGCGCTGATGATGACAGACGCAAGTCGACGGGCTAAACGGAGCAATGTTGAAACGGTGTGGGGGTCTCTTAGCGTTAGCGTTATGTAAGTCTCGGCCTGCAGGCCGAACCGTCTTTGATTCTGGCTTCATTCCTGAAAATCCATGCGATCTTCAGCATCCTGTAGGACGAACTATCGCTAGGCCAAACTGCTTCTGGATCACCAACAGGCCAGGGTATGATATATGTATGATACGTATGCATATACATGTACGAAGGGTTGGGAGCGCCTTTAGACCGATGCAGAGGCATGTCGGTTGTCGTTACTGTGGTAGTCACTCTGATGCTATAATTAGCCTGCCAGCCTGCTCACTCGTAATCAGACGAATTGCAAATAGGGTCATGTGAGAAAGACGCAAGCGTGGAAATTCGTGATAGATTACAGACGTGTGATCAAGCCCCTTCGCCATCAGAATCTGCAAACATGTCCGCGGCTGTCAGCCGCTTCCGTCTTGCCCCAGGCCCCGTCGATGAAGTCGACGTAGTAGTAGACGCTGCAATGCCTCCACCAGAGGCCTTGACCGGCTCCCCTAGCACAGTATCCTTCTTTGCGTCTTGGTCTTGATCTCTATCCGCCATTGTTATATCGTCCTCTCCCCCTCCAATAGCCAGCCCGACTATGTCGATGTCCAGTAGCGGCTCACCGTCAATGTGGTACTGCGCAAGCATCTCGTTGTCTGCCTCCTCGTCATCGGTGTACTCATCATAGCTTCCATCCGAATCAGCGTCCTGCTCAGCTGGCTCACCAACCAGGTCCGCAGCGGGCGCCTCCACCGTGGCAGTTGCATCCACTGTCTTCCATCTCCCAACACTCTTCTTAGCCTCCTTCTCGGCAATGATTGCCTCCTCCTCCTTCTTCGCACTCGGAGGATTCTCGAAACTCTTTACAAAGAGCTCTTGCGAATCGTTCGGGAAGACACACCAGCCATCCCAGAGGCTCAGCACCAACCCGACGCTGCGCTTCCACTTCTCGGCGCGCAGACGGCCCCACTTCAGCTTCTCGGGCATGTTCCCCAGACCCTGGAAGGATTTCCTCGCCTTGAGGGCTGCCTCGAGGAGTTGTCGATACCGCCAGGCGTGGCGGACGCCGCTGGTGGATGAAGAAGACAAAATATCGCTAATAACGTAGAGGGCGATGAGCTTTGCGCCCGAGGTATCTTGAGAGGCGAAATCGGGGTTGGTCTTGCTGTCGAATGCTGGCGATGTATCGCGTGAGTTGTTGCCGGATTGGTCAAGTGCATCTTTCTTGTAGTCTGGGTTGGCGGAACTGTACGCAAGAGGTTTCTCCAGATTTGATATTATGAGGTCAACAATCTCGTCGGCGCCGTTGGCGTGTGTTATTGCGAATGAGGTTATCCTTGCGATGTCCCCCTTCCGTATCTTGCTGAGTGTCGTTGGAAGGCGTGACAGTAGGTGGACAAGCTTTGCCTTCTCAATAGGGTTCAGGAATACCTCATCCTGCTCCTTATTTCCGTCCATCGTGATCTTTGGCTCATCCTCGTCTTCGTCGTCGTACTCGGAGTCATATTCGGACTCGGATACAAACCCGTTGACGCCCGTGGTGTATTCATACGCTAATTGTTTGTCCGGTACTTTCCAGGCATGGCCTCCATCGAAAAGGGGCAGGTATTTGCCCTTCCCCTTCTTCGATTGCTCAGCACCTGTCAGTATTTCCCACAGCCTCCAGCGGTACCATATGCCTCCCTGTGATCGGGCATCCCATATCCACGCCCATCTTTCATCCCTTTGCACATCGGGCCTCGACATGAGTAGTGCTTCGAACTCTGGACCGTGTTCCAGGACCGACTCGATGACCTTGTGGATCATACGTAGCTGTTTGATATCCCGTGGTGGCTGGATAGGAACGTGCAGTAAGGTTCGGTTGATCGGTCCACCAGACGGGCCATACGACGTTGGAGGCGCAAAGCGACCACCAGTATTCGGCCCACTCCCAGGTCCGTGCCCATGCCCATGTCCATGTCCATGTTGTACCACGGGTTTCGCGCCGAATGGATGCGATGCCGTTGCAGAAGATGTCACATTCGATATTGAAGCCGATGCGATGGCTGCTGAGGACAGATGCCGGTGTAGAGAGAGGTAGTGTCCGAAGCCGAGGTAGCGGTTCTGCAGGGCGCTGACGGCCGCATCGATATCCGATGCTGCCGTCTCCTGCGACAGCGTGACAATGGCCGCTATAGACTTACGATCCGTGCCGATCCCACCTGGTGCCGTTGGGGGAAGGATCTTGACATTTTCCACGGCCAAGTTCGGGGGTATCAGGGCCTTAATCACAGCGGGGGATGTCGCCGGAGGCAGGTTTGCCAGTCGTAATGTCGGCCTTGCCACAGCCTTCTCTTCCGACCTCCCACGGCCCGTATGCTCGTCCTCCTCGTCGCTTGCGTCGAATGCCTTGGGTATCCTAGGCTTGTAACCGTCGTCAGGGTCGTCGAATGCAAGCCGTCCTGTCCCGTTCTCCGAGTGGTCCCTCCTCCTGTCGCTGTTCATCTGGAACCCGTCGTGCGTCCTCTTCTTCCCAAAGCTCATGGGCGGCTGCGCAGGGCCCAGAGTGCCCGGCCCACTGGCCTTCATGGGTGCGGCGCCGAGGGCGCCAAAGTGCCTCCTGCCCGACCCGCCCACGGCTCGTGGCGGCGGTCGCCCAACGCCGCCTGCACCTCGCTCATATTGTTCGCGCTTGTCTTGTTGCTCGTCGGCATCGAAGCTCTTGATAAAGTCCTCGTAGACGGCGGCGGTCTCGGCGGCCTCGCGGAGTCGTTTGGCTTCTGCCTCTGCCTTTTGGCGTTCGAAGGCGGACTGCTTTGTGGGCTTCTGGAGCTTGGCCTCAACGTCAGGGAATTCGGCGATTTTCTTGGGGAGAGACATGGTAGGCGAGTAGTTTCATGTCACCGGAACGTGATGTTGGCTGTCGGAGGCCGTTTCACCCATGCCATCAGGGTGAATTGTTCCTAAAATGGGCACTTCTTTAAACATTCATGCATGTCGCAACTTACGGCTGCGCAAGTGGGTGGGCACCGGAGCTGGGCCCGGTCACACAGGGTTAGGGTTTTAATGTCGTGTCACTACATGATGGGCGAATGTTCTGAATTCGATCCGTAGAACATATCTCACCCGTATTACTTCTTCTATCTTAATTTCACATTTTCAGCTAAGACTTCGAACTAACCACCCATAGTGAGCTCCCTGACCATCAAGGCCAGGCATGTTCGATTATATCGCGTACATAGTGAGCAGCAAACCTGCAAGCCCCAAAGTAAAGGCTCTTGACATTTGGACGGCGAATTCGATAAGCAACATTGAACCAGTTTCTTCCTACTCATCACTCGACAAGCCTGAGCCCGAGTCTCCTCTGCCTTCCCTCAGCTGGAGGAGTTCTACAAGCAGGACCCAAATAAGAGTCGGGTCTCCTGAACCCCATTATAGCCGTCCTCACATCCTCAAGGGGCTATAGGTCAAAAGGGAATACCATGCCGGGAAGACGACTGGCCGGCTTCTGCCAGCATCGAGTCTCCTCGGCCCACCCACGTTATACATACTCCTTTTCAACCTTCGCTACGGCTTCAAGAAGCTGCAGATAAGGAGAGCACACCTCGCCAGGGCTTACCCATGGAAATGCTTGGGAACGATGGCGCCCCCCCCCCCCCCGTTGGAATTAGCCGCGTGCTCAGAGTAGGCATGCGTCTTGCGCCGAGGTATGGGCGTGGCTATCATTAGGGTACCTGACAGGTTGTTCCCGCAGACAGCCCATCGGAACGATCCCGCCGAAGTGTTTAGGTGAATATGGACGCATTCTCGCCAGGCTTTGGAATGCCAAGCCCTTGAAATCACTCAGCGAAGCCCACGTGCTTTTATTATGGCTGGGAACTATATCAGCATACTTGAACAATTTCAAGGTTCTAGTCCTTGAGTTCGCTTTCACAAGAGTCTGGGATTAAGACCATGCAGTACCTGGCAAGAGCTGTGTATACGGCTAGAATACTCAAGTATACAACGCAGGAGCGCCGCACGACGGAAAGGCACGGGAGCGGTGCACGCGGGCGGCTGGTACAAGGTACTTGTTTTGTATGACCGGGGCGCGAAAGGACATCGAGCCCGCATCTTTTTTCATTTTGGTACACCTTCCCCAGCTTCAGGTCCGCGCGCTCTTCAATACTTGGAATGGTGGTTACGCGGATCCAGTACATCGCACGAATTATACAAGTGCACCATATATGTTAGCGCAAATAAAATGGAATTACATGTGCACGCTGTATTACGCCAGTTCCCGAGGATCATGTTGACCTTTGATCTGAAAATACAGCTTGCTCTGCAAATGCGGGATGGGATGCAACTTGAAGCCTTTGTGTTTGATGACACAGAACAACACAATCATTGAATATTATATACACTGGAATATATCCAATTGACTGATCTCCACAACCCTAGACCTGCTCGTAATACCACTATCATAACCATCAGGAATCATCTTCAGGGACCCATACTGCATAGTTGAGAACGTCGTCATCACCTGGAGCCCGGGCAGCTACACCCACCGGGTTACCTTGAAAATGTTAGCACCTGGCATGGATACAATATGAAGCTACTAGTGGGCCTGAGAGATGATTCGAAGCACTCAGGTCTAACACTGGCTCAACTCACCAGAAGTAGGCAGTGCAGTCGCAAAGCCAAAAGCTGCTGCAATGGCGATGAAAAGGGTCGTGGATCGCATGATGGAAAGTGTAGCAAATGTGGTTTGATTCTGTTTGTGGGTGTGGCTCTGGCGAAGAGGCTGACTGTCTTGGAAGCGTATGTGGGATAATTGTTTGGCTGGATACCTGGGGATATAGGCGAGGAGGGAATGGAACTTGATGCCTGTTTCGTGGTGATATACTGGGGCATTTATACACGATCGTTCGAGAGGTGGTGTTGTGGAGTTGCTTGGATCTCTACATGAGCCTCAGGAGATATTGTTCATGCACGCGCACCAACCTTGAGATCGAGTCCCGTGCAAGATACCTACCGCATTTCCGATACCCTTTAAAGAATACGACGTTCTTCCTTATCGATCAAGAATAAGTCCCAATCCAGACTGAGTACTACCTTAGATACGTAACAACGGTTAGGAGAGCGCCGGGTCGGTGGTGGGGGCGGGTTGTATCCGAGGTTCGCGAGGCCATGCGGTCTGCAGTTATGACCGTTGGGAGGGGGGGACTCAAATGATCAACGCTGTGCGGCAGCTGTCCAACCAACCGCTCATGGGCGTCTATGTACAGATGGACATCGCCGTGTTCACCTTGGCGGCATTTTGACATACTTCTCTATTGGACTGTCCATGTGTGATGGGTCTAATTGTTGACATGTCCGGCGCGAGTGCGAGATGACAGTGTCTAGCACTGTCGCCCCTAGTTACATTTCACTGCAATCGCCCCCAACATATGTACCATAGTAGAGCTTGACCGTTGCATTACTTCAATTGGCCGCCAAATCCTCGTGAGACCCCACGGAAACAGGGATTTCTTCGAGTGCAACCAAAACCATTTCTTTCGAGTGCAACCAGATACTCGAGAAGTACACTAACAAGGTCCCGCAGCGGCAGCGCAGTCTGCGGAAGGCAACCCTCAAGTGCTGCACCTGTGGAAATCCGCACACATTGGCGAAGAGCTTCCTGCATTTGGAATCACTGGTACAGTAGCAATGAACAATTTCTTGATTCGGCCCTTGCCTACAACGAGTACGACATCGAGACGGTACTGTAACATCGCCAAGTACTACAGTGAGCCATCTGTGGATTCGAGATGCAGAGACCGGATCCCCGGCGATCGCTCCACATGCCTGGCGTGCTACTGTGTACCTAAGTAGGTATGTAAGGCAACCTCATTGACGTCAGGTTATGGGCGGTGCTACTGTGATGTTTCACGTTGCAATCGAGAAATATCTTGGAAGGTGACTGACTGCTTTTGACTACGTCTGACGAAGCCAGCAATACCCTGCCAAATTGAACTCTGTCTGTCATAAGGCTAAAGCAACGCCGCAAGTGATTTATCCAGATACTCGCTGTCATCAACGCTCATATCATACTCTTGGTCTCGTTATTGCCCCTCCGCCACCCCATACCATCCCATATCTTTCCGAGGGTAACGCAATGGCGCAGCAAGTAAGATATACGCGAATTGAAGATGGAGTTGGCAAACAAAAGCCAATATCGACCACGGTGCTTGGTGTGACCATTGGACTTGGTTCACTCATGCTTATTGCAACGGTGACCTGTCTCAGTTTCGGGTTTCTCGGCTTTGCCATCGGTATGCGAGTTCCAGCACAGGCAGAGGCCGGGCCGGTATGGCTTTGTAAGTATACCAATCTTATGCGTGGCTCGATCGGCAATCTCGGAAAGGCTTTCCACATGAGCTAACCTTGGGCACAGCGCCTCCAGGTCGACAGAGCACCACGTTTGCATACCAGAAGGTCTTCACGCTAGGGGATAACAACGAAACTCGAGAACAATGGCATGATCTATTCCCAAGTAAGTATCACACATCCACAGACATATTTCCTTTTTTTTTTAACCAGATGATGATCGTCAGCGGGTGGTGGCTTTGTAAAGCATCCCACGGTATCCCCAGACATGGCCAGTCTTGCAGTCTACCACCAACTCCATTGCTTAGTAAGTGTATCCCATCATTTGTGTGAACCGCGAATTGCGACTCTTTGTGAGTACTCCGAACTTCTGTTTATACATGTAGATCTAACACGTTATTCAGAATCACATTCGAGAGTCCTACTGGGCTGCAGTCGATGGGACTGTCATTCCAGGCCATCAGGGTGCAGGCTCACACGTTCGTCACTGCATTGACTACCTACGTCAGTCGCTTCTCTGTCATGCAGATGCAAATCTCGAGGTGCCAAGCAGGGAAGCAGGCGGCGTCACTGGCTTTGGCTTCGAGAGGCAGTGCCGTAATATTGCGCAGCTTAAGGCATGGGCAGAAGAATGGAGAGTGGTGGAAGATTTCCAAGGTTCTTAGAACGCAGACTTTCAAGGGGTCTACTGCATGTTCCGCCGCAGTCCGGCTTAAACTCTAGTCTTCAAACGTTAGATGTTTAGGTCTCTAACCGCATCCGGAATTCTTATACGCATTTGGAGTGTCGATCACTCGATGCGCGCTCTACTTAATGTTGACTAAGCATCTCGCGGTTATCTTGCTCGGCTTCCCTTGTGGGAGGGGGGTGACCCAACATCCCCTCTGCCTGCCCCCTTCCTCGGACGAGCCAGAGCACCATTCTGACTCTCTGCTTGAGCGCCTGCGGCGCAGAAATGCAAATGCGAGTTCTGGGCAGACGGAATTTGATTGGCAGAATGTAGAATTGTGTAAAAGGAAGTCTTGGTGGGAATTCTGGTGTGTTGGCTGTGTTTACTGTGTAGTATCACTAGAAGCGGTTAAGACCTACCTAGGTATGTATCTAATGATTAGAGACTAGGTTTAGATTTTCAGCCGGACCGTTCCGCCGGGGAGGTCGGTACAGCCTCGAGAAATGCAAGTTGGTCACTCAGGGGTGGACCATATGTGGGTTTAGCTACTACCTTCCAAGGTTGTGTGCCACAGGAGGGCGGGCTCCCGTGACAAGGGGTGGTGCAGCCTACTGGACAATAGTTCCACGTAAAGCAACGTCAGCAATTCCATTGACAATGCACGTGCGCGTTCGCGATTCCAGAAGTACAGTACCTTGTCAACCATCTAAAGCAGATTTGTTGGCAATCCGTTGCAACGGTACCAACCAAGGTAGGTACCATGCATTTGACCCTATACTAGTGTAGGCCTAGGTAACCTATATTTTGACCGGAGTTCGTGGTGTTTTGGTGGTCCCGGCTGCTCGAATGCAACCATCTGACGTACCTAGGCTAGGAATTCGGTCTACCCTGTTTGTTTCCGCAGTACCAAGTAGGTCCTGGGCCCTCCATTCCTTATCTTTCTGTGAAGCCACGATGCTACTTCATGTTCCTGAACGTGGGCCCCCAATGCCTAGGTCGGGCGCGGGGGGTCGGGCGCGGGGGGGCGGGGGGGGCGGGGGGGAAGGCGCCTAGCCGGCCGTCTTGAAGCTATCTATCACCAATTTGATTAGTATGGCCCTGCTAAACAGCATGAAAATGGAACCCTCAAAGACATGCCTTCCACCAGGGAGGTGCTGCAGTGCCTCAAATACTGGCTCCGAGTTGGCTTTATATCAGGGCCAGCCGCAGAGGTGAAGGCGAAGGCGCTGTGAGAGAGGAAAGACTGTGTAACGGCTGCCAAAGTTACCTCTTTGGGAAGTGAAAATACCTTCAAAATGACCCCGCAATTGAACAATTTGAGCACAATCAATGCAACGCCAACGTAAAAAATCACCAAAGTTTGGTGGCAATTCAAGCTAGGGTGCATAAGTTACTATGTTTGATTGCTTTGCGTGGAACGACAAATGTAAAATGTATCCGTGGGCCCCACCCGTACGCTGTGTGTGAGTCTAAAGTTCTAACATGATAGGGAAGGCTGTTTCAATACAATGAATTTCTCCTATACATTGTTTTTGAGCAAATCAATCAGCAACCTGCCCCTCTGTGAGCTCATCCTCTGGAACGAGTATGCTTCTGTTAGACAAATCAACATGGCGCGAGACAGCCCACTCATGTAGCCCATCCCATTGCACGCAACGGTGTAGAGGCTGATGCTCAAGAGGACTAGGCCCAAGGATTCGGCTTTCGTTATTAGGATCGTGCAGGTAGTGGTATGGCAGTACCGTGATATCAGCATGACAGAGGGTCGACTTGCGCAGCGACTCAATACAATGCTCTTTCATGCAAGATTAGCCTTTAGATGGCAATTTGATCAGTGTCTCTTCCGATGCGTACCTGTATGCTCCCATTGGATTCTATCTTGCTCCTCTGTGAGACTAGGGAAATAATGATCTTTGAAAAACCATTGTCGAATCAATTTCTGCCGAATACCATTAGTCTCGCATTATAGAGCGTTATCAGCTAGGCTGCAGCTTGGAACAGACTTACAAGACAGTGCAATTCGTGGTAGACCGACAGAGCACCTACGTACCCTGACCCGTCACTAAGCATCAACGAGGTCGCACCGATGCGTTGCATATCGTCAGTCGAAAGCCTCATGTTCATCCCTAGAGTTATGTAAGCCAAAGCTTGGATGTTATGTTGGGATCACAGACATCTCGAGTTCTCTCACGTAGGAACTCTGAGACTGAGGTAGCACCTGAACTTACCAAGCATCATATCATCCCAAGCAGTGTCTATCTGGGGAGATGGATCGCCAACGAAGCTGGTCCGGTGGGTCCCATCCAGATAGGCGTCCAGGCGTCTGTCTTCCCATGTGACGATGTCTCGGGCAGGTGCTTGATTTGACTATGATTAGCTGATATTTTCTCGCCGTCAAACCACTCAAGTCCGGTCTTGATGGTAATTAAACAACCTACACCATGGCCCATCATTACATGAGCAAACACTCGGATTCCTCAAAATCCACATGGTAATGACGAATGCCAACATAGCCAGGTTCAAGAGCAGCCAAATCGCATTGATAAGCCCAACACTCTTGAAGAATGACCTTTGATAATCATGACCCCGCGCGCCAGACGTGCTACACGCGGACTTTGATGGCCACTGTTCCAAGTCCGCTTGCTCAAATTCAGCTGCCTGTGCGGCATGCTCTTCTAGAAAAGGTTGTGACTCGAACGTAGTGGGACGGGCAAGGTCTTCTGGATTGTCCATGATGGCTAATTGGTGCGAGGGCTGAAAAGCCTGAGAAGTGAGCTTTGAATCGGTCGCACGAGAACTGGAACAATTAAAAATCGTACCTAGGGGCGAGCGATATTCAGGCTATTACAGCAAGATTTCAACGTAGAACCTAGATAAATTAAGAGCTTGCAAAATGTTTCTAATGTTTGTCGACCGAGCGCAAGTTGGACCTCCAAGGGTTGAGCCAATCACAATCTTCTCTGGTTACTTTGCGCCTTTGGGCCAAATATTTAGTCCGGCAAGGCTGATTTGACACACCGAGAATGCTTCACATGACGTACCATGATTGAAACCCACCATCATGCTGCAATCTGATGAGAGCGGTTGGGGCTCCTATGTACATACAGTTGTACTGAGCGGGTCCCTTTGTCAATCTGTGGTTAGGACAGACAGAGTACGGGAGCTTCTTGCATATGGTTGCATTGGCTTGATTAGACCAGCTCTTAACGCCCCCCTCCGCGCCCCACGGGCACCGGGGCTGCTGCCGGGCGGCCGGGCTGCGGGGCCCGAACGATTTGATACCTCCCCCCCGCTCCGAGTCCCCCCTCGGCCTGCCCCCTGCCACTGCCACTGGGGCCCTCGGTGATCTTGGTTCTTTCTGGCAGCTCTCGGCAGCTCTTCGGCCTTACAGATTACAATCCTTGAGAGCTGTATGCAGTCAACACCAAGCCATGCATATATGCCCAATTAACGAGCGTAAAAGTTGGGGTCGCTTTGGAATCGAAGACGGCTATATATGTACTTGGTATTTTTAGACCCATGTGACCAACTAGCCACTTCAAGGCTACATAGATATCATCGATGAGGCACACCAACACTGTATGTACAAAGTACTTTATGGCCTGTCCAGTGCGATACACGGGGCGTATCAATGAGGGGGGACACTGCTGATAGGACCGTTCAGATGTTAGCCAGGTCTCTAAATGCTACCTGAAAAGCATTTATTAAATCGGACTTTCATATCTCAAAAGCATCGTGCCAGTGTCGAGACTTTGTTGACCACCAGCGGCCAGAAACTCCATTCGCATCATTGTGCAGAGTGAGGGATATCAAATACGGCAATTTCTTTCCACCACATCAATTGATTGAATCTCAGAACCATCTCACCACTCACCATGGCACTCTCGACTGGCACCAATGTCGTCATCATTTCTATTGTATTCTCTCTCCTGGCCATTGCTCTGGTCCTTGTGCGCTTTCTATCAAGAACAAATCAGGGTGTTGCATTTGGTGTCGATGACTATCTAATCGTGCCCGCGACCTTTCTAACCGTTGGCATGGGCATTGCAAATTCCATAAGTCAGTCCGGCCCCTCCCTTGTATCATATTGTGTATTTTATGTTGTGTGTACTGTCCGTCCGCTTCCACGGGCTCGTAGGTCAAAAGTCAGGAACCATTCTAACACAAGTATATAGGTGGTATTGCCGGCAGCCTCGGCCAACATGTCCAGTTGAGTCCGGAGGGAAAACCAGAGTACACAGCCCGTACTGTGATTTTCATGAAGGTAAAGAGAGTCCAGTATTTGCAAATGACATTGCAGTACCCTCATCACTTTGGATAATTGTTACTGAATCCGCTTCGGCAATTTCACAGTGCCTATTCTGCACCACACTCTTGTCCACTCCCGCTCTAGCCCTGACAAAATGCTCCATCGTATGCTTCTACCGCCGTCTCTTCCCAGGGCCCAGATTCAACATCGCCAGCTGGGCAACCATTGTCCTCGTGGCTCTTTGGGGTCTTGCAATGTTCCTCGCGAATCTGCTTACTTGCAGACCTATTTCGGGAAACTGGGGTGCCTTCACCGCGGCACCGGCGCAAACGATGAAGGGCGCGATATGCGTCAACCCTGTTCCGAGATACTGGACCTCAGGGGTTCTTGACGTCTTCACCGACGTTATCATCTTCATCCTCCCACAGCCGTTGGTTTGGAGGCTGCAAATGTCTACCTCGAAAAAGGTGGCTGTGAGCGCTATCTTTTCCGTAGGCGCGTTGTAAGTGGTGCTTCCAATGACAACTCACAAAAAGGTCCGATTGCGCATTCTCCAGTGAATCTGCTGCTGACCAAGCTCAAAACGATCAGCGTTATTGCAATCGGTGCTGTCAAAATCTCTTTTTTTGTTGAAGCTGGGAAAGAGGCTGCCAAAAGCTACGATGTGACATGTGAGTCTCGCCCGGAAAGTCCCAGATCAGATAAAGTTTGCCTTCTAATCAGTCGAGCGAATATCAGACGATCAAGCGCCGACCCTTTACTGGACCCAGCTGGAGTGCGCGGTCGCCGTGATATGCGCATGCCTACCCACGCTGCGGGTCAACGTCTTTACCATCACGGTAAACAAGCTTCGGAGCTACGCAAGCAAGGTCTCACTTCGTGACAGGGGCAGCAACCCGAGAATCAGACCTTCAGCGTCTCAGCCAATCCTTCCGCAGTGGGAGAGAGAAAGCAACCCGTCGACGGACACCAAATCGCCGTTCCAGCCTGCCATGTATAAGACCGAGGCGATATCGCTGTCCGATGTGTCTCAGCACCATCCGGTAAACAACAGCGTCTCGGCGATCTATGTACAGAGGGAAGTTTACCAAGAACGAGTGGGTACTGGGTACTCGTAGACAACCGAGTCATCAGTATCAAGTCCGAATCAATATTGAGGGAATACTGAGAATGACTGCCGAGCTCCTGGCCCAGCATTCCTTACTGCATCCCTCAAGGAGCATTCTTGACTAGGAAATACTACATGACACAAATAGGCCAACTTGGCCGATGACAGTTGGTGTATGTAACAGGGTGGGATGTCGTTAGCATCGGGCACTTGTGTAGCCATGAAGGCCTCAAGAACTACGAAGCCTACAGACTGGCTTGGAGGCAAACTCAAGAGGTTGAGCTGTGATTGAAGCGCTGCGAGAACGAACAGGTCAAATTTCATTTTAACGCCCTAGAGGCCGTATTGCTGTGCTACTTTCTTCACTTGTTTTCCTCTCTCTGCCCGCGGCTTAGAATCCTAATGTGCCCGGGAGTCAGACTCTAAATGTAAGAACAGCCAGGGACAACAGTGACCGGCTCATGATGTTCGGGCGAATGCAGGATCTTAGCTCAACTCCTCGATTCCAGTACTGGTACCTGTGCTTGTCCTGCCTGGTAGACCGCATCTCTGCGTGCGCACTGTGAGCAGCCTCCTGGAGTGCCGAGTTTCTTACACCCGCGCCATGTAACCTCTTGAAGCTGCGGGCCCTTATTTCCCCCGGTATGTTTCATTTTCAAAATTTATTACCCGGGCGACCTGTATTCCCTGTGACCTGTAGGCCTAACGGACATGGGTGTAAGAATCACTTCGGCGTGCTCGGATTCACTGAAAGTGCACCCCACCATTTCATTGAGAGTGGGTACATATATGTGATCTGCGGAACTATTGTACAGTATATGTCGTATATTCGTGGGGGCTGGGGTGACCAGACCTGCAGTTGGTGAATTTCGATGATTGCTTTATCTACACTAGTCCGTCATACCTCCGGGCAACCGCGGCTTAGAAACCCGGAGCTCGAACCTAAAAATAAGTGTTGGTTCCAGATGTGCATATTGCCGTTATCCATAGACATGCATATTGCTGTTATCACCAAGCCTGACGGGGCAAACTTGTTATCCAGACGCTTATAATTGCCCAAAGTTCTTCTTCTAGCGTACAAGAGATTCCTGGTACCACATCATTCTTGAAGCATTCGCCCTGCCTGCACCGCCCGAGACCATCCCATAGCAGTGCATCATGTCAACCTCACAGATTGCCGACTTGGCTGCCCGAATTTCCGCAAACACGGCAAAGGTCAACGAGTATTACCTTGCCCATAAGCTTCCCCTGCCTTCCTTCGAGACCGATGGCCCTCTGAGATCCCTGGTCCCTCCGGGTGCAGCGCCCGAGATCGAAGCTGCGCGTCAGGCTGTCATCTTTGACTGTCAGGAGCTGCGCATCTTGATGCAGGGACCGAGCCAATACCTTTCAGGCTTCGCTGTGAGTGAGACTCTCGACCGGCAAGGTTCCCGGGCTGAGGGGAGATTCATCCGTCTGACTGATATACTGTAACAGGCAACCGACCTGGTGGGAGTGCAAGGCATCACTCGTTTTGACCTGGCGCATGCCATCCCGGTTGGAGGCGAGGCCACCTTCGCCGAGCTCGCGGCGAAAGCTGAGATCGGCGAGACACACATGCGCCGTCTGCTAAGACTGGCCATATCTCAGCACATTTTCAAAGAGGTCCGGCCGGGCGTGGTCGGTCACACAGCAGCATCACGCCTACTAGCCGAGGATGAGCTTCTGTACCAGTGGATGGGCTTCAAGACCGAGGAGGGGTGGATAGGAGCCTACCATACCTGCGAGGCCATGGCCAAGTGGCCCGACTCTGGCGAGCCGAACGAGACTGGCTTCGCGTTGGGCCACGAGGGGCATGCCATGTGGGACTACCTGTCGAAACACCCCGATAGTCTGCATCGATTTGCGGCAATGATGAGATTCTTCTCTCGCAGGCCTGGCCTGGAACCTCACCATGTAGTTGGAGGATACGCATGGGGCGACCTCCCGGAGGGTGCCACTATCGTCGATGTGGGCGGATCACACGGTGCTATCTCCATTGCCATCGCGCGCGAGTTTCCATCCTTGAAACTGATTGTTCAGGTAAGTGCCAGGCCCGAGCACATGACATTAAAATAAACCGCGGTTCAAATATCCCATTAACAAGTTTCAGGATCTGGACGAAGCAGTCATTGAAGAAGCCAGGAGGCAAAGACCGGCAGATGTTGCTGATCGAGTGCAGTATACTGTGTACGACTTCTTCACGGAACAACCTGTCCGCGGCGCTGAGGTCTACTTCTTCCGTTCGATTTTCCACAACTGGTCTGACAAGTACTGCGTACGCATACTGCGCAATCTGATTCCTGCGCTTAAAGCAGGTTCCAGAATTGTCCTGGACGAAACGGTCATCCCGGAGCCGGACAAATTGCCCAAGCAGTCGGAACAGATGATGCGATCTGGCGGAATAAGTATGAACACGCTGTTCAATTCCGGTGACCGTGAGATTTCGGAATGGGAGAGTATCTTCAAAGAAGCCGATTCACGCTTCCACTTCAGAGGTGGGCACCAGCCTCCTGGATCAGGATTATGGATCATCGAGGTCGAATGGCAACCCTGAAGGCAGCATACATGTATGTGTGCTAGACAGAGCGGGAATTGAGTGAATATGTGGTTAGATAGAACGCTCTTATAGCCTGGGTGCATTCCTATTATGCTTTTAGGCAATAAAATGACGGTTGGCTTTGCCAAGAGCTTCGTTCAATCAAAAGAAAAAAGCAGTTCGGGTCTTTCTTTCTGTCGGCCGCCCGGGCGGTCATCATTTGGTTGCACGTGTGGACGAACCACGCAACACTCGAGGTTGTGCTTGATGGATGCTGTGAGAAAGCCCGAGGAATTCCGCTTGATTACCTTGAGGAATGCCAATTCACTACATATGTACAGAATGTCCAATACTTCTTCTTGCTGCGATAGTGTCCGAGTATGAATGTGTGTCACTTCGAATTCGGAGACTTCTTTGGTCCAACGACAGCAAGTCTTTGTCGTAAAGAATTAACCGGTTGTGGTCTGATTGTAGCATGACATCTGGACTGAGGTGAACATGTGTGAATATGGTCGCTGCGGACAAACTTAGACTGACTGTCCTGACTGTGTAAGTAGGTACCCACAAATTAATGACTGTGATGAGTCGCGCAATCGCGCGTTAACATCCCTTGTCCGACTCCGGCACAATCAATCACTCGGAACTATGAGCGTATAAAAGTTGTGTAGGCAGGTACCTAGGTAGATATTCAAGTTGCATCTCCCTACCTAGGTATTCACAACCCGAGATCATTCCTTGTGGGTTCTCTGATAAGGTGTTCGCTCTTCGCTATCCGGTAATCCGTAATTCTCTGGATCTCATCAAAGGTCAATACAACAACCAACTTCACAGTCCTCTCATCATCCTCAAGTGCTCACACACTCAATAACACTCCCCTCTTGATCCGCTCGTTCGCGTCCCTGAGACACGATAGAGTAAGAAACCATTGGAGATCCACGTACTGAAACAGGTCGCGGGCAAGAACACCGAGGACCACTCAGTGCCACCGGATGGGAATCCGTCACGCCACCCGAGTCAGACATCCGAAGACATCACAAGCAAGCCAGAACAGAAAAAGCAACAATAAAACCGGAACGCCCAAGTTCTAATCCATACAAGTCACGGTGCACAGTTTGGTCTGGGCTGCTGGTCTGATTTCCCCCGGTTTCCCCCCTCGCCTCTCCCACTGGACAGTCAGTCACTCACCCACACACACGCCGCCTCTCTTCCCTCCCGGAGCACCCAGTCCAACTCCCCTCTCTAGAGGTCCCAGCTGACTCTCTCCCTGACCAGGACCAAGACCATCCCGAACCGACCCCGAGCCACTTATTACCCCTGACCTGACTGTGACCTGCCCTGTGCCCTTGCCAGTCGGTCACCCTGTCTGCCAAACGATGTCGGACCCCGATCATCTTCCTCCTTCCTCTTCCTCTTCACCCCCCAATCTCTCATCCCCAACCTCCTTCTACCCGGACCCCTTCAAAGCCACCACCGCAACCAAGGACCAGCAGGAGGGCACAGCATCACACGATGCTGCCCCCTCCTCAATCCTCATCGTCGGCTCAGGCGTCTTCGGTCTCTCCACGGCTCTCTCCCTAGCCCGTCACCCACACTTCACCAACACACAGATCACCATAGTCGACCGCTCCTCTCCCGGAAAACAACAAGAGCCCGTCTTCCCCTCCCGCGATGCCTCCTCCATCGACACCTCCCGCATCATCCGCGCGGACTACGCCGACCCTGCCTACGCAGCCCTAGCCGCCGACGCCCAGGAGATCTGGCGTCAGCCCCAAGGGCCCGGCGGTGACGGGCGGTACCAGGAGACGGGCCTCCTGCTCGTCGGCAATGCCGATGCCGCCACCACCACCACCTCCCCGCCCCCCAGGCCGGCCTCCACGGCCGACAAGGTCGGCGGCGGCAAGAAGTCCGGCATGGACTACGTGCGGTCGTCGTGGGAGAACGTCAAGGCCCTGGAGGCCGCGGCCGGGCACGGCCGCCGCCCGGGCCAGCCGGGCAAGATCCAGGAGCTGCCCAGCCCGCGGGCCATCCGCGACGAGTACGGCACGGGCGGGGGCAGCGGGAGCTGGGGGTACATCAACCGGCTGTCGGGGTGGGCGGACGCCGAGGCCAGCATGGGCTGGCTGTACCGGGAGGTGCGGGCCACGGGCCGGGTGCGGTTCGTCGGCGGCACCGTGTCGTCCCTCCTGTACGGCCCCCGCGAGGACGGGCGCGCGCCCGAGGTCAGGGGCGCCAGGCTGGCCGGCGCCGGCGAGGAGCTGCGCGCCGGCCTGACCGTCCTGGCCGCGGGGGCCTGGACCTCGTCGCTGGTGGACCTCGCCGGCCGGGCCTTGTCGACGGGGCAGGTGCTGGCGTACATGGACATCACGGACGAGGAGCAGGAGAAGCTCCGGGGCGTGCCCACGCTGCTGAACCTGTCGACGGGGTATTTCATCATCACGCCCTCCAACAACACCCTCAAGGTCGCCAGGCACGCCTACGGCTACATCAACCCGTCCAGGTCCTCCCCAGACAACGGCAACGCCCCCATCTCCGCGCCCGTCACGCACATCACCGACCCCTCCCTCGAGATCCCCGAGTCCGACCAGGTTGGCATGCGTAACGCCTTGAGGGAGATGATCCCCTGGTCGAGCCTGCACGACCGCCCGTTCAAGAGCACGAAGCTGTGCTGGTACACCGACACGCCCGATGGTGACTTCATAATTGATTACCACCCGGATTACAAGGGATTGTTCCTCGCCACCGGCGGTAGTGGGCACGGGTTCAAGTTCCTGCCTGTCATCGGCGATAAGATCACGGATTGCATCGTCGGACAGTGCCCCGAGGCCTTCAAGGGGAAGTGGTCGTTCAGGAAAGAGGGCTTGCCGACAGCTACGTCGTGGGATAAGGTGGTGACCGAGGATGGAAGCCGGGGTGGAATGCCGGGATTGGTATTAAGGGAGGAGATGGAGAAATCACAGGGAAAAGACATTGGGAGCAGGACTTCACGACTGTGATCAACGGAACGGTACATACGAAGCACAACATCAAGCAAGGTAACGTGGGAGTGCAACATAATGGCATTAACCATGTGGCTAACAAGTCGTCAGCTAACAAAACTGCCAGACGTCCAAAGCGGAATGAGCCGACCCTCAGTTAAGAGCATCGTCCGCCGACCAAGCCCTTGAGCCCAGTCTTAAAGAGCTTTGACATGCTGTTGATAGCGCTGGCCAATCCGTCCCCAGGTTGACAGATGGCAGCAACTTGTACGTAACCGCCATCGAATGACAGTGCCAAAAGGTACGCACTCCGCTTCATCGGTAACCGCTTCGCTCAAACCAGCTTTCTCCCCTCCCCACACTCTCTTGAGAACTTGTCATCAGGTAACCTTTTACCGAATACCGAACGTGTGATGACTGGTGTGCGCTCTCCTGAACCCCAACTTTCTCAACACCTCGGCAACCGCTGCGACCTTTTCAGGACCGCAATAATTATGTAACTTCCGCCATGCGCGCTCATTTTCGCGCGCGCCGCCCTCGTCTTCAGGGGCGGTCTATCGTCTTCCGAAATGTAAAGGGGGAATAGTGACCAATTTTTGTGTTCTTTTTCTCCGCAAACCCCTGATGTAGTCCGTGCCGACTGTAACCTTCCTTGTCGAAACGCCTGTGCAATGCAGTCGAAAAAGAAAAAAAGCAGAAAAAATAAAATGGTACAACGGACAGACGAAGGTCGTGTTGCTTTTCGTAGTAGAAATGCGCAACAACCAGGAGCCTGTCTCGGGTATGCGTCGTAAAATCATGTAGTCGCGTAATCTTACAGGTTGGGGTGGGTGAGTGTGGGTGTGTGGGGAGATTCGTCGCGGCTTAGACCTTGCGGAAATCTTGCAGCACAGGGTAGATGAGCTCAAAGGCGTGGTAAATCTCGTCACGGACCTTGGCACCAGTGAGAACGATCTTGCCGCTGACGAAGATGAGGAGCACGATCTTGGGCTTGACCATGCGGTAAATGAGACCAGGGAACAGCTCAGGCTCGTAGGAGCTGAAGTTGTGATGGCGAGAAGCCAGACCCTCGAGGCGGATGGGGAACTTGATGTCACAAGAGCCGACAATGTTCTGGATCTTGAAGTCCGTGAACTTGGCGTTGAAGCCTGTAGAAATCAGACCCGTTAGCAATGCCAAACAAAAACACAAGTGCCTCTCCGAGGGCCGTCCCCCAAGTGTGCAACATACCCAGCTTCTGGATGATACGAGCATACTTGCGGCTAGCAAGCTTGGAATCATCCTCAGACTTGGCACCAGTGACAACCATCTTTCCACTGGCGAAGATCAGGGCCGTGGTCTTGGGCTCACGGATACGCATGATGACCGCAGCGAAACGCTTGGGATCTAGGTTTCAACGTGAGCAATCAATGCGGAGCATGTGGACTCCGGATATACTCACTGTACTCGGCGTTGCGAGCGTGAAGAGCAATGGTCTTCAGGTCCAAACGGCAATCCAGGTTGACAGTGGCCACGATGTTTCTTTGGAAATACAGCATAAGCATCCAGAGTTTCATGTACAATGGAGACACACAGGTTCAGCTTACTGTAAAGTGGGGGTCAGACCGCTGCCAGACTGCTGCGCGCCAGGGGTAGCGGCAGGAGTGGCAGGACCAACAGCATTGCCATTGACGGGTGGAGAGCCAGCAGGGGCACCGTTGGGATTCGCCTTGTGACCAGCGTCGCCAGGAGGCGTCAACTCGTTGTGGCCGGTTGGGAAGGACAGAGAACCAGGAGAGATGAAGCTCTTTGCCTGGGTGGCTGTGGTGGGGTGGGTCTGAATAGCCTCCATATTTGCGAGGGACTGATATGATCAAGAGAACCGAATCTAGGTGACAGATATTTCGGGCAGATCTGTGGTTTGACCGCTGTTAGTAAACTGTTGATCATGGTGCAACAATGTGTCGAATGATCGTTGTGGCAGGCCTGATGCTAGTGGGCAAGACTTGGAATGGAGCTGGAGCTTGGGCAAATGGAAAATGGATCTTCCGCCTCTGTGCATTTTCTACGATTGCAAGGGTGGTTGGTTGTGGTTGTGGTGGGATGGATAGTGAACTCCAGTGACACGGGAAAACAAAGTGCCACTGCGACAGCTGCTGGAGCTCACCCAGACACCCAAATGATCTGTCTTCAGGGAGAAGACGCAGTGACGTACCAATTGTGGGAGAAGAACAAGTGAATGTCTCCCCTACAGCGACTGCTCACGATATGACACGGACGGATACGGGTGCACAAAGGCAGGCCGATTCTTCGAAGTCGGTATTGACGACAAGCTGCTTTGCGATGCGCTTGATGTCCTCGTCGGGCCGAGTGTCTTGAGTGTCGTCTCTTTGTTGATGATGACCTTTCTGACTTTTGACTTGACTTGACGGCGACGAAGGATTCGCGACGCGTTTGGTTGCAGTTGCAGGTGACGTTGACGTAATACCGACGACTCGAATCGCTGCGCGCGATGGTTTTCTTAGGTACGGGAAATGAAGGTGTCTATTCTTCTCTTCTTGTTTCGGCTTGATCTTGATTTCTCTTTACACAGCAACGTATCCTGTGCGATGTCTTGACTCGGTTTTCTCGGTCTCGTGAGAAAGGGTCCTTGATCTCTTTCCTAGTACTGTAGGTCGGAGGGGCAACAAGAAGGTTGGCCTGGGGAAGACTGTTCCTTTGTCGCAGAGACAATTAGGTAACAAGAGAAGGTCGGTGCGCACACACACGAAGCGCAACCAGGAAAGGAAAGGAGGGGGAGGCAATTGATGGTTACGATCCGTAAAGACGATCTCGATCTCGGTCTCGGGAGATGATTCGCGATGCGGTTCGTCCTCGTTGTTGATGTAGATCAAGGTGAGGATGAGGTCAAGGGTAGAAGTTGAGGTCAAGCGTGGTGTGATGTGATATGGTTAGGTAAGGTGTGTGAGTGTGAGTGTGTGTGTGTGTGTGTGTGTATGGTTGCGTGGTGTGGGTTAATAAAAAAAAGTATTGGTAAGGCCAAACGTTGGGAGAGGTAGCAGATACGTAGGGCCGGTCGGGACTTCCGCTCCAAAGCTTGCGAAACGGGCGGTGTTGGGGGGTGCTGCCTCTTTATAGAAGGAGCAAGTGGCAACCTCAGGCAGGAATTGGTGCTGTGGCGTCCAGAGGCCACTGCAAATTTTCAATTTTTCGTCTCCGACTAGCGCCGTCTAAGATGCTCCATCAAGGGTCGCTGCATCCAATCAGCGGACAAGAAGTATGACATAAATACGTATTCTACGGTATCTTTTCCCAATGCTGCCATGTACTAACCTATTCCGGCAAGGCTCATCCCTGGTGTCTGTGCCGTCCTCCACCCTGTTTCCCATCATGTACCGGTACATACTCCTGGTACACAAGGTCCCCCCCCCCTTCACTTAGCTGTCATCATTGTTATGGCCGCTCTTTCATGGACCGTGCACCCACTCACTTACTTCCTTCGTAATATTACCACCATATTGTTACTTGATGACTTCTGCCACACCCTTCACCCTTCACAACTCTGAAACCACAGCAACCTCTCCACCCCTATATTTTGATCATGCTATGCCTTCTTTCCTTCTAACTCTCTGGATCGCAGATGCGGATTGATGCTATTACTGCATGGTTCTCGTCTTCATGAATATCTAACTATAAAACAGCAACTCGGTGAGAAACACGCAGAGAGTAGGGGGGGCGCCAGCCAGGCGTTAATAGGTTCGTTTGCATCAGGAGACACCATGATCCAAAAAGCAAACGAAATGAACGCGATCGTCACCAAAGTCCGTGGGCTGAGCAACACCCGTGTGGCACATCTGCCCGTTGGTTCCAGACACATCAAACGCTCTATTCCGACTGCTGCTGCAGCAACAACAAGATCAGCGAATGCGAACAGATATACCGAACGGAGCGACGGCGAAAGCAAATGACGACAACCAACAACAACCAAATGCCACGAGCGACAAGGCTGTGCGCTATGCAACAAATTCTCCCGATGGATAGTAGCATTTTGCATTTCCGGCTGCAGGCTACAGTCTTGATCCTCCATCCGCTTGCGACACGACAACTTCCAGGAGCTCTCGACCGGCACACAACCACGAGTTAGCAGATCCCTAACGTCTCTTGTTACTGTCAAGACAACGACGTGAGAGTGCAACATCTGGAGACCATGCTTCCTACTGCAAGGCTCTGATGGCTATAGCTATATTCCTGCCTTCGTCATCTCCAGGCCCTTGTCACCTGTTGCCCCTCCCCCTCCCTCCACATGCGACGCTATCGGGCCCGTTTCATGCACAGGCCCTGATCCGTTGTTTACCCCGGAGATAAGCTTCGGCCACTGGTCCTGGTAGACAACAGCGCTCTTCTTGGCAAACTGCTGCCTGAGGCAAACCTCGCTGGCAATCCCAATTTCATTTGGGGGCTCATCCTGGGCTGGAAACCTGCTTGCGCAATGCTCTTCCTTTCCCTTCCACCACCGCGGCCACCCTCACCCTACGTTAGCGTTCCCATCCCTCTTCCCGACGACCCAACCTGCCAGTCCTGCTCAACATACAAACAGA
The DNA here is from genome assembly GCA_023375675.1 of Cytospora piceicola. NCBI lineage: Eukaryota > Fungi > Ascomycota > Sordariomycetes > Diaporthales > Cytosporaceae > Cytospora > Cytospora piceicola. The sequence goes on along the minus strand of JALQBC010000037.1, from coordinate 32,591 downwards.
CAATCTATCATGGGGAATAGAAGTCTCGTCTACGACATGCAGCAACTTTGATTATATCAGAAATAAAGATTTTACGCCAGACAAAGGGGTCACGACAGACACGACGAGACAGTCTCATGACGTTTTGTCACCATCACGATGGGTGTGGTGTGAGAGGTTTGAGCGATCCCCTTGAGCAAAACTTGGAACGCGTCTGCCCTCCAGGTTCCCCCGACACCGCCGCCGCTCCTTGGGATCCAGCGTCTTCCACTTTTGGGACCAGCTGGCTGTGGACGCCAGGAGGGGGCACAGAGCCCCAGATTTAACATCTTCTAGTGGCTTTCACAGGCCCAGACTTGAGGCCTGTGGAGGCAGGGAGCGCTGTGTGTGTGGGTGGGTGCAACCCCCTTCTACCGGTCTGACATGTACCGGTACCGCTTACTCGCTCGGCCTGGAACTTTTTTCCCTCCGCGAGTCGCGCGACTGGTGTTGCTCCCGTGTCCCGTTGCGACAATGGCTGTCCGCAAATAGGTGAACCGTGCCCCTTTTACCTCTTTTCCCGACGAACCCAGCCAGCTTTCCCGACCAATGGAATGCGCGCGCCAGCCTTGTCCGTCCTCGTCTTTTTTGTCCCCTTGGGTTGGAATCTGGATTTCGAAATGAGTCATTCCAGGTTTGCTTGCTTACCTGTCTGCATGCTTGCTTCTTCTTCATCAAGGGCCTTCTCGCGCCATGCTACCGTCTCAGGGACACTCATGAGGCTCTTTCTTCTTCTCAAAGAAATACGCTACTTCTGCCGCCATTGCGCATCAGACACAAAACCAACGTGTCCTTCTAGCAAGTTTCATATCGGGCGTAGTTTTATCTGATGAATGCCCCATCAACGCTGTGGATCCCCTGCCCAGGATCACTAGGCTCAACAAAGGGCGAGATCGCAGGATTGTGACCCTGCAGTCTGCAGTCTGCAGCCTGCAGGAGCTGGGAGCTGGAACAGGGAGCAGCAACTCGTCTCACCCTTCAACCCCTATGCCGGCACAACTCCTGTCACTTACATTGATCCCTCACCCCATGTTCTGTCACCCGTGTGTGTGCGTCTGCGCCGCTGCATGATGAGGACAACGGAAATTGGTCTCACCACACAATGCCATTTCTCTGCAGCGATCCAATGATATTATGCTGCTGACCTTTTTGAACGGCCTACTTGTGTCTGTGCCGCTGACGAGCAGCACTCAATCCTTCAGAACAACCAATACCACGGCAATCTGCCGCTGTGGTAATTTGACCCCGCGGCAAAGTAGAAAAAGTAAATCCCCCTTTGTCCTTCCTCCCGTCGAACTAAGACCTCGGCTTGGCAGACGGTGCCTTTCTTGCAGGACGAGGAGTTGGAGGTTTGATCAATAGAGAAGGTCCTGCTTCCTCCAGAAAGGAAGTGGAAAGGCATAGCTCACAAGAGCAGCACCCCACACACAAGCATCACCCGCGCCGACGACAGGCAGAGTTCTGCCAGGCTGCTTCAACCGGTCACATGTCAGCCGCGGCCCGAGGGACCCTTCAAAGCTCTGGGCAGGGCTGCAAGGTCTGACCCCCCGCTCGCCGCACATGCTCCCAACTTACCGACGTGCTGAGCCAGTGCGGGTTCGGCCGCGACCTTCGTCATGTATGTGCATATGCCGTGCGTCGTCTCTACCTGATCCCACCTCAGCGCCCAGGCTGTGGTTTCGACGCGGTGCTCAAGGGTCCTGAGTATCTCGGTAGGTATCCCATCCCGTATACCTGCGCCTTCAAATAGATGGTCGTGCTGGTCGCGCAGTCGTTGAGAGCAGATAATCTACGGCTCATGTCACGCTTGTGGTAATCACCGTGTTCCCCAAGGGCACGAGGCTGAAAGCGATGCGTCGATCAGGGCCTTCGGTTCCCGACTTTCGCACCTTTGGGCCGTTTGCCGCTACAAAGATACTTGCGGGTGTTGCCTGCTCCAAAATCTCCATATCTACTTTGGTACAATTGATCTTCCTAACTTATATACTCGAAATGCATCACATTTGGAACTTTCTATGTCCTTAGTCCCGTAGTGCCTGGTGCATGTCTTCCAGTCCGTCTATGTCATGTAGTACTTGGGTCCCTCGCCACCCTGAGGAACCTGCCAGTTGATATCCTGGTTGGGGGCCTTGATGTCACATGTCTTGCAGTGGATACAGCTATTGCAGGAGGAAGTCAGTCATCGTGCTGCCCGCAGTGATAATACATACACACAGAGAGAGAGAGAGAAAACTTACTTCTGCGCGTTAATCTGGAACCTCACTCCCAAATCCTTGGAGGAATCCTCGACATACTCATACACACCCGCCGGGCAGAACCTGTTCTCCAGGCCCTTGAACGCCGGCCACGTCTCGGCGGTGTGCTTGTCCCAGTCCTTGACCTGCAGGTGCACGGGCTGGTCCTCCTCGTGGTTGGTGCCGGTCCGGCTCACGCTCGTGAGGATGTCGAAGGTCAGCTTCCCGTCGGGCTTCTCGTACTCGATCTTGTCGCACTGGTCGGCGCGCTTGGTGGCCCCGTGGTCCGTGACCTTGTGCTTGAAGGTCCAGGGCACCCGGCCCTTGAGCACGAAGGCCTCGATGCCCGAGTACATCATGCCGCCGTACAGGCCCAGCGGGGAGTGGAACGAGGGCCGCATGTTGCGCACCTCCTTGAGCTCCTTCCAGATGGAGCTCCCGCGCAGGCTGGTCTCGTAGTCGTACAGGAAGACGGACGCGTCGTCGGTGGTGGCCTCGAGCGCCTTCCAGGCCGCCTCGGCGGCGAGCATGCCGCTCTTCATGGCGTTGTGCGTGCCCTTGATCTTGGGCACGTTGACGAAGCCCGCCGAGTCGCCGATCAGCGCGCCGCCCGGGAAGGCCACCCTGGGGATGGACTGGAGGCCGCCCTCGTTGAGCGCGCGCGCGCCGTACGAGATGCACTTGCCGCCCTCGAGGACCGAGGCGTACATCGGGTGCTTCTTCATCTTCTGGAACTCCTGGTACGGGCTCAGCCACGGGTTGGGGTAGTCCAGGGCCGTGACCAGGCCGATGGACACGAGGTTGTCGCCAAAGTGGTACATCCACCCGCCGCCGTACGTGTCGTAGGGAAGGGGGTACCCCATCGAGTGCGTGACCTCGCCCTTCTTGAACTTGTCGGGCGACACCTCCCACACCTCCTTGACGCCCAGGCCGTAGCTCTGCTGCTGCGAGTCGCTGCGCAGGTCGAACTTCTTGATGACCTGCTTGGTCAGGCTGCCGTGGCACCCCTCGCCGAAGATCGTCACCCGCGCGTGGAACTCCATGCCCCGCTCGAACGTGTCCTTTGGCTGGCCGTTGCGGCCCATGCCGAGGTCGTTGGTCGCCACGCCCAGGACGCTCCCGTCGGGCTTGTAGAGGACCTCGCTCGCGCTGAAACCGGGGTATACCTCCACGCCGACCTCCTCGGCGCGGTCACCGAGCCACTTTGTAAACTGGTTCAGCGAGAGGATGTAGTTGCCCTTGTTGTGCATCTGTGGCGGGGCGGGGATGGGGATCGACATGGTCTTGGTCAGGAAGCGCATGTAGTCGTCGCCGGCGGGGGTGGCGCCGTCGAAGCGCGACTCGTTGTCCTCGGCCAGCCAGTCCGGGAAGAGCTCCTCGACGGCGGTGGGCTGGATTACGGCGCCGGAGAGGATGTGTGCTCCGAGCTCGCCGGCCTTTTCGAGGAGGAGGACGCGGAAGTCTTCGTTGCCGGCTGCGTTGGCCAGTTGCTTGAGGCGGATTGCGGCGGAAAGGCCGGCGGGGCCTGTTCGTGAAGTAAAGACAAGTCAGAGGGGGGCACAGGCATATATTTGAGGTGGGAAGGGCACTGGGGCGAATCATACCTCCGCCGACGATACACACATCGACCTGGTCGCTCTCTCGTTCTATCGTAGACGGGTCGAAAGAGTCATCTGGTGTTGCCATCCATCTCCTGGTGCTCACTGAAAACAGCCTCGTCTGCGGTATCCTGCTCGTTGCAGCATATGATTGCCGTATTACTGTCCTCCTTGGGAGGCATTGTGTGATGGTTCTTGCTTGTGGCCTCGCAAATGGCCTGGCGGACCGGGCAAGACGCCCTGATATTCTCGCGGGCGCTGACATGACCGATTGATGGTGTGTGTTTGTGTGTGGGTTGGTGGATGTGGTGTGTGTCTGTGTGTGGGTCCTTCTCAGTGCACTTGAGGCATTGAGGATTGAAACCGGTCTTCAGCCAAAGTCCAAGTTTACGTCGAAGAGCATGAAAGGATGCTATGGCATTATTGTGGGAACCAAGTGGAAAGACAAGAAAAGAGAGGCGGTGGTGATGTTATGTCCACCGTTCGATGTTGGAGTCACAACAACTGGCGAAGACGAAGTTTGGGATGACGCATCAAAAAAAAAGTGAGCTGAGCTCTCTCCTCGTCTCTCGCTACGGACAACCTTTCTTCAACGGCTGTTGTCCGCAACCCGCAGTCCGCCAAGCAAGGGAAAAAACTGGCCGAGGTTTTCCTCCCGGCCGAAGATCGGCAGTTTCTGATGCAGATCAAGTGGTCATTTTGTTCGGGGCCCGTCTGAGTGGCCAGTTCGCAACATCCGGTGGGAGCCGAGTCCGGGGAAGAAGTGGGTAATATAGGTAGGTACTTACAAACCTACATAGATACTTACTTAAAGTAAGTATCTCGCTAGGTCAATGTCATCAACCCCGGACCTGGCAACACATTCCACTACGTACCACGCCCCTTTGATCATGGGTCACGATACCTTCATCCATGTGCATTCTGGCTAGGGAGGCGTTGGCTCGCCTTTCTGGTTGCTTGAGCATCCTGCACCGGCGAATAAGGCATAGATATATGCCTCAAGCAGGACCTACGTATAGAGGGAGACTTTTTGATTGGGCATCTTATGAGATACAGGTTCTGGTGTAGATTATCAGTCTCTATATCAGGCTGTATTATGGTTCTGATAAACCTCTTTCCAATAGCGTCGTGTGTCGTCGATACCGCATTGAGGACGTCAGCTCTAGCTGTCGCCTACATACCCTACATATGTAGAGTAATCACAAGCAAGAGCGCCACACCAGACTTTGAACATGCACTCCAGAGGCAGTCATGTGATGGGGCGCTATGCAGAATGCCAAAAGGACGTCAGCGTCGCCACGTCGGCCTGTGCTCTCAAACTTGAGGCTTTGCACGTCTCCTACAACCGTCTGCTATATGTATAGCCATACAATCTGCCTCGCTCAGCGCTGACAGGAGCCAGATTGGACGAGGACTTGCGCCATGGCTCGAGCAACACCACGGCCGTGACAGTGATCAAGAGTTACTTCCCCGCGCCCCAAGCCACGATACTTCTAGGCTGTGGGCCGAAATGGACATAAACATGTACCGTCCCACACTTGCCGGCTGCCTCACCTATTTTCAAGTGATTTTCATTCCAAGGGTGAATGTTGTCAAGGTGACATGATACAGTTCTTTGCGTTAATGAATTAAGCCCTCCATGTTAAGCAAAATAGAAAAATGGGTATCATTCCATATGCCTCATATAAGAAGCAAGGTACCGCAGACATAACACCGAAGCCTCGTCCCCACCAGACGCCACATACCTTAACGAGAATACAGATCACGGCAGCCCACGTTCGGTTAGGCTTACACTTTGCATCATCTACGATGTAGTCGTGATGCGCCCACAGCGAGGGAACAGTCTACCTGTCCTTCCTGCGCAGATCCAATATGGTCTTCAACCTCAGCACCCCCTTCGCACCCCAGCCAGACGGCCCATACTCCACCTCCGGCCGGGCAGCAGAATACCAGCTCCAAGCGCGCCTGTCCAGCTCCTCCGTGCTCAGGAAGTCTGCCCAGCTGTCGAAGAGCAACCTCAGCGCGCCGAGCAGCATCCCCAGGTTATCCTCCTTCTCCGCGTCCTGGGCCTTGATCGTCTTCTTCTTGGCCGAAGCCGCAGCAGCATCAGCGCCGCCCTCTGCCGGGGCGCCGGCAAAGCTCTTGAGCAGGTAACTCCGCGCCGCCTCCGGGCGGTGTATCACCATGCCGCCAGCCGCTCCGGCCGGGGCGCTGGACTTGCTCCGCATCGCCTCCAGGTCGAGGCCCCACACCGCCTCCCCGCCCAGGGACGCCTCGACGCCGGTCCTCCGCAGCCGCTCCGACAGCGCAGACGTGGCCACGTTGCGCATCAGCCGCCAGCGGTCCGGGCCCAGCATGACGCCGCCGTACCAGCGTGTCATGACCACGAGGGTGTCGACCGCGTTCGTCTCGCGCATGACCCGCAACAGCAGGTCGCCGGCGCCGGTCTCGCCGTCGTCGTGCGAGGCCTCGCGGGGGTGGTGGCTTATGGATGACGCGTGGGCGTGGATGCGGTAGGCCCAGACGTTATGGGACGCAGTTCTGAGGTTGGGATGGGCGTCGAGGAGGGCCTTTAGGAGGTTCGGTCGTTGAGACGGCTCAGTGATGGTGGTCGCTCGGGCGATAAATGTTGATTGTTTGAGGGATACAGATGGGCTCGTTGACCAAGGACTAGAGGCAGCAGCCGCAACTGTTGTGCTCGGTGTGGACTCCTCGGCTTTCAGCGTCGTTGTCGATGCCGTAGATCCTGGCCGGGTCCTATCCTCCGTTCCCGCCTCCTCCGTCCGCTCCTCCTCTTCGCCCTTCCATTCATACCCACCCCTCTTCAGCACCGCAACCTCCCTACCCAATACTTTTATCCTAGGCTGTCCTTCGGCCCATCCTTCATCATCAGCACTCGGCCCCTTATCCAACCCTATGCTTACAGCCTTTGACCTCGAATTTGCGCTCACTACGGCCTGGGCTAACGAGAGTCTACTCGATGGAGGTTGCTCGGGCATGGTATATCGAAGCAACTCGACCGCAAAGGCGAGAACCAGGGGGGCGCGGTTGGTGTAGATGGCTGTCTCGGCGATGCGTTCTTGGTCGGTTTCGACGGGCAGGGAGAGGGAGGACTCAAGTTCCTGGGGTGTCATCTCGGTGGGCCCAAACATGAAAGCATCGTTACTAGACGAGTGTCTTGCTCTCTTGGGATGCTCAGAAGCTGCTGGGGCGGCCGAACGTTTGCCCGTAGACGTTGCTGGCGAGGTCTGCATGCGCTTGAGGTGTGCTTTACAGGCATTCTGCAGTGATCGGGCGGCTTTGGCGTCTTTCAGTGCCGATTCGACGGCATCGAGAGGTGCATCGACAATCTGTTGGATGCTATGTCTCAGGAATCAGGAATCAAGAACCGGTTCGTCGTAAACTATGGTATGTATGGATCGAGCTCGACTGACCTTCGCAGGCTGGCAGCTTGGAGAGCCTTGACCTGGGCCATCGCGTCCTTGATGGGCATCCTTCGAGCTGTCTGCAGCCGCAGAAGCTCTTGGAGGTCTTGCTGTGTCGCCATGATTGCCTGGAATGCGCCGAAGCTTGATACTTCTATTTTTTTAGCGCTCGGCGTGTAATATCGAGTAGTCGTTAACGTCGTCGTCGCGTTACGTGACGCCGCCCAAGGACCAATGACGTCGTTGAGCAATCAAGCCGTCTATCCCCCCCCAATATAAAGTGGAAGATATTACCCTAACCCTTATGTTGCCCCTTTCTAGACCCTTGATGCTTCGACATTACGCCTGATAACCACCTGCATCTGTAGACTCGGCCACGGGAACATCCAACGAAGGTCCGACGTGTTGCTGCACCGTCTAGAAGAGAAGGACTTGATGTATCGACATCCATCAATACTGCATTCGAAACTCATTATACCAGTGTGCCCCAATATCCTCACGATGCCTTGGGCCAGTCGAATTGGGATGACCTCGGGAATGACTCTGGAAAATGCCGATCTATGTTGGTTCTCCCCAATATATGTAGAGTTCTGAGGACATTATGGTTGTCTTCAGTAACGGTAAGGTCGCCAATAGCATTTTCCTTGATGCTACTACATCAGAAAGCTACCGATATTCATTACATGATCTTGAGTCTACGCGATCAAAGCGAACTCCTCGAACAGTGCTCTTCCCGTATATGAGTCCCCGCCTTCAATTCCGCCCTCAACCGTTCCAATGGTGCGGATATAACCCGTGGTGTCAACGAGAATGGTCCCGGTCGTGACATTTGCCACCAGCGTCCTACCATCACCCAGATCAAACTCGATCCCCAGACCCTCCATGGGACCAGTCGTCACGGTAGGCGGGTATGTACTGTTTGCACCCCACGGACGAGCAACAACCGCCTGCGATGTGCAGCTGGCACTGAGCACCTCGCCGTTCTCGGCCACGTAGCCCGAGACGTATTCCTGACCGGCGAGGTCGAGGGCGTCGAACCAGACTATGGAGTAAGGCCCGATGTGTGCATGGCCCCAGTACCACTGTGAGGTGCTCCGAACGAACGGCTGGTCGCCCCAGTTCTTGTCGTGATAGCCAACGCCATCATTGAAGCTGAGCGTGGTGTTGTCGCCGAAGCGGAGGCTGGCCGTCGCTGTGGCATCGGGTATGGCGTTCGACCAGCCAACGTGTGGGATGATCACCTCTGTCACTCCGGCTTTGTTGATATCGCAAGGGTAGTGAGCCGGTGCGAGCTGATGGGTGGTTAGTTTTCCATGTTGCATTCAGTACAGTGGTGAGTCTTGGTCTGGGAGCAACGCGTCCTTTGCAAAACTCACTGATGTCCAAGTGATCGTCCCTTGAATACCGATGTCAGGCGAGTCGATATTCATGACATAAGTCACCTCGGAGCTTTCAAGGTTAGATCCGACAAAGCTGAAGCCCGAGTCCTCGATTTCCAGGGTTATGCCGTCGGGGCGGGTTTCGATCACGGCGCCGCCGGTGGCAGGGACTACTATGTCATACTGGGTACCGTTGGGAAAAGTCCCTGTGACTTGCACTGAAAGTGGACCACCTTCATATGTATTGATAAAGCCATCAGGACCGCTGTTGTAGAAGACGACAACGACAGACGCGTTGGTGGAAGCAGAGACAGCATCAAAGTACCACCTGATTTCTGCATTAGATTAGGGTGCCCCTTTGGAAGTGTAGAAAACATTGAGAATACCAATCATAGGATGTATCGTTTGCTGGACCAGAAAGTTTTGCGCCATCAAGGTAGGAGTCGCTGGTTGAATTCCACTCTGCGGTCACGGTCCCGTTGGTGAGGATGTCACTGAGAGCTATGAGCTCTGCCGCAGCGAAGCTGACCAGCAAGGAAAGCACCGTGGATGTGATAGCCCTCATGTTGGAAGCAGACTAGGTGACTGGAAGTTGTAAAGAACAGAAGTGAGCACTGTTGTGTCGGCTCAGTCGGGAGGGAAGACGGTGAGGAACTGATACAACAGGTAAAAGTTAAGAAACGAGACGACGCGGTCAGTAAGGTGTAAGCACGAGCAGAGGATCAGGTGTCCTGGCAAGTGATGCTTACTGTGATTGTCTGGCACCGACTTGGAAGGGAACGCTGGGGAAATTATGACAAATATCTTAGCGACTTCTCTGTAATTCCAGCCAACACGGAAGGATGTGGTTCCGGATAAGATTGTTAGTTTGACCACGCATCAATCCATGGATACCAGCGACCAGGTTATGAGAAAGAGTTTCTGCGACACGTACATAATCAGACAACAATGAGATGTACCCTAGGGTATTGATGGTATATTCCAACATTTGATTACCTTGAGACACTGAGGCTTGTACCGTATTCCATTTCACAGGACCCTCTACAGCGTCAACAGCACAGGGGCACAAGGTGATTGGCGTGATAGTGACAGCTGCGGACGTTCCGGGATGACTAGATCCGTCAGTTTTCACGTTGAACAGTGAAGATTATGAGTTATCACATGCTTCGGATTCGATCAATCAAGCTATGTAGCTGCACAATCCACGGATGGGGCTTGTACAAATATCCACTCAGATGCAAATGATTGTACCCTGGACGCCCCTAAACCAAACAAGGTTCAATAAGAGGAAGACTTGATGATAACAGTGAAGACCATGAACGAGCAGCGGATGTGAGGAAACGCACCGTCTGCAATGTCCCTAACCTTATTGAAAGTTGTAACTGGCAAACAATCAGCAGAAGGCGCATCATTGCGACATCAATATACCATGATCCAGGTCGCCCTATGACCGTTGCGTCAAACTTTTAAGCTCTCTCCTGGTCTCCCAGTCTGCCAATTTATATCTGTTGTCTAGGCCATCTTAGACTGCTAGTTTGGTCATCGACATCCGATCAAGTTCAGGGCCTTAAGTGGCTATTATAGGTAGTAGTTCTAGTGGTTCTAATTATTAAATTATCTATATTCCATGCGGCTTTCTCTTTACTGCGAGTATTCGGTGGTTGAATATCCGGGCTTTGATATCAAGCCTTCTCCTCGGTCCCTCGCCTCTTGGTATGTCTTGTTTTTAGCAGGAATGCGACGCAAATCCCGATCCCAAATACTGCCAGACCGATTGCCAGATAATAGCCACCCCTGTATCCTTTCAACGTATCCGCCGGGGTCTTGCCCCCGTGGTTTATTTGAGACTCAATAGTACCAGCAACACCCAATCCCAGCGCAATGCTGTAGTTGACCACCGTGTTGACCAAGCTAGCCGCAATGCCCTGGTGTTCACGCGCTACGGCATTGGAAAGGATGATGGTCGCGGCAGGGAAACTCATGTCCATGCCCCATGGAGTGACGGCGAACCCCACGAAAGTCTGCCCCCAGTAGATCTGGTCAACGGGGCAGGTTGCCATCAAGACCGCACCGACGGCGAAGGCAACAAGTGCCCCGGTCATGATCAGCGGGGGTCCAACACGATGCAGCAGGGTTCCCACAACTGCCGCGGCCATAGCCCCTGAGATCATGGTCGGCACGCACCAGGCGCTCCCAAGAAGCGGGGAGTTATGTCTCAACTGCAGCATAGTCTGCCACGTGTACCAGATCCAGATACCGAAACACGCCCATCCGCACCCGAGTGCAGCCAGGACGAAGGCCACATCGGACTTCAGGGCATGGAAGGGCACCAACGGTTCAGGGGAGTACTTGAGGTCCACGACGAAATATACGCCGATGAAGATCAGGCCCAGGATCAGGCACACATACACATACGGCTCCTGCCAGCCGACAAGGGGCGCCTGGTTCCAGGCAAAATTGAACAGCACGAGGCCCAGGACACCCGTCACCGCGCCGGGGATGTCGAGGTGGACGAGCTTGCCCCGCCCCGTGCGCGGCCGGTTGTCCCTGTGCGACGCCGGCACGGCGGGGATGACGAAGTAGGCCAGGACCGCGGTCCCCGCCAGGACCAGGGAGAAGCACCAGAACGTCCACGGCCACCACGCGAGGGCGAAGAGCCCGGAGAAGGTCGCCCCCAGGACGAAGCCGGACGGCGCACTGGCCGCAAACGCCGAGAACGCCAGGGACTTGCGCCTCCCCGGCGCGTAGGAGGCACCCAGTAGTGCCAGCCCGTTTGGCAGTATCAGCGCGGGCCCGATGCCCTGGAGTACCCTGCCGAACACAAAGAGGACGTGGCTGGAGTACACGGACAGGCCGCAGACGAGGCTCCATAGCGAGTACCAGCACATGCCACTGATGAATAGTGTCTTGTACCCGAACATATCACCGAGCCGGCCGGAGAATAAAATGAAGGTGCCCACTGTGAGGCTGTACCCTGAGAGGAACCATGACATCTGGGTCTCGGGTAGATCCCACGTCGCGCCGATGATGTTGATGATGGACATGACCTGACCAAGTCCGGCCTCTGTGTGGTATCATAAGTATAGAGTCCGGCTGACCAGCGATGGTTCCAAGACAGTGCACTCACGTGTATAGAGCTGACCGCAACATATCACAGCGACAAAAAGCAGCTCCCGGTACAATGGCATTGACTCGGCAATGGAAGCAGCATTAGACTTCGTTTTCGTAATCTCAAGGGCTTCCGGGTCTTGTCTTTCATCGACATCTGAGATTGAGGCGTCTGTCGACTCTGTCTGCGATTGATAACCATCGACATCCTGGCGGCTGCTGGTACGCCCTGCGGCATGGACTGTTGAACTTTGTGGCCTGTGTTCCGTCGTGTTTCCATTCGATCCGTCCATTGTCTAATATCGTAGCGTTGAATTGGCGACCAGATCTGTAAGTCGGCAGAATGGAAGGTCGCAAGAAGATCTAGTGGTAAAAGCTGAAGACGGTAGTGCTAGATAGACCTCGAATGTTTGCCAGCCTACACCCTTGGAACACTGCCCAGCACTTAAGCAATTGCCTAGTATCTACTTATGCAGGTAATGAGTGACGTGACGTTGGCAATGACAGTAGCGATTGCGGATATTCAATTTTTAAGGGGTTACAAGATCTCCGTTCTCCGTAAATCCGAAAACTACGGGCAATTGCCGTATGTGGCATAGTACATCAGTATATATGGGCACATCCACACCTACATATCCATACCTAACCCTGATCATCACCGTCTGGAAGCTATTACTAGCAAATCAGTCCAAGTTGCTTCGCCTACTATTACCTACCTAGGTTTTTAAGTTAGTGGTGCCACTTTCCTTTAGGGCTCAAGTGTTACATCACTTATATAGGTGCAGTAACTACGGTACCCTAGTGTTGCTGTCATGAGGGTCTTTAAGTCAAGGAATTATCATCGCCGAACAGAACATAGGATGGGGCCCATGATGGCTCAGGATTCGAGACGACCACCTCCCAGTGGGCAATTAGTGGACGGAAGTGGGTGCAAGTATCTACATATACCATGAAGGAAAAAAAGCACATATGTATATATCTAGATACTCTTGTGCCGGGAATTCCCTCCTATAAATCAGCAAGAGCTAAGCATGTCTCCAGCTCTTCTTGAGGAGTAATCCCCGTCAATGCATACTGGGTAGTTTTAGCATGATTCTAGTGTGTTCGTATATGCAGATTACGGGAGCAATAAGACCGCCTAATTACATAACGGATGCTATCAGAGTAATCAAGACGGTGCTTGTTGTTATTGTCAATGCTGCTGATGCTGCTTGATGATGCTTGATGATGCTGTCATGTGCGTCCTTCCGCTACCATAGCGACTACGAAACTAAGAGAGGCGGAGAAAGCTGAGTTTAATTTGGTTGATTTAGAACGGCCGCCCGGTTTTGTTTCTGCACCATATTGTTCCTTTGCTATGATAATCCGTTATAATTACTAGTCTATAGTTCGAAGGGCAAATATTGGTGTAGATTAGACTTCCAATCAAGGCATTGAAACCTTTCCGGCTTCGACATCAGCTCGCACTGGCCGGGCGCTACCACTGCGCCGGCTGCTACTACAAAAGCTAAATAAAATCAAGGTGTTATACCCACGATGTCAAAAGGAAGACGTTCCCCCGATACTGTACGAAGATCACGATAATAGTGGGCGAGATGAGAGGCAACAATAGAGACAATAGGCAAATGGGTGTAAGTCCTTGATATTAGAGGTAATAGTTTAGGTGGTGCATGAGGGAAGGGAATGCCCCTATATATAGTTGTTTAGGCAGGTCGTCCTGACGGCAGTCAGGTGACCCTGTGGGCTTAATATGATTAATTATCTAGATTACCAGAATCTTCGATATAGCCTCACAGCCTCACAGCTTGGTGACTTTCTCCAGTTACATACATCCTTTTTTGATCGACAGGGTTCGGACTGACGATATGTCACGGCTGAATAGTATCCAGGCTTTCGAAGTAAAGTACTTCTGTGGATGCGGTAGGCAGCCGAGAAATTGGCAGCCAAAGGCCAAAGTATTTTACGACCTTGAGCAGACGGCAGATGAACTGATCATCGATCTGTATGATTCCACAGCCTATTATGACCGTGAACCTCGGGTTTTACCAGGAACGCCTGTCCCAATGGGGCTTTCGCATCTTTGCGGTATCATGAATACCATTGGAAGGACCTTGGTATACCAAAACCATGAGTGTGACCTGATCCAGAAGACCGAAAGGTTCTCCTTTCAGATTGAGGAAAAGCGCGCTGCCGAGAACAGTCAAGGATCTGAGCAAGGAACGTAGGCGCATGTTTTTGAGCCTAAAATGTAACCGCAACGAGTTTATACTACTGTACTCTAACCCTCCCAGTTGGTTTTCGGGCTTCTCTTTGGTGCTCAGCCTAATGGTCAGACCATCGCCCGAGAGTCGTGTGTACATTGTACAGCGCACCGGTTGAGCCCTGTGACGTATCCACTGAGATAGGCGATTGATGCACCGGATATCTCTAGAGGCTCTCACGGGGAATGGCTAGAGCGACTGTGAGAACTTGGTCTATCGTGGGGATTGATTCAAGTGATGTTCCGGGAATATGACTACTTATGTAGGTAACCTAGAAATATACTTAAGTAGGTATGCAGCCTTATAACAGTCGCTTCAGCTATTTCCGCTTCTCTGGGTACTTTAATCCGTAAATGCGAAGCTTCGCCAACGTCAAGTGTTCGGTTGCTGATCTTCTACACGAAACCGCGACATCGGAGGAAACTAAGTACATCATTTCCCTACTTAGCTTAATAACATGATCCTTTCTTGAACTTAAAACACTGGTCTCCATCCTCCCCTATCAGCTGATTGAAACTGAGAATGTCTTCCACTTCCGTCTGTACTACCCTCGTTGCCCCCTTGTGCTGTTTCATAGTGAGCGAAGAGAGTAATCAAATGAGAACCAAATGGAGACAGGAGCGAAGAGAGAAACCTGATTAACTCGCAAGTACGCATCCAGAAAATAATAGCAATTTTACTTCTGATCACTATTTAAGGGATGAATAGACGGTTGTCCGGATTATACCAATTGTACTTTGAGATTTCTCTGCTGCTTCAGCTGTGAAAGACCGTTTACGGCATATTTTAAAAGGCTCCTGCATATTACCAGAAAGTTTATCAGAAGAGATGGGCGAAGCAAAAGGGAAATTATATGATGTTGTCAGTTTTTGGTCGAGGATCAGCGTGTATTATTGCCCACAAAGAAGTGCAGTAGGGTGGTTTCATGGCATTAGAGAGCTCGGAATTCTACCCTAGGGTGATAATGCAAAGCTGACTGCAGGTGAACACATGCATCCATGCTGACATGATTCCACTGCCACGGAGTTTTTTATTACTTGAGTACTTATAGGCTGCCTCCAGCGTCAATATTTTACCGAGTTTCTCCAATGACCTTCCACAGCGGGTTTGGCCACTTGCGGATGTCTTCAAATGTTGGACGCTACATGGGGCATCTATCAGCTTCACACGATTTGAGAGTAACGCTCCCACCCGCATAATTCCATTTCCAGCCAATACAAATTGTTTGTCCCGGAATCCACTACCATGTCTCTCTGCTCATTATGTCTCACGGTCCCGTGGTTATCCCTTCCACCGCCTAGGGAGATCCGGGGTGCGTATAGAGTGGCCGACAAGGATGAACTGTTACGCATTTCCAATCACCCGCCAGCAGATGAAAACCAAGGCAGCCAGTCGCTACGACAGCCTCTCGCAATCCCCTTTCACAAGAACCTGAAGACCCTGAGACTTTCAGCCAAGTCGTGTCCGCTCTGTGCGGTGGTTCAAGCCGGCGTTCAGACATGGATCGACGACTGGGAGGATTCTGCGAGGAATAACAAAAGCTTCATTGAATTCAACAAGGACATAGACCGTATACCCGTAGAAGAGCAACTATGGGTTACCGCAAGATATGGTGGAGCGCAAGGTTTCTATATCTGGGCCGACCATCCGAAGCACCAGAGTATGTACAGTTGGTACTTCTTGACAGCAGTCGGGTTCAGTGTTGACAGCGGTATTGTTCTTCCCATTTCCTACAGTGTTTTGTGTGTCTGGGATCATACTGAACCTCCTCAGATAACCCTCTATCGGAGCACTTCCCAGTGCGGCCACTGGCGTTGAGCTCAGGTTCGGTGCACGCCTTGGATACCGTGGCTACTTGGGTCACACAGTGTACTAATGGGCACAAACGATGCTCTGGAGGGCATATTCCATTGCTCCCAACGCGTATACTCGATGTTGGGCTTCCAGGGGACACCGTCAGGCTGGTAGATGGCGCTGATCAAACAGGGCGCTATGTCTGCCTCTCGTATTGCGTGTGTACCGCCCCAGTCTGTACTTGATTCTATGCCCAGGCTTACACCTCTTCCATTTAGTGGGGTGACTATCCTCCATATACTACAACGAGACCAACACTGGATATGCGGCGATCCGGATTCCATTTATCTCAAATGCCTCAAACATTCGTGGACGCCATCACCGTGACAAGATACCTGGGGATACGATACATATGGATCGACAGCCTTTGTATCTTCCAAGACGATACTGAAGACTGGTCGCGAGAGTCGGCTCGCATGTGTGACGTCTACTCGAATGCTCATCTTGTTATAGCGGCAAATCGCTCCAGTGATAGCTCGGGTGGATGCTTCCATATTCGCCAGCCACGACCACAAGCCGTCATTAACCTTCCCGGGGATTTGGACAATGTTCATGCAACACTTGTGTTTCCATCTGACCAACAATTTGCTCAAGCTTGGAATTCAGCCGAGTTCAGGCATGAACCACTTTCAAAACGAGGATGGTATGCTTAAAGCTTCTTGCTCAGTCTAACACGACCACTTCTAACGAGACCTCCGATAGGGCACTACAAGAACGCTTATTGGCCAGGAGGGTGCTTCATTACAACTCCAGGCAGATGTATTATGAATGCAACCATGGCATCGTTGCCGAGGATGGTTCACGCAACGAGAATCGATACCACGGGGACGTGGGTAATCGAAAAGATTCAAGTTCTCCTCTCAAGTCCTCGACCCATGAGGAGAGTGTACGTGATGCGAGCCTTGACGACTGGGCTGCTCTGGTCTGGACGTACGGGCCGCGAGAATTGAGCAGACCTACGGACAAGCTGCCAGCGTGTGAGTCTATCCTGGCCCGTTCCCTCCTGATTATCCAACGGGACTCCTGGCACTATTGACGCCGCCAAATTTGACATGTCTTGGTATTCACAGTGAGTGGCCTCGCCAGACTCTTCCAGGGTCGGATGAAGGCTGAATACGTTGCCGGACTCTGGAGCAATGCTATCGTGGAGGGCCTTGCGTGGCAGGGACTGGGAGGACATGCTCCTTTTCACGAATACACAGGCCCAAGCTGGAGCTGGGCAGGGTATGATGGGATAGGAGCCATGAATGTCAAAGTCGATAAGCGGTGGAGAGACGTGGCAACCATCCAAGGCTGGCACACAGAACCGCGAAACAAGTCTAACCCCTATGGTGAAGTCAAACCCGGGGCTTGGATGAAGATCTACGGGCCAATCACTGAACTCAAGCTCAGTACCAAAGAGGCAACAGAACATGAGGTCCGACTGCGGCGTGCGAACATTTCACCCCTGCCTCGGTTCTGTACGTTGTACTCAGAGGACGAGGCTGGAACGCGAGTGGCACCGGACTATGCTGAAGACAGGACATCCGATGACCTGCAGCATTGGAATTTACAAGTAATAGTTTTGAGGGGAAAGGAAAATGAAGGAGGTAGGATGACAGACGATACAGAATACAAGGACACGGACACTAGGCCCTTGGAGCGGTTTTATGGACTAGTTATTCGAGATTACAAGCAGGGAGAAGAAGCCGGGAAGGTGAAGAGGTTCGGCTGGATGTCCCTCGAAAAAGTCGAGGGCTACAAAATAACGGAGGACGAGAGAAACTGGAGAACTATCACTTTAGTCTAGATCGGCTGGACCAACACACAAGCAAGTGCACATACTCCGCCCACCCCAAGGTCCGCGGAAATTTATACCTATTACGAGTGGCAAATACTGACAGCTTGAAGCACCCACGTAAACCACCAGGCAAAATCTGGATCCTAGCACATATGAAATCCACCTTGTCTCCCCTTCGGGAGTCTCAAGGGGTAATAAACGTGACATTCCCGTCGGGCCGTCGCATTTGCGTCAGATGTCTGAGTAGGCCTCGAGGTCCACCAGTTGACGGGTTCCACTACCTAGGTAGTCGACAAGACTGCCAAGATATGGAACACATGACCAGTCGCATAGCGAGAGCGATTGGGTTCGAGGTGAGATGGGTTTTTACAATGGTAAGTACTTGAAGTTCAACTTTCAGATGTTTTAAAGTGACTGTGAGCCAATGACTTTTGTTCCAGTTCTCTCGGCCTACCAGAGGACGACACCATCCTGCTGCATCATGAGCAACATTTGAGAGACAACCGGCGATAAGTGAGAAGGTCCTGGTAGTACTCGGGCACTGGTGAAGGGCGCACATGCAGTGAACTATAAGAGCTGTCTGTGGTGGAACTGCGGAAAAATACTAGGGCAAGTCAGGGGAATCAAAGGGCGAAAGACCAGATAAGTAACAGAAAAACCCGGTCGCATGAAGAGGAGCTTCATGGAAAGCTCTGAAATCAACGTAATCTCTTATTGAGAGAGGTATCAGGTATCAACGCGAAAGTATTTCCTATCTAATTAATCAATCATTATCACCATCATAACAGTCATCCCACGTAGTTATGTTCTTCCTTTATCTCGACTTCCCGTCTAAAAGCGAACGACGAGCCAACCCCACCCGGGCCATCCCGCGATAATCCAGCCACATCACGTCCGAGGCATGACGAGGAACATCCCGCGCGAAATGGAGGCGTTGTTGGGCGATGATGTGTGCCCACGCGGAAAGCAGATCTACCACTTCGTAGGCCCGAAGAAGCTGCCGTCATCGGGCAGGACCTTGGTGACGGCCGAGTTCTGCTGGTCGGCCGTGTTGTAGACGGCGACGTTGCCCCACCAGTCGGGGAAGCTCTTGTTGGACAGGCCGAGGGCGAGGCCCGAGATGACGATGGCCAGGGCGAGGCCGATGTCGAGGGCGCCCGAGAGGACGTAGTTGTACTGCTGCCACCAGCCGAAGAAGCGGCGGCGCACGACCCAGTTGAAGGCGAGGCCGAAGAGCACAAAGTTCATGAGGTACCACGTCGTGGCGGGCGGGATCATGCCGGCGGCGCCGAAGATGGACGGGGTGAAGAGGTAGCGCAGCCACGAGCGGGGGTACCGGCGCGCGAAGAAGTAGTGGATCACGGGCGCGACGGCCCCGATCAGCCAGAACCAGTTGACCCATGCGAAGAGCTTGCCGGCGCCGAACATGCGGGCGGGTCCCTGTTGCGAGGGGGGGTTAGTGGACTGGTCATGTGCATATATCGACGATGAAGGAAGGCTGCTGGATATGTATAAACTTACAATGACACCCCAGATAACACTGGCGTTGTAGAATGTCTTCGCGCCAGGGCAGGTAAGACCTTGAGCCTGGTCCGGCGTGCATATACCCTCAATGTTGCCACGGAGGAAGTTGTAGACGGCGATCTGCACAATAGAGAGCCAGATGACGGGGAAGAACTGGGCCTTAAAGAGGGACCTTGGAGGGATCTTCATGTAGTGGCCGAGCTTCATATCCGCCACGTACTGCAGGCAGTTGTAGGTCATCATATAACCGTAGCTCTTAAACAGCATCATAGCGATGGGGCGGCCAGGGGTCATGTAACCGACAATCATCTCGGTAATAACGTTCAGACCGGCCTCGTTGTTGGTGATAGCCGTAAGCATGCCGACGGGCAGGGTGAAGAAGATACCGATCAGGATGCAGATGATCAGTGCCCACCACTGCATGTGAGTGTCCCATACCTGAGAGGAGATCATAGCGAATGCGAAGCTAACGAGGAAAATAGCCTGGAACCACCACTCAGGAGCCTCCTCTGTTTGAAGAGGATTGTCAGCGATCCCAGTTCTCTAAAGTCTGAAATTCACGGCGTATAGGAGATGATTCAACTTACTGTACCGGCGCATGAGCTTCAGGTGAATATCGGGCTCCTCGTATTTAGCGCTCTTCGCACGGTTCCAGATATCAGCACCGTAGAAGAGGTAGCAGTGGACGATGGTCGAGATCAGACCAGCGAAACCAACACCGTAGGAAAGAGAGAAGGCGGGTCCAAGAAGAAGAGGTGAGTACTCCTCGTAGGCGGTCTGGTTGAACGTGTACTCGGGAGTCAGGATGCGAGACACGTTGTAGGAGTTGCCAAAGTGGTCCCAGTTGGCGTTGGCCTCGAGAGGAAGGTACCTCATGAAGTCTGGTCCAGCCCATGCGAGACCGGCAATTCCGATGATGACAAAAATCAGACCTGCCAGCATGTTCATGAGGGAGAAACCGGGCGTCATCAGGGGGCTGAAGCCCATGAAACCGGAGATGATGGACCAGTCAAATGAGATGGGGATCAGGCCAAGACCGGAGAGACCACCGAAAACCTGGTTGACAACGGTGTTGTTGGGAGCAATCCAGGTGGGGAACAGACCAGGATAGGCGAGGAACTGAGCAATGACGAGAGGGAACCACTCGTAGACGAAAGTCACACCCGCGACGATGAGGAAGAAGGAGTATCTTCCGATCTTCCAGCCGTTGGTCTTGGAAGGATCCGACGTGTCGTGGTTGTGTAGCGTAGAGATGACAACGGCAGGAATAAGCTGATTGGGCCAGACCATTGCTGCGGGCCATACGAGGTATCGTCGCATCACACCGGCCAGACCGTAGCCCATGGCCTGTGTTGACATGATCAGGAGGATCTGGAAACCCCAGTGGAAGTACTGGCCGTAGTAGACCTCCTGGGCGAGCAGGATATCAATGGCGTAGGAGCTCGCAGCGCCAGCGGCCGTCATGACAGTGATCAAGGTGTGCTCCTTCTGGTTGAACGGGCAGGGGTTCAAGTTGAACTTGCGGCCGAAGATGCTGTACTCCTTGTTGGGCATGACAGCTGTCCAGCCGCGAGCGATACTGTCACAAGGGTTAGTCTGGTGCGTTGTGAAGGCAAGGGGTCGAGCGCAGAATTGTGTGCTTACGGGTAAGAAATCAACTGGACGACAGAGGCGGTAATATTGACCGGTGACTTTCGCAGTCCCATCAACAGGTTGACAGCACCAACAATGGTGCAGAGAAGCATGCCAATGGTCCAGGCACGGATTGTGTCGACGGGGGTGTCGGGGTCATCTGTGGGAGGTACCTGTATTACAAGATCAATCAGCAACCGAGCAAGTCACAATGCAATGACTGTATATAATGTGTCGTTGTTTGCGGACTTACAGATGAGCGGACTTCAGGGTAAGGGGAGTCCTCAGCGAGGAGCTGCTCCTCAACGGCAGCCTCCTTCTCGATGTCGCCAGTGTCGAGGACATTGTCGACAGCCTCGAGCTTGTCGATGTCAAGAAAAGGATCGAAGGTGTGCAGCTTTCGGAACTTCTTGAGATCGGCCGTAGGGTTTGTGCTGACGTCGATGGCGGAGGAGGAGCCGTCGGCCACCGTGACCGTGGGCTGGTCCGAGCCTTTGCCCCGGAACAATGTGAAACCCATCGTGAAGGGCAGGCGCAGGTCTATCTGCTTTCGTCTGTCTGTCTGTCTCTTTTGGGGAGGGGGTTGTTGGTACTGTAGTTTCTCAGACGAGGGGGGGGGCTCAATGCCCTTTCTCCGGTGAGTCTGTAGTAAGTTGACGAGACGAGACGAGACGAGAAGATGAAGACCCAGGGCAACGACGACAACGGGGAGGTTTTGAGGCGAGGTCGAGGTGGTATTTCTAGTGTAGCAATTGATGGTGAGGTAAGGATTGTGAACCTGGTCGCAATGTGGCAACGGGGTCGATGTCGCACAAATGCAGATTAGACAGGGGTGTGGATCAGCTAGTACACTATCAGTGCTGGGTAGCGTCGAGGTTTAAACTCCATGTCTGAGAGGGTGCTTCACGGACGACCTGCCAGAAGCAGTAATCTGTTGGTGTGGGAGCTACTGTGTGTTGGGCCAGGCTGGGCTGGGCTCAGGCGACGAGAAGGTCTGGCTATCTCAGGTGGCTATTCCGTATCTATTCCGCAGTGCAGGACATGACATATTCCACTTTGTCTTTGCAGACATCTTTGAAGGGCAGGTGAGGTCACTGGAGTGGGCTTGATCGTAACCTGTAGTGTACATATGTACTGTCGCCGTAACCTTTTCTCCTCCCCTGTCTCCCTTCACAACTCACTTCCACATGCACCTCTGTTGTCAACACACTGCCACGGTACAGTCTCAAAACGCCCAGGTGCCCACTACCACTCCGTTCACAATCGTGCGTCCACATAGAGAGACAAGTTTTATATGTCAGTTCAGCAATGTCTCACTTGATCACACATTGTATCTTGTCAGAGGAACTGGAGCAGCACAACTTGCGATGACAAGGACGTCGTGAACGGTGGACTCCGTCGGCGAAACTGGGGGGATGTAACACTGACTAGACCCTTTCTGGTTACGGCCCCTCTTATTTTTGATAGAGTTGTAACTTTCAATTGGTAGATTTGCGGAGTATGCCTTTTTCCCCCCCTTGCCTGAACTGATATCAAACCATACTGTGCGGCACAGCTCGATATTGTGGCCACTGGCCACACCACCCGCACATTGTGGCTTGCTCATGATTGTTTTTGCCTGCTCTGCCTGCTTGCCTGCTTTGCCTGACAGTCAATCAAGTTACTCAACCGGGCCCGTCGCATTTGCAATCACTTGCAGGTGACGGGCATGCCGGACAGCCTTAGTCTTGATTCACAGTTTGACCTTGCACGACCAGCTGTCTGGAAGCGAGGCCTATCCTAGGACTGTTCTTCTCCCCGTCCCCCCATTCTCTCCCTCCCCGGGCCCCGCTAATACCACCAGAAGCACATGCTCGCTGCAGGTCGGCACGCCATTGCGTATATATCTCGTACCGGGGGCGTGGCGTATGGATCCGTAGCGGCAGGGGACCCAAAGGTACCAAGAACCGGGATGGCACCTGGGTACCCGCAGCCTCTGCCTCCTTCCGGTCCTGGCGTGCCCCTCACACCTGCTCGCTTGCTATGTACTGTGTATGACCTCCTGCTCAGAGGAGCATGGCAGATATGTCAGACGGGACAGGATGGGCAGGACAGGGTACCTACGTGACACGCACCGCACGCACGTACCGCAATACCGGGGCTCTGGCACCTGCTGCAGCTGCTCCTTTCCTCCGTCCCCTTGGGGCAGGACTTGGTGCTGTACTGTAGTAGGGAGGTGGTTACAATACATACATCCACACGCACGGATCTGATCCGTATGTATGTATGTATGTATGTATACTACAGTACATACATGGCCTCGGAACCCAGTCTGGCCTGACCTGCCACCTACTAGGGCATCTCATCAATTCACCACGCATATCTGCGTCTAACCATCGAGTCACATTCGTCCGTCCGTTCCGCTGGCTGTGATTGCCGCCTCTCATCATGGCTGTCTCGATATCGCCTCAACTGACTTCATCGTCGCTCCTCGTCGTCGTCATAATAGCAGTCTGGCTTCGTTGTTCTCGCACGAGATTGGGTGATCCGTAGGCGATAGAGCAGATTGATAGGCATGGCATGGTAAGCCATGCCACCGCGCCAATGCGCCAACGCAAGCTATCATCCCGGCACCATGTGAGGCTTATCAAAGCTTAGGAAGCTTGGTACGGTCCCAGGGTCCTTCAGACATCCGGAGCAGTCTTTTTGTTATTATTTTTTTTGGGGCCTTTGGCTTGGCCCATTCTCAGGAATGTGGGCCGCCCCGGCAAGTAACGTGGTAACTCAAACAAATCCAAGGGTTCGGCACCTGGGCAAGCTACCAGGATACGTACGCTAATATCAATACATACTATGTACTATGGTATACGCAGATACGGCAGCACGACAAGATGGGGAAGCGCCCGGTTCAGGTTAAACTCCCGGCACTAGTGGTTTTCGGCGGGTCGTCTCAAAGGGCACAGGGATGTGTGATAAGGTTGATTCGACTGATTGGCGATCGACATGGTGTTGTGGGATACCCCATACGATGTGCCCAAGGATTACGCTGCCCGCATCGGCTCACGACTCTGTCCAAGTCTATACCCAGTATACATAGTATTATGCCAGTATGATCACTACTATATGTATCTGTGTACCGATGTATGTATCATGTATGCAATCCGGCGTCAAGCTCGTGGTGATCCCGCCCAATAAGCAGGTTCTACTGCCCTTCCATCCCTTCCACCACCCTTCCAGAAGCGATTCTCGAAAGATCTCTGTCTAGAAGAATGCATCATGGTGGCCACCTCTATGCCGCCTTCGACCCTGTCAGGCGTAACACTTGCAGAAATCTTGGCCAGCAATGTCTCGGAACTTCCGTCCCGAACTTGAAGCCCACCATTCAACGTCGAGATGAGTATTCTACTGTGTCCGGTGCTCCATCCTTCCAACATAACCAGTCACCTCGGCATTACCCCGTCTGGTCAGTGGGACCTCCGAGCCTTGAGATTCGACACGCGTGTATTACCTAAGTCATCTGAAGCGATGTACACTACGAGTAGCAGAGCACGGGCTGGTTCATCGGCTATCTCGCCGAAGCAAACAAACACCCCTGTACCGGAGGACGACCATTTTCCCGCCGACCGCCGTTTATGAGGGAGGTGTAATGCTCGGAAGTCAGCGCTAAGTGGATCCATTTTGGGCTTTCATGACAAGCATTCCTTGTCGAGAATGCTGCTTATGTGGAGAAGTCGGCCCGCCTCCGCCATGTTTCTTCCTCTTTGGGTTCTTGTTAGTCGCAAGGATCATGATGGTTTGCAGCATAGGTGATGCCATGATACTCAGCAACCACCTAACCCCTCTCGCGCCCCCCCTCCACCCAAGATCCTTTGACGTAGTATGGAGATGGAGCTAAGGTCAACATGACCTCCTCATCGTGGTGTATGCGATAAGAGCTCTTCCTCCTCGCCAATGACCCCACGGAAGATATCGCCACTGCTTGCGGCGCAAAGCAGGAAACCAGCCACTCCTGGTTGTTCCCGCCAACTCGGTAAGATGGCACCCATACCAACTTTCCCGGGCCTCGTTAGGAACCTCGTTGGGGACTTTTTCGATATAACCTTTTTAGGAAGGTGTATAAACACTGCATACATACATACATACATACATACATACATACACACACACATAGCACCCTATGGTGGAAATGTGACAGCGGCAACGTACTTGACACTTATTACATTGGCCAACTAGAAACGGTCAGGGCTGGTTTTGGTGTCCCAACTGCCTGGTTGAGGGCATATGGAATTGTGATTACTCGGCTCTTTATGTGCCGAATAGCCGCACATATTTTCTGGACACAATGGCGGTCGGTTCTGAAGGCTGGAGGACTTATAAGACGCTTACTACATACATAGTATTTAGGAAAGGGTCCTCACACCCATGCAAGCCCTGGAGATACCCTGGCGATCTTGAACGAAAAATCCAGATGTCAGCGATATCAGCAACGTCATTTACTTCATCTCCTTGGTCCCTAAGGAGTCCAACATGATCTAACGGTCAATCCTTACCCAAAACCGGTGGACAACGGATGATCATGACGGCGTCCAGACTACTGTGGTATCAGGCCGAAATATTACACCCCGGACAGGTCGATGTGGCCCTTGCGCTTAACAGCACTCTGATCAGGACACGGACCAGGTACATTACAGGGGAATTTTATATACCCTGGTAGCCATAGTATTCGACTTGGGCAGGTAGGGTCCAGCCTTATGTCGAGGACGGGGTGAGATTGTCCAAGCCCACGGAAGCAATCGATGGAAGACTCACTCACCAATGGTTTCGCAGTGGCACAGCATATTTGGCGGCGACATCATATGTAAGGTCCTAATGCAGACCAGCCGCAGATCCTTTTTTCGTCATAGTTATCCTCTGATGTCGTCTGGACTGGGTGGGAGTGTCAAGCCACACTTGATGATCTTACAGCCAACGCGTGGCACAAACGGACAGTCACTTCCAGCCCTCCTGCTTGGAGCTTGCGCACCCGGCTCCCAAGGGAACTCGGACAATGATTCCGGAGCATCCCACGAGGCTGTGTAAGTAATCTGAGCATCCCACGAGGCTGTGTAATTATTCCGGAGTATCCTTGGGTACTATGGTGGGAGTTTGATTGGTGCCCAGGTGGCTTGCAAAAAATACCAACGCTGCACAGCACACAAGGCACGACATCATCGTGATATTATACTGCTTTGTGAGCCAGGGAGTCTTTAGTCTGCTCTGTGAAATGGCTTGCTTTTACTGTAATGGTACATTGCACCGGATAGGTCTACTGTCACCTGGGTTTCTCCCGTGGGTTATTTGGTGTCTGCCATAAGGAGAAGGGATCCAGATGTCTGGTTTGAGGTTCAAAACACAGGGCCATATACCTAGGTACTTATGCATGAAAGAATTATTCGGGTTTCTGAAGTTCGCGTTCTCAATACAGAAAGGGCTACTAGCGAGGATGTGTCCAGGTGAAAACTACTGGCAACTTGACTTTCCCGGAGTATGCTCAGCTTTTGGGTTTTCCATCAAAGCTGCTGCTTCATCAATTACCAGTTGACAAGGCTCGGCATTTCTGCACATGTGGTGTATTCATCCGGCGATGTCATTGACCATCACACCACACTTGACATCACGGAGTTCTTCACAAACTCGCCTTTATTCCCTTGAGTCCAATTGACAAGACTTCTCGAGTTCCACACCGACAAAGAGGCTACAAAGTCAAGGTAAGACCTTCGCAACTCGCATCGCATGTTTGCCAAACCGTACCTAACGCGTTCCCAAGATGGATAATCCCTTTAGGCCCTCCAACAACGGCGCTGCTCACCATCCCTGGAGCAGAAGCCCGAAAAACGAGCAAACCAGCGACAAGAAGGGATACCAAGACCCCAACGTCCCTCCTCCTGATCCAAGCACATACTACTACACCATGACCGGTACCTATAACCAGGCGTCCGGCTCTCAGCCTGATGGCTCTCAGCCCAGTCAAGTTCCCCTGAGCAACCCCCAGAGTGCAGTCACCGGCCCACCTGTCCCGTCGTACTATGGCGTGGCTTCCTACCGACCTACCGATCCCAACTCCCTCCCTCAGTACCAAAGCCACGGCCCCTTTGGGCCCCTTCGACCAGCCGACCCAAAGCAGCAACACAACCCTCGAGGACCAGTTACCGGCGCATTCGCCCCATCCCAGCCCGCCACCACAGCACACGAGCAAGAGCCGCGCTTCATCCGCGCCGCGCAGACCGGCCCCGGCCAGTACATGCCCGCCGCCGCCGCCCAGGGCCAAGGCGTCGCCGGCGGACCGCCCCGCCCCATCCAGGCCATGCCCGCGGAGAACCCGTTCGCCACGGCCGGCCGCGGCCCTCCCCGGCGCAGCCCGCCCGGGGGGGACACGGGGTCCTTCGACCGCAGGTTCCTGCGGTCCCTGGTCGGCCCGCACGAGGAGGACTGCTCCGCCTCCGAGGCCGGCGGCCTCGACGAGGACCTCTGCTCGCTGAACAGGTCGCCGAGCCCGAGCGTCCTGAAGAGGGCGCGGGCCGACGACGCCCTCGGCAGGCGCGTGCGGGAGCTCGAGGGGCAGATCGCCCGGATGGAGGGGGTGCACGAGCGGGAGATGGACGAGCTGAGGAGGGAGCGTGACAGGAAGATCGCCGAGGTCAAGGACCGGGCGGCTGAGGTTGTTGGGGATGCGGTGCATGACATCTGCGGGATCGAGAGAGGCTCTGTGGTGTGGGGGGTAATGGTTAGCGAGGCGCGAGAGAAAATGGACGATGTGTCCACGGTTTAGGACGGGGGCGAGGCATCGTAGGTGCCTAGATCGTTGGCTGGTCTTTGGGGTAGCTTTTGTCCGAATAAAACGCACGCCCTTGCAGGTTAATCAATATATGTTCTTGCTCAAGCTATATCTGTGGGCAGCGTCTCTGAAATTACCTCTCGTGGGATATCCTCTGTGAGATACCCTCTTGTTGGATAACCTGTCATGTTATAATCTCTCGTGGGTATACTCCCATCGCGTAGTCTTCATCTGGTGTAGAATACTACCTAGGTATCTAATGGGAGGTTCTGATGTCCTAATCTCCTACCAATTGCTCCCCTGTACTGCGTACAACCCGTATCAGTTGAAACCGTCCTCTCTCTGGACGATGACGGCCTCAGCTACAGATCTACTTCGCTGATGTGATCGAGCACTAGGTACTATGTAGGTATCTCGTGATCCTTAGTCTGTCAGGGCCACCCATAATCACAGACCCACAGCGGCTACACACTGGACTATATCGTATTTGCGACCGAATATGGTTCGGCTTCCCTTTGTAGTATCAAGATTAGGACGATATTTCGCTTGGTTGTCACGCAGGTCTCTTTCTTAATGTTGGACACCCAGTACTCTAGCAGTGCTATTCGCCATAAAGTCATCTGGTTATAAACTTACTTCATGGCACAACATTACTCTAGCTATGTAGCACTCAGAGACTTTCATCTTCCTAATCCTTCCGTCCCGATGGACACTGATCCCAAGAACAGGCCCACGGCTTTTTACAAGCATTTCCGTCACCAGGGAAGCGGCGGAAACCGCGGAGTTGCGGCCGAATGCTAAGTCCACCGTATTCCTGACGCGCCTAGGCTGGTTATAATTATTGACTTAAGGTTCGGCAGGTCCGAATGCTACCACCCTTGCAGAATCATCTTTTACGCTGACGGGCGGTGAAAAGACCGTGGCTGCTGAGTGATCCTCGCAAGTGGTAATACCAACAAAGGGCGGTCAGGATCTTCGGCTTTCGACTCTCGCATTCCGGCGCTGGATTTCGTCCGCGGAAGGTTTCCTCCTCGAAGAAGTAAAATGTAAGTTTCCGCGGTCTGAGGATTGAAGGTATTAGGAAATGGCAGCGCTCAAGTATGTTAGCACCAAGAAAAGGAACAGGTGGGGGCGGAGAGCAGTTGAGGGGATATGCGAAAGCGTCCCAATGCAGAACCTGCTGCGTCTGGTCCTCCCATGCTGTAGCACCAATTAATATGCCGTCTTCGTATTGTGCTTGTGGAATCATAGATCCGGCCGTTTAGGTACCTGTTAGTATGACAGGACCTGCCAATATCACATCTCAGGTGCATAGTGCATGGGCCTGCATCACATTGCCACCGACCTTGCAGTGGCAGTGCACAAGCAATGTATCAGCCGTGTGACGGGAAAGCGTTACTATTCTTTTAGCGGAGTGTGTACTCAACTTGAGACCCTCGAAATCAATAGGTGGCAGGTAAGAGGCATCAACGGCAGATATATAGGAAGCTTTATGTGATTGTGTTGGCAACGAAACCGTACACGCGCGTGCGTCCTACGTGGTGATCCTGTCAAAGCTCCTCGATGGAGTTGCAGGAGTAGCGCGACGGCTGCACAGTGCTGCACTTCATCTTGCTTGTCCAAGCAGCAGCGAGCTCACGCTATATGTCTTGTCCATATATTTCGACAACACCGCATCATCCTCAAGCACCAACCCGTCATGCCGCGTCTCTTGTTGCACGTACAATGTGGTTAACGCTGCAGGCGGTGCAAGTATATACTCAGAGTATGCTGAACGGGCCTCCACATGTCAGACGAGTACACCTAAAGATGGCTTTATGTTGATGATAGCGACAACCCAGGGTGGATTGCTACGAGACATCTGGATGGTAGGATGAACACAACCCGGGAAGTCAGTTGCTCTTGAGGTCGACGACTCGGAGTGCTGCGCTTGTCCGACTCCACCCTTTGGCTTTAGTGATAGGCATCGAAGATCAGCATATGAACTGTGCCGAAGATATACTTCAACCACTCAGGCGAACAAACACATAATAACCATGATCAAAACGTAGGGATCCATAGGAAACTGAAGCTTTGTCTCTGACCTAACATCACCCATGGTGAGCCACCTCGGGATATGGCATTGAAGTTCCTGGATTAGAGCCACCCGAATCTTGGAAGTTATTGCTCGTATCAGCTCAAGCTTTTCTCGCCACAGAAAACCTCTTCTAAACCCCACTCAGTCCAATCCCGCCCAGCCTACGCACCCCTCTGCCGTATAATATTCGTCGTCATGTGCCGAAGCACAACATTCCTCGTCTTCTGCGCGGTAAGCGAATACTGTATACGAAAAGAACCCTCACTGCCTTTCCCAACTTGCCCGTGTCTCTTGACCCCGGATGATGCACTGACAAGGCTCACCAGACATGCTCCAAGCAGATATCCCAGAACACCCTACCTCACTGGTGCCCGGAAGCTTCGCGAAAGGGCAACTTCGGTCGCTGCCTCCAAGGCATCCGCAGGAGACAGGAGGAGATGAGGGACTTTGATTGTGAGGACTGTCAGATACAGCATGAAGCAGAGACTGACCTCAAGCCCTTGGGGGACTTGGCCGAGCGGGGGTTGGGAGGAGGGAAGAAGACAGGCGTAACTGCCGGTAGCAGTGGCGACGAAAACAGGGGACAGGACGTTAAAGATGCGAAATTGAGTGATGATGACGATGATGGTGCTGCTGTGTATGTCTGGTGAGGAATATCAAGGGCGGTCAGTGCATAAGGACAGACACCTGGGCAGGGTAGACTGCCTTAGTTGTTCTGGACACTGATCTAGATGGTCGATAACTGGACTTGCTTCGACGCTTGGGAAGATCCATGCATGGATAACTTATAGAGATTAGCGCCGTAGCCAATATATTGACAGCTGAACAGAACTTGTACGAGTCAGACCCCTTACACAGTAGTCCATGTTCTTTGGAGAAGCTGAAGGTTTGCCTACTTACCTAGGTAGGTACCTACATACATACATACATACATACAGAATTAGACTCAGTAATTGATGTGTTGGTGTAATTAAACTTCCGCAACATCTTGCCAGCAGCTTGTTTCCCCTAACGCCAAACCTATATAGACGACGATTTAAGTAAAGATGCATGTAGAACGCATGTGATCAATTGATACCTTCCAGGATGGCCCCTCCATGTCGTTCCGATTGGCCCCAGGCCCCCCGTTGATTCGCTCGGAGATATAAGGAAGCATGCATTCCTCGCGAACCTTGATCTCGCTTTTATAAATCCGAGGGATCGAATCATCCTGTCGCTTTGCCTACATGTAGGTGTTCTACCTAGGCATCTCCATATGTGATCTGTACCCATTCAGTGACAGATAATTGGGTTTGGTTCGGACTGGCTTCGTATTCCAAATGTAATACAGTGGGGGTGAATAGAGACGACAAAGAGAGAAGAAGATCGGGGAAGGAAGAAAGAAAGGAACTTTCTCTCCCTGAGGTGGTGTGAGATATGCATCGTGTTGATTAGGGATTGGTCCGGACGAGACAGACCGCCCTTGGAGAGGTCTGAGACCCTGCACAGGGCGAGGATGGCGATTGGGCGGAAAGCTGCGGTTTGCCCATATGCAGTCATAGACTTTTGCGATCTGTTGGTCAGCTACAAAGTACATATGTACCAGTATTTGCATGAGACCCATACCGGGATTGCTCCATACCGGGATTACGGAGCCATCTCCACGCGTACCTATATTGAATGGGGGGTCGCGGAATCCTCGCCAAAAATGATATGTCGCCTTATGCGACATGATGGATAGATGATGGGAGGCCAGCTTAAATGTGTGGATGGTTGCTAGATATGAGATCGCCTTTGCAATAATGGGTAATCACTGTAGTGTACATAAACTTTCCACGAAACTGGCAACTATTTATGAGAAGGGTGGAGAAGTCGGTAGTGATCGACTGGTCTGCTGCAAGGTAAGAACACGCGGGCACACGGGTGACATTCCACTCTACGTGTTGACTGGAACGCTGCGAGTGCTAATAAAATAAAATTTGGCCAGAAAAGAAAATGAAAGCCATGCCAAGAGAAACGGCTATGCGGGTTGGTAAAGCCGGGCAAAAATGTTTCAGATAGCGTTGCGTGGACGCAATAGAATGGCACAGTTTCATTGTTTTTCAATTTATGTACCGCATAGACAACATGCATGTGGTATATCTGCATGTGTTCCACATTTGAAAAGAAAAAGAGAAAACCACCAAATAAAAGCCCCCGAATTGGGTTTCCTCATCACTGTGTATGTGTGTGTAGATATCAGTTGATGCTATAACAACCTTGGAACTCCGGGCTTTGAAATAGTCCGACCCCGCCCCATTGGCCTTAAAAGGCTCGGCGTATGACAGAGTCTTGCAGCCACCCGAGCTACAGTGTGGTAAATGGACGAATAGGACAAGTCGTACTTTCATGTCCTAACCGATAAGTGGACATATTATATACTGGTGGTTGAAGTCGTCCGCTTGTTATTAGCAGGTTATATATGGGATCCAGGTCAGTTACAGACAGACAGACAGACAGACAGACAGACAGACAGACAGACAGACAGAGACAGACATATAGCCGCTGGAGATAACCATGCCATAAATGAAGATTACATCCGAGCCCGGCATAACCTGTCATATGTCCATGTCATCCACTCTGCCACTGCGCTATTCCCGACCAATATTGCGACCAGTCTCCACAAGACATGAGGCGTAGAGCCAACCGACTGCCGCAATTTAGCCAATCTAGCCATTCAGACAAAAGTGTTGTATGTAAGATTGTACCACACAGGGGAGGGGGGTGTGCATTTTCATTTATGATACGATCGATCATACGTCGCTTGACCGCGTACCGCATAGTCTGGCGAAACTGACAATTAACCCCCCCGCTTTTCTCGACCTCGCACGGACACCGTGACCTCGCTTCCGAGCTTCCTCAGCTTATCGTGGCTCCGATAAGGTACGTC